>BKCH01001004.1:0-56692 GCA_008635985.1 Ficus erecta | reverse complement strand
ACCCGAATTTTTAAGACTCTAGATTTCCTTTGAATGAGGAAAACTTAAGTCTAGATCATGTTTAGAATGGAATATCGGTATAAGTTTGAGTTCTCATTTAACTAGTAACGAGACTCAACGATGGATTACTTAGGCCAGTATAAAGCATTTTAAGGAAAATGACGTGTTGAAATTTCATGATTTCATGATGGTCAAAGTTTGACCAAGATAGTCAAAGTTGACCAAAAGTCAAAGGTATGAGATCGCTCTAGAATAATCGTGAATAATATTTGGAGCAATGGGGATTTAGCAGTTTCAAGTTCTAAGAAGAAAAATCCATACACAGTCCAATTTTACGAAGATGAACTCCGGACTGCAATTTAGTGAAACAGTACTGTTTTAAGTGAAAAACAGTATTAGTATTGATTAAGTTAGTAGGGAAATGGACTGAAACCCTATATTTAAGGATTTTGGAAATTTAGTGGACCATTAGGTATGGAATTGAAGCCAAGTGGCTCCACCAACACTGTCCACCTCACAGGGACTAGAGTGCAAATATTTTGGCATTAAGGATTAAAGTGCAATTTTAAGAAAAGTAAATAAGAATGTAATTTTTGAATTATGGAATTTATGGATATTCCTAACCAAGCCTCCAACAAGGCCAATGGTTGGTTACGAATTTAGTTAGCTTGGTTACATTGGAACAAGCAATTAAGCTAGAGATAAGTTTGAGAAGATTTTTATTTGCTTCCCACATGCTATGGTCGGTTCTTCATCCTTGGAGAACAAGGAATGTGCTTAGGTAAGCATGCTTAGGTATGCAAGGTGACACAAGCAAGGAGAAGTAAGCAACCAAGTGGCTTGTTGAGCAAGCCAATCTTGGTTCATGCACCTAGTAGGGCCGGTTCTCCTTGGTGGCTTGGAGAGCAAGCTTAGTTATCTTTTAGCCACTTGGTGAGCAAGAAAAACCAAGATAGAGATAAGCTAGAAGGGATTCCATGCACCACAAGTAACAAGGCTCCACTTGGCACCTCATGACCGGTCCTTGAAGCCTTAAAGGGCAAGGGAATTTTTGGTGATGATGTCACCAAGGTGACATAAGCTAGGTGATGCAAGCAATGGCTTGTTGGGCAAGCACTTGCATTCCAAGCCTTCATGGCCGACCACACCAAGGGGGGGAGGACACCTCATCAAATCATCATTGAATTTTAGGGAAAGAAGTTTTCCCTTGTTCTCTAAGGGAATGGCTAGCCAATAAGGCCACACCACATCACCTAGGTGGCTTGATGAGCAAGTATTTTGCTCATTAACCAATTAAACCCTTAGGTGTAATTAGGTTCCATTTCTCCTTTTTCCTTCCACTAGAAGCCGAACTTCAAGGAAGAGGAAAGACCAAGTGATGGTCGGTTTTCTTGAGCAAAGAGTTAGAAGAAAAAGTTTAGATCCAAGTTAGATCTAATCTCAAGAAGTAAAGGTAATCCAATCCTCCTAAACCCCTCTAGTTCTTTAATTAAGTTTTGATTCAAATTATGTGTATTTTCATGTGGGAGAGGCCGAAAATTTGGAACCCCGATGGGAGGGGGATGGCCGAATATGGTGATGAGCAAAAGGGGGAGGTGTTGGACCCAAAACCGCCCTAAACCTAGCACCAATTTTGGTGTGAATTAAGGTAAATCTCCATTGGTTTTCTAAGCTTTTTAAATTGAGTTTCAAATTGGAGATTTAAGTGTATTTCAAGCTTGATTTGTATGAGTATATGCTCATTTAATTTTCTGCCCTAATTAGGATTTTAAGGTTTGTGTTTGATTGATGTTTGGTGTTGCAAATCAAACGTTTTGCAAACCCCGGTTTGGTGCAAGAACACCCAAGGGTTTTGCTTTTCATGAAGATGTTTAAGTGATATATGACTGCATGTGTTACGTTAGAAGCACTGCAGGTCGTCGTAGGCTCACGGCCAAAGCCGTTCGAGGTAGTGTGCACGTAAAATTTACGTAAAACGAACTTAAAACCGAAAACTGCCATTTTCGGGTAAAACTGACCAGTTTCGGGAAAAGGGAAATTTGAGGCCCTTAGAGGCAGAATTTGGAGAAATTTAAAACACGAAAGTTGTTCGGAAGGGTTTTTCCTAGGGGGTTACATGCACCGTTTTCAAAAATAAGGCCCCAATGGCCTCCATTTACCCCAAAACCCGTGGCTGATCCCCAGACCCAGTTTTCACTCAGTTTTCGGGATCAGCCAGTTTCAAACAAAAACTGGGACGAATCTAGGCTGAATTGGAATTTTTGCAAAACATGAAAGTTTTAGTATTTTTCGAGAGCTACAACTTTTGTGAAGAAAACTTTTTCAGATTACGAACCAATTTTTAAACTGGGATCGTTTTCGAAGGGTGCGCAGGGAATCCGAAAATTCCTGCACCACTAGCTTTACAAATGTTTCTAGAAAACTATTTTTCTACTACAAACTATTGTTTCGATTATGGAAAACTGTTCCAAGGGCAGTTTTCAACCTCAAATGATTTTATAAAGCACTAATCCAAGAGTTTGGATTTTTACGATTTAAGTAAAGGATTTTTATGAAGTTTTGGGATTAATTTCCCTAAATTTTCCAAGTAAGGGAAAATGAATTTTTCAAGTTGGAGTATAGCAAGCGATTAGTTTACGAAAGGTAACCGGGAGTTATACCCGAGTTACTGGGTCAAGCCCAAAGCCCAAGGTTGACCCAACAATGGTTGACCATAGTTGACCGAAGTTGACCATTGTTGACTATAGTTGACTTTGGTTGACTAACAAGTGGATTTTAGTATAACCTTAAGGGTTAGTCAAGATAACCCTAAAGGACACCAAGATTAATAAACTGGGCTAAGGTATAGGGTTACTATTTGTAACCCAGTAAGACATCTAGTATCGGGGACATACTAACTAGGAATATGTAGACATGTTGGTTAGATCCCCAACATTCCACAATACTAATTAGACCCTTACCTATGTCCTTCAACTAGCAGGAGGAAACCTGCAGCTGTAACCAGAGGAGAAGCAGCACTACGTAGGACATAACGAGAGAGGTAAGTACAACTCCGCCTACAGCATAGGCCCTTTGTTGTTACTTGCCTGATGTAATGTGCTGATATGTGATAATGTGTTATGCTATGCTATGGCTATGATATGCTAAGTTATGTTATGACATGTAATGCCATGTTTTCAGAAATGCCATGTTTTCAAAAAGGCCATGTTTTGACTAATGTTGATTATGTTGTAATATTGTGACATCATGAAGCATGTTCACTAATATTAAACCACTTGGTAAGAACAAGACAAGTAGGATGTTGTGTCGTGCCGACTTGCCACAAAGGCGGGTTTTAAATGGTATGGTTCATGGTTTGAGTTGGATTGGAAGGCTACCTAAACTACTCCATGTTAAACTTTGTGTTTCATGGTTTGAGTTAAAACGGACTGCCACCTTCAACCATTCCTTGGCTATGTACCACGGTACGAGCACACATGATATGTAAAGGAATAGAACTAAATTAAGTTATAAATCCATAATTGATTCATAAGAGATTATAATTGGTTCATGCACAATGATATGTTTTGTGTCGCGGATGTAATAGTTGTACTTGCTGAGCGAAAGCTCACGTCTTACGTCTATGCTGTAGGTAAGTATCCTGCCAGCAATCTCTGATGCAATACTGTGGAAGGCTGGTGCTGCGGACTGTGAAATGTGGGATGGACACTGCCACAGCTTTTGAAAAAAAAATATATATACTCTATAAAATATGAAGTAATGAAAAAGGGTTTTCATATTTTCATGACGTTTTAAGTATGGATGACAAAGTTTATATAAGGCAAGCAAGTTGCCTCTTGTGGTACCAACCCACATTAGTTCGGGTTTGGTCTACAACATGATTTAGATGGCCTTCAAGGAAGGTTTGAAAGTTCGGTACTCAAGGAAGTACCTATCAGTAAGTATGAGTTTGAGAATGAAGTTCAACTTCAAAGTTTTAAAATAAAGTTTAAAAGAAAAAAAAAAAAAAAAAAAAAAATTTCTCGACAGTTATTTTCCGCAAGTTTAATTTAAGTATATAAGTAAGGTGACGACCCGGCCCACGTCTACGTAGTCGTTCCCCTACGTAGATGGTGGGAAATCGGGGCGTGACAGTTTGGTATCAGAGCAGAGTTCCTGCCATCCAGTTTCACAGTTCTGCTGCCAGCGCCACAGTTTTGTAAGTTTATTTTCTTACTTTGTTTTATAAGATTATTATAATGGCATATATCCTGGTGTTAAATTTGGGTCGGACTAGAGAGAACCACGAGGCTCCGTTGGCATTCCGAGGAATAGGAGGAGAAGCTATCGCATCTTCAATAAGACTCAAGGAGTGGTTGCACGATATTGAGACCCTCCTCAGATTATGTCATACAGGAACGTATCTTCAGGATATGCTTTGCCAGTCGAGCCGACGTCTAGTACAAGGAAGCTCGTGCGAAGGAGCCTTGGCCAAGAGGATCTTGAGAGGAGATCCCTAAATGGATTTCTTGACGACAGCAAGGATCGCCCATGTATCACCACAACATCGAGATGTACTAGGATATATACATGAGACGATATATCAGCTATGTTGCAGCCTGACATGCTTATCCGAACGAGTTTACGGGCTTTTATTGCCAATAAATCGGAATCGCATTGTGGAAGCGTGAGGGATAAAACTAAACTCACGATATGATGATCGCTAGAATAGCAATAAGAAATGAGTAGGCTCTAAGATTAGATAGCTTATTGTCTCATTTTGGGTATAGTAATGATAAGGAATCTTTCCATTTAAGGAATTGGATTGAGACCATGAAAGTTAAAAGTTTCATGATTGTGAAACTTTTACCCCATAAGAGAAATATTAGATATGGGGGAGATTTTGAGGATGCCTTAGTTTGGGGGGTAGCAAATAAGCAATATGCTACCAACAACAATTTATTAGGTTAAGGTCGATGACACCAACCCTGAAGTCGACATATAATTGATAATTAAGGTCGACTGAAGGCAACCATTTAAGTAATGGAAATTTTGAGATGATGATTGGGAGTTTTAGATATCCCTTAGAACTATGATTATGCCTTTGAGCTTTAAAGGAAATGCTAAAGGCAAGAAGAACGTTTCCACTAGCTGACAAGTAGCTAGTTGGTACAAGGATACTTTTCATTGCATCACTTGAACAGTAATATGTTTTCAACAATACTATTTATTATTGATTTTCATGATTGAATTGGAAAAGATTCCAAAAAGTATCTTAAATGAAATAATATATTAAGATACATAAACAGATAAGTAACAGTAAGGTGTCGTACCAACCTCCCCTAGTTAAGGAGGCTACAGTTTAGTATTACCTTCCGTGATCGAAATCCGTGATCGTGAAGGGTCAAGTTAAAATTCCCAGAACTGTTAGGGCCTTGCAAACCCTAGCTTTATCTGGAGACTGCGCGCTTTTGGTACGTACACTACGGGCCCACATGTTAAGACAAGATAATAAAACACAATATGCTTTTCAAATATAAAAAAAAAGCTATGTGTGATATGTTTTAAAATATGGAAAAGTTATATATTTGCTTTTCAAACATGGCAAGTTATATGATATACTTGCTCAGTTTTTCATGTAAATAGTTCTTGTGATGCAGTATGAAAGGAAAGTATGCATGATGGAATATGGAAGTATAAGGATATGATAGAACATGAAAGAAGATTATGGTTCTATATAAAAGACCTGATCTTATTAAGTTATTCAAATGAGAATAAACTACAATGAATTTATAGTGGACTTGATGAAAAGCCACCTAGAATTGTTTTAGTTTTCGAGGACGAAAATCTTTTAAGGAGGGTAGAATGTAATAACCCGAATTTTTAAGACTCTAGATTTCCTTTGAATGAGGAAAACTTAAGTCTAGATCATGTTTAGAATGGAATATCGGTATAAGTTTGAGTTCTCATTTAACTAGTAACGAGACTCAACGATGGATTACTTAGGCCAGTATAAAGCATTTTAAGGAAAATGACGTGTTGAAATTTCATGATTTCATGATGGTCAAAGTTTGACCAAGATAGTCAAAGTTGACCAAAAGTCAAAGGTATGAGATCGCTCTAGAATAATCGTGAATAATATTTGGAGCAATGGGGATTTAGCAGTTTCAAGTTCTAAGAAGAAAAATCCATACACAGTCCAATTTTACGAAGATGAACTCCGGACTGCAATTTAGTGAAACAGTACTGTTTTAAGTGAAAAACAGTATTAGTATTGATTAAGTTAGTAGGGAAATGGACTGAAACCCTATATTTAAGGATTTTGGAAATTTAGTGGACCATTATGTATGGAATTGAAGCCAAGTGGCTCCACCAACACTGTCCACCTCACAGGGACTAGAGTGCAAATATTTTGGCATTAAGGATTAAAGTGCAATTTTAAGAAAAGTAAATAAGAATGTAATTTTTGAATTATGGAATTTATGGATATTCCTAACCAAGCCTCCAACAAGGCCAATGGTTGGTTACGAATTTAGTTAGCTTGGTTACATTGGAACAAGCAATTAAGCTAGAGATAAGTTTGAGAAGATTTTTATTTGCTTCCCACATGCTATGGTCGGTTCTTCATCCTTGGAGAACAAGGAATGTGCTTAGGTAAGCATGCTTAGGTATGCAAGGTGACACAAGCAAGGAGAAGTAAGCAACCAAGTGGCTTGTTGAGCAAGCCAATCTTGGTTCATGCACCTAGTAGGGCCGGTTCTCCTTGGTGGCTTGGAGAGCAAGCTTAGTTATCTTTTAGCCACTTGGTGAGCAAGAAAAACCAAGATAGAGATAAGCTAGAAGGGATTCCATGCACCACAAGTAACAAGGCTCCACTTGGCACCTCATGACCGGTCCTTGAAGCCTTAAAGGGCAAGGGAATTTTTGGTGATGATGTCACCAAGGTGACATAAGCTAGGTGATGCAAGCAATGGCTTGTTGGGCAAGCACTTGCATTCCAAGCCTTCATGGCCGACCACACCAAGGGGGGGAGGACACCTCATCAAATCATCATTGAATTTTAGGGAAAGAAGTTTTCCCTTGTTCTCTAAGGGAATGGCTAGCCAATAAGGCCACACCACATCACCTAGGTGGCTTGATGAGCAAGTATTTTGCTCATTAACCAATTAAACCCTTAGGTGTAATTAGGTTCCATTTCTCCTTTTTCCTTCCACTAGAAGCCGAACTTCAAGGAAGAGGAAAGACCAAGTGATGGTCGGTTTTCTTGAGCAAAGAGTTAGAAGAAAAAGTTTGGATCCAAAGTTAGATCTAATCTCAAGGAAGTAAGGTAATCCTATTCTCCTAAACCCCTCTAGTTCTTTAATTAAGTTTTGATTCAAATTATGTGTATTTTCATGTGGGAGAGGCCGAAAATTTGGAACCCCGATGGGAGGGGGATGGCCGAATATGGTGATGAGCAAAGGGGGGGAGGTGTTGGACCCAAAACCGCCCTAAACCTAGCACCAATTTTGGTGTGAATTAAGGTAAATCTCCATTGGTTTTCTAAGCTTTTTAAATTGAGTTTCAAATTGGAGATTTAAGTGTATTTCAAGCTTGATTTGTATGAGCATAAGCTCATTTAATTTTCTGCCCTAATTAGGATTTTAAGGTTTGTGTTTGATTGATGTTTGGTGTTGCAAATCAAACGTTTTGCAAACCCCGGTTTGGTGCAAGAACACCCAAGGGTTTTGCTTTTCATGAAGATGTTTAAGTGATATATGACTGCATGTGTTACGTTAGAAGCACTGCAGGTCGTCGTAGGCTCACGGCCAAAGCCGTTCGAGGTAGTGTGCACGTAAAATTTACGTAAAACGAACTTAAAACCGAAAACTGCCATTTTCGGGTAAAACTGACCAGTTTCGGGAAAAGGGAAATTTGAGGCCCTTAGAGGCCGAATTTGGAGAAATTTAAAACACGAAAGTTGTTCGGAAGGGTTTTTCCTAGGGGGTTACATGTACCGTTTTCAAAAATAAGGCCCCAATGGCCTCCATTTACCCCAAAACCCGTGGCTGATCCCCAGACCCAGTTTTCAGTCAGTTTTACGGGATCAGCCAGTTTCAAACAAAAACTGGGACGAATCTAGGCTGAATTGGAATTTTTGCAAAACATGAAAGTTTTAGTATTTTTCGAGAGCTACAACTTTGTGAAGAAAACTTTTTCAGATTACGAACCAATTTTTAAACTGGGATCGTTTTCGAAGGGTGCGCAGGGAATCCGAAAATTCCTGCACCACTAGCTTTACAAATGTTTCTAGAAAACTATTTTTCTACTACAAACTATTGTTTCGATTATGGAAAACTGTTCCAAGGGCAGTTTTCAACCTCAAATGATTTTATAAAGCACTAATCCAAGAGTTTGGATTTTTACGATTTAAGTAAAGGATTTTTATGAAGTTTTGGGATTAATTTCCCTAAATTTTCCAAGTAAGGGAAAATGAATTTTTCAAGTTGGAGTATAGCAAGCGATTAGTTTACGAAAGGTAACCGGGAGTTATACCCGAGTTACTGGGTCAAGCCCAAAGCCCAAGGTTGACCCAACAATGGTTGACCATAGTTGACCGAAGTTGACCATTGTTGACCATAGTTGACTTTGGTTGACTAACAAGTGGATTTTAGTATAACCTTAAGGGTTAGTCAAGATAACCCTAAAGGACACCAAGATTAATAAACTGGGCTAAGGTATAGGGTTACTATTTGTAACCCAGTAAGACATCTAGTATCGGGGACATACAACTAGGAATATGTAGACATGTTGGTTAGATCCCCAACATTCCACAATACTAATTAGACCCTTACCTATGTCCTTCAACTAGCAGGAGGAAACCTGCAGCTGTAACCAGAGGAGAAGCAGCACTACGTAGGACATAACGAGAGAAGGTAAGTACAACTCCGCCTACAGCATAGGCCCTTTGTTGTTACTTGCCTGATGTAATGTGCTGATATGTGATAATGTGTTATGCTATGCTATGGCTATGATATGCTAAGTTATGTTATGACATGTAATGCCATGTTTTCAGAAATGCCATGTTTTCAAAAAGGCCATGTTTTGACTAATGTTGATTATGTTGTAATATTGTGACATCATGAAGCATGTTCACTAATATTAAACCACTTGGTAAGAACAAGACAAGTAGGATGTTGTGTCGTGCCGACTTGCCACAAAGGCGGGTTTAAATGGTATGGTTCATGGTTTGAGTTGGATTGGAAGGCTACCTAAACTACTCCATGTTAAACTTTGTGTTTCATGGTTTGAGTTAAAACGGACTGCCACCTTCAACCATTCCTTGGCTATGTACCACGGTACGAGCACACATGATATGTAAAGGAATAGAACTAAATTAAGTTATAAATCCATAATTGATTCATAAGAGATTATAATTGGTTCATGCACAATGATATGTTTTGTGTCGCGGATGTAATAGTTGTACTTGCTGAGCGAAAGCTCACGTCTTACGTCTATGCTGTAGGTAAGTATCCTGCCAGCAATCTCTGATGCAATACTGTGGAAGGCTGGTGCTGCGGACTGTGAAATGTGGGATGGACACTGCCACAGCTTTTGAAAAAAAAAATATATATACTCTATAAAATATGAAGTAATGAAAAAGGGTTTTCATATTTTCATGACGTTTTAAGTATGGATGACAAAGTTTATATAAGGCAAGCAAGTTGCCTCTTGTGGTACCAACCCACATTAGTTCGGGTTTGGTCTACAACATGATTTAGATGGCCTTCAAGGAAGGTTTGAAAGTTCGGTACTCAAGGAAGTACCTATCAGTAAGTATGAGTTTGAGAATGAAGTTCAACTTCAAAGTTTTAAAATAAAGTTTAAAAGAAAAAAAAAAAAAAAAAAAATTTCTCGACAGTTATTTTCCGCAAGTTTAATTTAAGTATATAAGTAAGGTGACGACCCGGCCCACGTCTACGTAGTCGTTCCCCTACGTAGATGGTGGGAAATCGGGGCGTGACAGTTTGGTATCAGAGCAGAGTTCCTGCCATCCAGTTTCACAGTTCTGCTGCCAGCGCCACAGTTTTGTAAGTTTATTTTCTTACTTTGTTTTATAAGATTATTATAATGGCATATATCTGGTGTTAAATTTGGGTCGGACTAGAGAGAACCACGAAGCTCCGTTGGCATTCCGAGGAATAGAGGAGAAGCTTCGCATCTTCAATAAGACTCAAGGAGTGGTTGCACGATATTGAGACCCTCCTCAGATTATGTCATACAGGAACGTATCTTCAGGATATGTTTGCCAGTCGAGCCGACGTCTAGTCAAGGAAGCTCGTGCAAGGAGCCTTGGCCAAGAGGATCTTGAGAGGAGATCCCTAAATGGATTTCTTGACGACAGCAAGGATCGCCCATGTATCACCACAACATCGAGATGTACTAGGATATATACATGAGACGATATATCAGCTATGTTGCAGCCTGACATGCTTATCCGAACGAGTTTACGGGCTTTTATTGCCAATAAATCGGAATCGCATTGTGGAAGCGTGAGGGATAAACTAAACTCACGATATGATGATCGCTAGAATAGCAATAAGAAATGAGTAGGCTCTAAGATTAGATAGCTTATTGTCTCATTTTGGGTATAGTAATGATAAGGAATCTTTCCATTTAAGGAATTGGATTGAGACCATGAAAGTTAAAAGTTTCATGATTGTGAAACTTTTACCCCATAAGAGAAATATTAGATATGGGGGAGATTTTGAGGATGCCTTAGTTTGGGGGTAGCAAATAAGCAATATGCTACCAACAACAATTTATTAGGTTAAGGTCGATGACACCAACCCTGAAGTCGACATATAATTGATAATTAAGGTCGACTGAAGGCAACCATTTAAGTAATGGAAATTTTGAGATGATGATTGGGAGTTTTAGATATCCCTTAGAACTATGATTATGCCTTTGAGCTTTAAAGGAAATGCTAAAGGCAAGAAGAACGTTTCCACTAGCTGACAAGTAGCTAGTTGGTACAAGGATACTTTTCATTGCATCACTTGAACAGTAATATGTTTTCAACAATACTATTTATTATTGATTTTCATGATTGAATTGGAAAAGATTCCAAAAAGTATCTTAAATGAAATAATATATTAAGATACATAAACAGATAAGTAACAGTAAGGTGTCGTACCAACCTCCCCTAGTTAAGGAGGCTACAGTTTAGTATTACCTTCCGTGATCGAAATCCGTGATCGTGAAGGGTCAAGTTAAAATTCCCAGAACTGTTAGGGCCTTGCAAACCCTAGCTTTATCTGGAGACTGCGCGCTTTTGGTACGTACACTACGGGCCCACATGTTAAGACAAGATAATAAAACACAATATGCTTTTCAAATATAAAAAAAAGCTATGTGTGATATGTTTTTAAAATATGGAAAAGTTATATATTTGCTTTTCAAACATGGCAAGTTATATGATATACTTGCTCAGTTTTTCATGTAAATAGTTCTTGTGATGCAGTATGAAAGGAAAGTATGCATGATGGAATATGGAAGTATAAGGATATGATAGAACATGAAAGAAGATTATGGTTCTATATAAAAGACCTGATCTTATTAAGTTATTCAAATGAGAATAAACTACAATGAATTTATAGTGGACTTGATGAAAAGCCACCTAGAATTGTTTTAGTTTTCGAGGACGAAAATCTTTTAAGGAGGGTAGAATGTAATAACCCGAATTTTTAAGACTCTAGATTTCCTTTGAATGAGGAAAACTTAAGTCTAGATCATGTTTAGAATGGAATATCGGTATAAGTTTGAGTTCTCATTTAACTAGTAACGAGACTCAACGATGGATTACTTAGGCCAGTATAAAGCATTTTAAGGAAAATGACGTGTTGAAATTTCATGATTTCATGATGGTCAAAGTTTGACCAAGATAGTCAAAGTTGACCAAAAGTCAAAGGTATGAGATCGCTCTAGAATAATCGTGAATAATATTTGGAGCAATGGGGATTTAGCAGTTTCAAGTTCTAAGAAGAAAAATCCATACACAGTCCAATTTTACGAAGATGAACTCCGGACTGCAATTTAGTGAAACAGTACTGTTTTAAGTGAAAAACAGTATTAGTATTGATTAAGTTAGTAGGGAAATGGACTGAAACCCTATATTTAAGGATTTTGGAAATTTAGTGGACCATTAGGTATGGAATTGAAGCCAAGTGGCTCCACCAACACTGTCCACCTCACAGGGACTAGAGTGCAAATATTTTGGCATTAAGGATTAAAGTGCAATTTTAAGAAAAGTAAATAAGAATGTAATTTTTGAATTATGGAATTTATGGATATTCCTAACCAAGCCTCCAACAAGGCCAATGGTTGGTTACGAATTTAGTTAGCTTGGTTACATTGGAACAAGCAATTAAGCTAGAGATAAGTTTGAGAAGATTTTTATTTGCTTCCCACATGCTATGGTCGGTTCTTCATCCTTGGAGAACAAGGAATGTGCTTAGGTAAGCATGCTTAGGTATGCAAGGTGACACAAGCAAGGAGAAGTAAGCAACCAAGTGGCTTGTTGAGCAAGCCAATCTTGGTTCATGCACCTAGTAGGGCCGGTTCTCCTTGGTGGCTTGGAGAGCAAGCTTAGTTATCTTTTAGCCACTTGGTGAGCAAGAAAAACCAAGATAGAGATAAGCTAGAAGGGATTCCATGCACCACAAGTAACAAGGCTCCACTTGGCACCTCATGACCGGTCCTTGAAGCCTTAAAGGGCAAGGGAATTTTTGGTGATGATGTCACCAAGGTGACATAAGCTAGGTGATGCAAGCAATGGCTTGTTGGGCAAGCACTTGCATTCCAAGCCTTCATGGCCGACCACACCAAGGGGGGGAGGACACCTCATCAAATCATCATTGAATTTTAGGGAAAGAAGTTTTCCCTTGTTCTCTAAGGGAATGGCTAGCCAATAAGGCCACACCACATCACCTAGGTGGCTTGATGAGCAAGTATTTTGCTCATTAACCAATTAAACCCTTAGGTGTAATTAGGTTCCATTTCTCCTTTTTCCTTCCACTAGAAGCCGAACTTCAAGGAAGAGGAAAGACCAAGTGATGGTCGGTTTTCTTGAGCAAAGAGTTAGAAGAAAAAGTTTAGATCCAAGTTAGATCTAATCTCAAGAAGTAAAGGTAATCCAATCCTCCTAAACCCCTCTAGTTCTTTAATTAAGTTTTGATTCAAATTATGTGTATTTTCATGTGGGAGAGGCCGAAAATTTGGAACCCCGATGGGAGGGGGATGGCCGAATATGGTGATGAGCAAAAGGGGGGAGGTGTTGGACCCAAAACCGCCCTAAACCTAGCACCAATTTTGGTGTGAATTAAGGTAAATCTCCATTGGTTTTCTAAGCTTTTTAAATTGAGTTTCAAATTGGAGATTTAAGTGTATTTCAAGCTTGATTTGTATGAGTATATGCTCATTTAATTTTCTGCCCTAATTAGGATTTTAAGGTTTGTGTTTGATTGATGTTTGGTGTTGCAAATCAAACGTTTTGCAAACCCCGGTTTGGTGCAAGAACACCCAAGGGTTTTGCTTTTCATGAAGATGTTTAAGTGATATATGACTGCATGTGTTACGTTAGAAGCACTGCAGGTCGTCGTAGGCTCACGGCCAAAGCCGTTCGAGGTAGTGTGCACGTAAAATTTACGTAAAACGAACTTAAAACCGAAAACTGCCATTTTCGGGTAAAACTGACCAGTTTCGGGAAAAGGGAAATTTGAGGCCCTTAGAGGCAGAATTTGGAGAAATTTAAAACACGAAAGTTGTTCGGAAGGGTTTTTCCTAGGGGGTTACATGCACCGTTTTCAAAAATAAGGCCCCAATGGCCTCCATTTACCCCAAAACCCGTGGCTGATCCCCAGACCCAGTTTTCACTCAGTTTTTCGGGATCAGCCAGTTTCAAACAAAAACTGGGACGAATCTAGGCTGAATTGGAATTTTTGCAAAACATGAAAGTTTTAGTATTTTTCGAGAGCTACAACTTTTGTGAAGAAAACTTTTTCAGATTACGAACCAATTTTTAAACTGGGATCGTTTTCGAAGGGTGCGCAGGGAATCCGAAAATTCCTGCACCACTAGCTTTACAAATGTTTCTAGAAAACTATTTTTCTACTACAAACTATTGTTTCGATTATGGAAAACTGTTCCAAGGGCAGTTTTCAACCTCAAATGATTTTATAAAGCACTAATCCAAGAGTTTGGATTTTTACGATTTAAGTAAAGGATTTTTATGAAGTTTTGGGATTAATTTCCCTAAATTTTCCAAGTAAGGGAAAATGAATTTTTCAAGTTGGAGTATAGCAAGCGATTAGTTTACGAAAGGTAACCGGGAGTTATACCCGAGTTACTGGGTCAAGCCCAAAGCCCAAGGTTGACCCAACAATGGTTGACCATAGTTGACCGAAGTTGACCATTGTTGACTATAGTTGACTTTGGTTGACTAACAAGTGGATTTTAGTATAACCTTAAGGGTTAGTCAAGATAACCCTAAAGGACACCAAGATTAATAAACTGGGCTAAGGTATAGGGTTACTATTTGTAACCCAGTAAGACATCTAGTATCGGGGACATATAACTAGGAATATGTAGACATGTTGGTTAGATCCCCAACATTCCACAATACTAATTAGACCCTTACCTATGTCCTTCAACTAGCAGGAGGAAACCTGCAGCTGTAACCAGAGGAGAAGCAGCACTACGTAGGACATAACGAGAGAGGTAAGTACAACTCCGCCTACAGCATAGGCCCTTTGTTGTTACTTGCCTGATGTAATGTGCTGATATGTGATAATGTGTTATGCTATGCTATGGCTATGATATGCTAAGTTATGTTATGACATGTAATGCCATGTTTTCAGAAATGCCATGTTTTCAAAAAGGCCATGTTTTGACTAATGTTGATTATGTTGTAATATTGTGACATCATGAAGCATGTTCACTAATATTAAACCACTTGGTAAGAACAAGACAAGTAGGATGTTGTGTCGTGCCGACTTGCCACAAAGGCGGGTTTAAATGGTATGGTTCATGGTTTGAGTTGGATTGGAAGGCTACCTAAACTACTCCATGTTAAACTTTGTGTTTCATGGTTTGAGTTAAAACGGACTGCCACCTTCAACCATTCCTTGGCTATGTACCACGGTACGAGCACACATGATATGTAAAGGAATAGAACTAAATTAAGTTATAAATCCATAATTGATTCATAAGAGATTATAATTGGTTCATGCACAATGATATGTTTTGTGTCGCGGATGTAATAGTTGTACTTGCTGAGCGAAAGCTCACGTCTTACGTCTATGCTGTAGGTAAGTATCCTGCCAGCAATCTCTGATGCAATACTGTGGAAGGCTGGTGCTGCGGACTGTGAAATGTGGGATGGACACTGCCACAGCTTTTGAAAAAAAAATATATATACTCTATAAAATATGAAGTAATGAAAAAGGGTTTTCATATTTTCATGACGTTTTAAGTATGGATGACAAAGTTTATATAAGGCAAGCAAGTTGCCTCTTGTGGTACCAACCCACATTAGTTCGGGTTTGGTCTACAACATGATTTAGATGGCCTTCAAGGAAGGTTTGAAAGTTCGGTACTCAAGGAAGTACCTATCAGTAAGTATGAGTTTGAGAATGAAGTTCAACTTCAAAGTTTTAAAATAAAGTTTAAAAGAAAAAAAAAAAAAAAAAAAATTTCTCGACAGTTATTTTCCGCAAGTTTAATTTAAGTATATAAGTAAGGTGACGACCCGGCCCACGTCTACGTAGTCGTTCCCCTACGTAGATGGTGGGAAATCGGGGCGTGACAATGGAGATGCTTTCTCTTCCCGACCTCCATTTCACATTAAGGCAATAAGTTGTGTAACGCATTCTAACATTTCATCGTCAAAGTCATGCCTAGTCCTAATTGGATGGCGCTCGGATTAAATTTATTTGTTTAATATTTACATGGTACTAGTTGTTAAGCTTTCTTCTTGACTTCATCATGAGTTTTTTAATATTATCCTCCTTCCAGATTGAGAATCTTAACCTAATGCCATAAATCAACTAATATATAACTTCTTAAAGAAATAGCGCAATTTTTTTTTTCAAATAAATTGAAAGAGAGAATAAAAGCTATTAAAGATTATATTAGCACATACCAATTAGGTTGATACTTGTTAATAATCTATCAAATTCCCAACTCAATAGTAAATAAATAATACTTGAAAATTATTTTTTAATTTTTTCTTCTTTTGTAATTTGCTGAATAAAAGTGTTTTCCACAATGATTAGTACGTACCAAATGTACTCATTCATCCAGTAAATACTAATATATAGTTTGTATTTGATGGTATTTTAAATGATTTGGAATCAAAAGTTTTAGTTCGAAACCTTACAAGTACAATGTTACGTTCTCTCATAAATAAATGTCCAAAAACGGTTCAAACCCTCCAAAACAAACAACAAAACAATTGTGATTAGATAATTAGCTGGATATTTATATATATATATATATATATATATTTGGTGAATAGCTCTAAATGAAATTGACAATATAGATCCTTTTGATTTCAGAACAGAACTGTTCAGTTTGTGAGATTGAGAAGAAGAGGAGGGAGAAGAAGATGATGCAGGAGATGAATCCATGGGAAGTACCATAGAAATAGATGATGTCGAACGCTGATATTTGGGCTTATATATATATATATATATATATAAATTATAATATATACCATATTTTATAAGTACTTTTAAAGTTTATAACATACTTTTTAAAAGATAATAAATTATATGGATTTTTATGCGTAATTTCTTGGCTTTTCTAGTAAATCCTTAGATTTTTTTAGTAAATCCATGAATTTTCTAATATATAATAAATTTAAGAGTAAATAATAATAGGCATCTTCTTTTCAATTCGACGACTCATCCGGAAACGACGACCTCCATGAATGCCATGGCAAAGATAGTGAGGTCGACCTTGCCTTTGTGATCAAAACCCTAATGCTCGGTCTAGTGATTGGGTAGCATTCGAGGTCCGACGATGGGACGACAGTGCATAGTTTCAGGTTAGAGAGAGGAGCATAAGGAGGAAGGAGAATGAGTACTTGTAATAATACGTGTGCTCATAAATTTCATCATCCTATATATTAGTATGTTTAAAATTTTATACTATAAATTTACTATTTCAAAAGTAATTTTAAAAATTTGATTCCAGACACTATTAAAAAGTCATTGTTTCAATTCTACTGACTAAAAGCAAAACCTCTACATGATAATATGTATGAAGAAACAAAAAGTCTCCATACAGCTCATCTTTCTTTCTACATAAAATGTTAGGAAAGTTCGCGGGTCCAGCAGCCATGTGGTCCAGCGGGACAAGTCATGAATGAACACGACACAACTCGAAAGGAGGAGCGGTAGAACCCGCAGACGATGGCAGAGAACCTCACCTTTCTCACCTCCAAGCATCACTGCAGCCTCACCTGAACATCCTTCACCTTCACCACCCTGAAACTCAGCCCCTTCACCACGCTCTCCAGCTTTGTCATGATTGCGCTTACCAAGAACTGTGACGTGAACATCAATGCCGCCTCCCTCTTTCTGTCGAACAGGCTCGATAGGTCGAACCCTGATGACATCAACCGCAGAGATAATGGTAGAGATGGAAGCTCAAACTCCCTCGCCATCGACGATGGTTTCCAGCGAAATTGAGAGGTAGAGAGCAAGGAGATCGGTAGCCATTCGTTTCAGGGAAGGGGAGACTACCGAAAATGAGGTGCCGGATACGAGAGCTATTGTAAAATGTTATAGTTATAAAAAACCTGTAATTAATGGTGCAGTAAATGAGGCAATATATAGAATGGAGATATATTTTTGAGGAATTTGAGGCAATATATTGAAGTGCTTGATCCGGTATGATATATATCGGTTCATGAAGTACAACTCATGTTGAAATGTTCTTGAAACTCTAGCCAGCATTCAATGCACGTACCGTACGGCCAATTAATCGAGGTTCGCATCCATATAAATTTTGGTAATTAAAAACATTTGGTAAATTCTCAGATTCCAGTGGAAAATTGAGTCAGTTGAATGGACCGTTGGTGGTAATGGTAAGGGTTAATTTCAATAATGGCATGTTTGAAAAAATTTATTTCCAATACTTTTCATATCTAGTGCCAACATATATATAAGAGTTTGAAAGTTTCATATTCTTATACTACCAAATTTATCCTTAGCAGAAATTCACATTTTTATATATGAATTGTTGGTTAATATTATAATTACTAGTGGTAATTATCACAAGTACTTTATGGATCATAATAGAAATTAACAGAGATAATTCTCATAATTATTATATAAAGACCAGATTTATTAATAAAGTATTTCTTTTCCTAAAAAAACCAAATAAATGTTTTCTCTCTCTTTTTTGAAAATATGACCAAAGAGTATGATTGTCCCAACTTTCAACAGTTAATGGCTATCAATAATAAAGTAATTTTTTCAAAAACATTCATAACTCTAAAAGTTTTTAGATAGTAATAGTAAAAGACATGATCTTAGGTTTTGGTTGGGCAGACGTTTCCAAACGGTATTTTACCATTTGATCCAAAACTTTCAATTCTACATCTCACTTCCTCTCTCTCTTTTTCTTTCAAAAATGTCAAATTTTAAAAGTTCATAAGTTTCTCGTTTCAAATTGAAATAATATGATTCTTATATCAAAATACTTATAACGACGAGACGAACAAAACAAGATATATTTGCATTTTTTTTCCGAACACATTCAAATTTTTGCACTATTTTCTATATCACTGAATTTTTTCAAAATTTCTCACTCCAAACACACATTTTCAACTCAATCTCCAAAATATTGTCTTCAAATATTTCCCCAAATGGGCCCTTAATTACTCATAGTTTTAATGAAAATCACTTCATAAAATTGATTCATCATAAAGGTCAATCATGAAACTGTTACAATATCAAAATTACGACTACTTTCATCAAAAGACTTCTCACGTAATAAATATTCAGCAAAAAACAATCAATACTCACACTTTTATGCTGTCGGTAATAGGCATGATGGTAGTGACTACTAGTAATAAAGAAAATTGTTACTTAAAATTAAATGATAACACACCTAGAATTGCCAATGAAAAATTACTTTGTCTACGTTAATCCCTCAATGGTAAACCATTTTGCTCAAATTATTATTATTATTATTTTTTTCCAGCGTAAATAGAACTTTGCCTTTACTGCGGTGGATGCCGCAATCAAACTGGCGAAGATTTCTTCCAGCGTAGGAAATTGCTCAATTATGATAAGTACTAGCGAATCAGGCGTCTGATCAATTTTATTTCCACTCTCTACGTATGGTTTAAATAATGTTGCCCTACGTCTCACCGAAACCAAAAAAAAAAAAATGGAGATCCTAATTTTTAATCCTCAAACATATAAATGGTACATATTTTAAAGCTTGAAGTTTCGAAAATCTATCAGATAATTTCCAGGAAAAAAAAAAGAGTGAAGTAAACAGAAAGTTTTTTTTTTTTTTTAATTGTAAGCTGAGATTAATTACTTTGTCAACTATGTTATGTTCTTCAGAAGGATCGTATAGTCTGCATTGGTCTTTCATATCAATATAGAAATCTGACAACATTGCTTCCAGGAAAAAAGTTCAAACAATTAAAGAAAACGCAGCCATATATATTTTCAAATTCTCAGATGAGATTATTTTGTCAACTATGTTATGTTCCTTAGAAATACCAATTTGTCCCGATTTGTTTTATTGAGAAATAGATTCTTTTAACTTCTGAAGAATATATAGTACTTTTTCACGATTACGCTTTTTTTTTTTTTTCGCTTTCTATTTAAGGGAAACAAAATATTTTTTTGTTGGTTGTTAATCTAAACGAAATGTGCTAGTTTCTTCTTCTGCCAGTTATAGCTTCTCTCCTGATTTATCGACAACAAAAAAACTGATAAAGACGGATTTAAGGAATTAAATATACCAATAATTACGTATTCAAAAAAAGAAATGAAATGGAGATCGAGAAATATATATATATATATATATATGTATATGTATATACATATACATAAAAATATCCATAAAACTCTCTGATTATGTTATGAAATTTCTGACCACGTCTATGAATAGCTGGATCACAACACAATTGGTAATTTTAAAGTTTTGTAGATGTAACGAAAGAGATGCCCGCGTCTATATATACATATGTGATATATATACACACACACATATATAATATGAATATATATATATCTGTGTCCAAACCATGTTAATATAGAGATCAAGAATTGCCTAGGAAATTAAGGCGTTGAACTCTATCTTGTTGACAGTCAAATATCAGAAAAATGATATTCTGTGCAAAAATATCATTAATACTTACAAGAAACGGTCTAACATGCATTGCTAGTCAAATTAAACCATTCTGACTGATGTCTGGAGATTCTGGGAAGATTAACTAGTTCTAATTAATTATTATAAACATCAGAGCTTAAGACAAGATCGATTCTATTCAAAAACATGCGGTATGTTCGACTAGTCATTTATTAATTAAAAATTATGAACATATTAGACAATACTATAATTAATTAGAAGCAAATCTCTGGTATTGTAAACAAACTTGTTGAAAGCAAACAGTTTCCAATAATGTATGCATAAGAACAATATCTATACATTAGACTATAAACCATGAAAGAAACTTAGAACAAGATTTTTTTTTTCTTTTTTCTTTTTAATTAAAGATTTATGTAGTAAGAGAAATCAAAAGAGAGAATGAAAAAATATCCCAGTTAATTCGTTGGCAACCACAGTACTCTTCCCTTGTCCTATTTTTAAATTTTTTCCCCACCTTTCATTTCCTTGTTAACCACTTTTTTTTTTTTTTTTTCGGCTGACCAAAACTTTTGTACGAAATCTAACAGACAATTTTTATAGGTATATATTTTTCTACATATTTGTCATTCAAGTTTCTAAGCTGATTGGTAAAAGGAAAATATTTGCAAAGATGGGTTCACTTTTCTACGAGTACAATCATTTTATAAAAATTATATACCTATAGTCATCATCATAATTAGATTTAATACAAGGTGAAATAATGATACTATAATATTATAATATTTGGGTCCGTTTGGTGACTAAGTTGAGTTTAAGTTGAGTTGAAATTTTTAAGTTTAAATAGTAATTTTTGTTGACTCTTTTGAAAAGACAAAAAAAAAAAATTTCAGCTAAAAACAAAAATTTGAGTTTAAACTTGAGATTTAAACTTTGTAACCAAACGGGGCCTAAATTTATGTGATATATATGTCAAGGAGTGGTTGGGCGAGGATGCTTCCTCTGTCCCCATCCTGCTTTTTATTCAAGGAAAAGACTTTGTCCATTTCTATGCTATTAGGATCGAAGCCCAACGGGATGCCGTCTCCATGAAGAATATTGTCATTCCTAGGTCCAAGTAGCATTCTCAAGCTTTAGATATTCCTTATAAGTACAATATTGCAAAAATTAATTCAAAAAGACCATTAGGGAAACAAAATAGTTCAAACATATATATAGCAAAGAACTGCACATAAATTAGGTAACCTGAGCCTTATGAGAGAATATGTCAGATTCAAGTACTACTCCACTTAAAGTTCAATTAAATTCTCAAATAAATGGGAGATAAAGGGTGTAAGGACATCGTTGATCCTCTTTTTCTCAAAAATATTAATAATAATAATGTAAAGATGAACAATCACAACCACAAGTATATTACGGATGACAAAATTACGAACCTAACATTAATCAAAATAAATAGCTAGCTAGGAATCATTACAACGATATAGTAATACTATTCCAAGACTTGAAGGAAAGCGAAAGATAAAAATATGGCCAAAGAAAGATATCTGATCCGCAATATTAAGGGGTCCACACTGGAAGGAGAACACACAGCAAGCGCATCTAGCTGCAAGCATTTTGGTTCACATGATGGTGCAAAACTGGGCACTGACCAAAAGATTTCCCACCGCCACTGCTAACTGCATTAGCGGTAACGCTTTGTCCAGCTTAACCTGCAGGATTTTTAAAAAAAAGTTATTTTTACATATAAATGGTGGTGACGAGAATCAATAGATAACTTACACATCATGAATTTATACGATGTCCGATTAATGTGTAAATGGTAATGATTTATATGATTTATTCTTGGTTTTAACTAATTGATAATTCGCATAAACCTCCTGCGGATTATTACACAGAGACCAACATAGTTTGTTAAATCATAATCTTGACTAACTGCTTATCAAAGCATATATATGATCTGCAGGAAAAAAGATTTTGGAAGCAGATAGTTAATGAAGTGATTTGCTATTCCCATTGTAGAGATTATCCAAGGAATCGAGGTTGCCAGCATTAATACAAAAGCTCAAATCCAATGAAAGAAATCATCAAATTCAGACTAATTTCAATAGGCAAGGTAAGGGGGTGATACATAGGGACAATTGCAATATAGCCCTTGTATTTTGTCGAATTACAACTTTCCATCCAGTGTTGAGGTGGTCCAAAGAATTTAAAAAAAAAATAACAAACAAAACTACACGTAAAATCTTATATTATGTTTGGAAAGAAATATGGAAAATATAGAAGAAGAGAAGCAATATATCAATAGTAGTAAGAAAATGGAAAAGAAATGGTTAAGCTTATCTTTCATATATATTGTTTGGCATAAGAGAGAGAATGGGAAAGAAAATGTCTAAGCTAGATTATTTTACATATTTATACCCTAAAATAATACTAAAAGATGTGTTTGAGGAACCTCTTTGTTGTTTTTTTTATTTGTTTGCTTTTATTGTTTTTCTAGTATATGTTTTGTTTTGTTTTTATTATATTTTAGGATTGTAAATTAGAAGATGACTTGCGATTAGGGTATAATGTTACACCAAAATTGGTTATTTGGTATAAAATTTGTTTTGTCAAATATTTTCTGCTCTTTTCTTTTCGAACTTAAAAAAGGATTAGAAAATAAAGGGCTCCGTGGGTTTATAACTTTTTTTTTTTTGGTTCTCAACTTCTTCTCCATCTAAAAACCCAACCTTTCCTTTTCTTCTCCGAAAGAAGAATGTGTTTCAAAAAATAAATAAATAAAAAATGAAAAACCCCTAAATGGCCTGCATGATATCCACCTGTGCCTAACCAGCTACCATCATGATGGCGAGGATTGATCGTTGAGGATTGCCACAACAAACCCCTCGTACATCACGCGATTCACCCTAGACTGGCGAGGTCCAAGGAGTTTCTAACTTCTAGCTACTGGTGATTCGCGACCATGCACAACATCCGAAATCGGCAATTTACTCAATTATGTGTGTGTTTGTGAGTGCTTTTTTTCAAAAAAATAATAATATATATTTCATGTTTTTATTTTTATATTGTTACTTGATTTGGAAAGATATATTTCAACAATATAGGATTATATTGATAAAAATAACAGATAATTAAGTTTCTACTTATCCCAATCAAGAAGAAGATGGGAACTCACGGTTTTACATTGTGGATTTGGCGCAGCCACGATTGCCTTCGAACTACTGGGCTCGGTTTCATCTGTCTGTGATGAAGAGATTCCTGGATTTGAAGCACTAGGCTGCACCTATATATCCAATACGTGTCAAAAATTGTAAAACAAGTTTCAATATTTATCCAAGATCAAAAATTTAGTTTGTTGTAGTGGCAGACATAACCTATAGATTGTTGTTGTAGTTTCACTATCATTGACTCAATTGGTAGTTTAAAATTTTTGTAGGCGTACGAAAGAGATGCTTGTGTCTATATGTATATATACATATAATATACACGCATAATATGTATATATCATGTCCAAACCGTGTAAATATAGAGATCAAGAATTGCCTAGTAAATTAAGGGGTTGAACTTTGTCTCGTTGACAATCAAATATCAGAAAAATGATATTCTGTGTAAAAATATCATTAATACTTACAATAAATGGTCTAACATGCATATAATTAAATCTGTTGTCTAGAGATTTTGGGAAGATTAACTAGTTCTAATAAGTTATTATAAACATTAGAGATTAAGACAAGATTGATTCAATTCCACAGTATGTGGTATGTTTGATTAGTCTTTCATTAATTAAGAATTATATGCTGATTAATTAGGAGCAAATATCTGGTAAGTATTGAAAGTAAGTAGTTTCCAAGAACGTAAGCATAAGAACAGCATTTATATATTAGACTATAAACCATGAAAGAAACTTAGTAAAAGATTTTTTTTATTTTTTTAATCGAATATTTAGGTAGTAAGAGAAATCAAAAGAGATAATGAAATTAATCCCACTTAACTGTTAGCACCCACAGTCTTCCCTTATCCTATCTAATTTGAATTGAGAATTCAAATTAAATTGATATTTAGAAGAGAGAGAAAAATATATGTTATGTGTATTTTGAAATTGAATATGAATATTTTGCTTCGTTGGTATTTTTTCTACCCCAAACTTTTGCTCCAAACAAGGCATAGTTATTCTATTTGAATAACAAAAGTTGATTTTAATTTGCGTGTAATATCTAGCTACTAGTGATTCGATCATGCACAACAACCGAAATCGGCAATTTACTCGAGTATGTGTGTGTTTGCGTGTGCTTTTTTTCAAAAAATAAAAATATGTATATTTCATATTTTTATTTTTACATTGTTACTTAATTTGGAAAAATATATTTCAGCAATATAGGATTATTTTGATAAAAATAACATATAATTAATTTTCTACTTATCCCAATAAAGAACAAGATGGGAACTCACGGTTTTACGTGGTGGATTTGGCGCAGCCACGATTGCCTTTGAACTACTTGGTTCGGTTTCAGCTGTCTGTGATGAGGAGATTCCAAGATTTGAAGCACTTAGCTGCACCTATATATCCAATATGTGTCAAAAATTTTAAAAAAAGTTTCAAAATTTATCCACGACCAAAAATTTAGATTGTTGTAATTGCAGGCATAGCCTAATAAAAGTTTTTCATTCAATTCTAAACTAAAACATATATTTTGAATTTAAAGCTAGGCACCAATCTGACCAATAGCACAACAACGGGAAAATATATATATATATATATATATATTCTTGGGACTTCATTATGAAACGAAAAATGTAAGGACTAAAGTAATGCTTTTAAAATAATTCAAGGACAATTTACCAATTACTCAAAAATAAGAATAAAAATTTATTACCAAAAAAAAAAAAAGAATAAAAACAACAGTGTTTTTTTAATAAGATTCGGTAAGAACATGAGCTCATTGGTCCAATTCATTGATTGAGTAGCTCTAGCCCAAACTTCAGCCCAAAAAAAAAACAAACAAACAAACAAACAAACAAAAAGAAGAAGAAGAAGAAGAAGAAGAAGAAGGCGTGCGTGTGCAGTGTGTTAGGGAAAAGAAGTAGTCTCATACATGCCTGTCTTTCAGCCAACTACTTACGGTGAGGACGAGTAGGGTAATTGACTTGGTTGTGGGACAAAGCAAACGTCAATATTTGTCTTTATTAGGGAAGGTTCCAAGGAAGAGTTTTCTTTGGCAGAAAGCTCGTTATTCTTATTAACTAAATTGTGATGTGATATAAAAGTTACAAGGATAATTCTCTCTCTCTCTCTCTCTCTCTTTTTATTATTTTTTTATTTTTTTGATGAACACAGTGTATTTTTTTTCCCCCGGTTATTGGTTCTTTGCTTTTGTGAAGAGATTTCTTCGTAATTTCTCTCTCTCTTTTCTTATTTTGCTAACATTTGTGATTGATTTCTTAATTCAGTGAGTTGTGTCTGATAAAAAAGAGTTATTTAATATATTTCAATATAATTGAAGCGTACTAAATTTATGTTTTATCAGTGATTTACTTTTATTTAAAAAACCTGTAAATATATTTTTAAAAAAAAAAGGTTAGTGTACTGAATGATAGCAGTGAGGGATGATCCTGCAATGAGAGTACGATGATTGGTTTTTGAAGCAAAAAGTATTGGAGAAGAAATGATTGCGAGAAAGAGCACACAAGAGATGACCATTGTGCCCATTATTTTTTGTGAAAATACACACAAAAGCAAAGTCTTCTCGGCTGTGACATTAAAAAGACCATAAGTACTTGGTTGCTGACAACAAGATAGGATTTATATACATAAAAAATTATTTAGTAGATTGGGTGTATCACGACATCATGCTTATGTGGTATAATTAAAATTTAATATTTGGGTACTTTATATATATTATCTTTTTATGTATATTTCTCTTTCTTAATAAGTATTACCTTAATTAATAAATTGAAATTATTGTAAATATTCATTTAAATCTTTTATACTAATATTTCCCAAATAAATCATTTATAATAATCAATTAACTTCAAATAAATTCATATCTTATTTTAAAAATTATTCTTCTATATTTAAATCTCTTTAAGATTGAAACAACCTTGCAAATAAAAAATAAAAATAAAGAAACTTGCGATTACCTCAAAAAAAAAAAAAAAAAAAAAAAAAAAAAACCTTGTGACGTTTTTTTTTTTTTTTTTTTTTTCATCTTAGTTGTTTTCATTTATACTATATATAAGAAACTTTTTTCTTTTGGTTCTTTTCGTTTATGATACATATGAAACCATCTTGAAGACTTGAACTAGTAGTTGTTTTCAAACGAAAACTTTATTGCTTGAAATGAGGACATTTCCTCATGCAAAGAAACTAAAAATTGAGAAATAGAAAAAAAAAAAATCATTAATGAAAACACGAGAAGATCCTAACAAAATTGTTCAATTTTTTTTTTTTAATATCATGAAAACAACACGCGATTGCCATAACAAACCCCTCGTATATTACGCGATTCACCCTAGACCGGCGAGATCCGAGGAGTTTCTAATATCTAGCTACCAGTGATTTGACCATGCACGCACTCGAAATCAGCAATTTACTCAATTATGTGTGTGTTTGCTCGTGCTTTTTTTCAAAAAATAAAAATAAAAATATGTATATTTCATGTTTTTATTTTTAAATTGTTACTTAATTTGGAAAGATATATTTCAATAATATAAGATTATTTCGATTAAAATAACAGATAATTAATTTTCTACTTATCCCAATAAAGAAGAAGATGGAAACTCACGGTTTTACACTGTGGATTTGGCGCAACCACGATTGCCATTGAACTACTTAGCTCGGTTTCAGCTGTCTGTGATGAAGAGATTCCTAGATTTGAAGCCATTGGCTGCGCCTATTTATCCAACAGTGTCAAAAATTGTAAAACAAGTTTTAATATTTATCCATATATTTTAGTTGTAAAACAAGAAATTTTAGTAGTAAAATTTGATCATGTGTTTCGTAATTAGTATAATAATTTGTACATATATTTTGAATTTAGAGTTAGAAGGATTTAAACTCTACAATTTATAGTTGAGTTAGATGTAAAATTAATGTCAAGTAAATGTCTACAATCACGTGATTAGTACAATATTATCTATATATTTAGAAAGGAGTATGAGAAATATTGTTTGCGTGTAGTGTGTGCGTGTATGATTTATCTAGGTTTTCACCTTAGTATGGCCAAGGGTGGATTCCTTGCAGTTATCTTGCTTCTTTTTGAGGCTGAGCAACACAAAAGGATCCATGAACTTCTTGTGGCAGTGGTGATAACTGCGGGCGTAGAAACAGGAAGGGCAAACGTTGAAGGAGTAGTCACTCTCGGCCTCAAAGCACTGCACGCAAGTGAAATACGTTCCCTGAACGAACCGTTTGCACTTCTCACAGAATGGCCTTCCGCTGTGGATTATGTACAAAAGAGTCACCACATCGCCATAACTCAAGAACTCTTTCTCGTCGCCACGAAGCATGTCGAAGAAGTCTTTTGTGCCGAACTGTGCACAATCCACCGTCTTCATGTAGCTGTTGAATTCTTCAAACCAAACTTTCTCGTCACCATCGCGTTCCATCTCCTCGAAGAACAATTTCACGGGTTCCGCAAGCTGTTCCTTACCGGCTTCATAGTATGCGTACGCCGTGAGGCGCAAGTCCTCCATTGCTCTAGCTTGTACTGTTAGCTCAGAAATTTTGGAGATTGGTACTATTATTTGTTGGTGTGGTGGTAAAGAGGCAAGAAGTTGTGTTTAAATAGGTTGCAGTGGTTCCTGTTAACTTACTAATTTACAAGAACTTTTTTCTTTTTCTTTTGTCTTTTCCTTTTGGCTTTTTTGTTTTCCAATCATTCCATAAGAATTTTGTATATGAAAAATCTATGCGTACACATTTTAGAAATTTCTCTTTTAACTAGTTTGGAATATATGTAAAAAATTAAAGAATTGTTAAAATGTTAAAGCGCGTATATATTTTGCTAGATATTTGGATATGTGAGTGTGAACTTAGAAAATTGTGTCGTTTGGATGAGTGTGTCAAAGTTTCTAGCAATTATCTTTTTTTAATTTTTGTGTTTGTCTATTTTAAGACTTTGTCTTGATTTCATTTGCTAAGTTTTGTGGGGCTTTCTTTTGTTGTTTCTTTTTGTTAATGAACTCCTGCTTTAAATTTTTTTTTTTTCAAACATCACATCTACTATGAAAAATATCAGATTTGAATTCACACTAAGGAAAAAAAAAAAAAAAAAAGATCCGAGTTTTTAATCCTTAAAGTTGTAAACATATATGGGGCCTATTATAAAGCTTGAAGTTTCGGAAATCTATCAGGTAATTTCCAGGGGGAAAAATGAATGAAAGAACAGAAATATTTATTTTTTAATTCTTAATTATCTGAGATTAATTAGTTACTTGGTCAATTATCATGTTATGTTGCTCAGAAGGATCGTATAGTCTGCATTGGACTTTCGTAGTAATATAGTAACCTGAAAACATTTCTTCCAGGAAAAAAGTTCAAATAATTAAAGAAAATAAAAGGTATATATTTTCAAATTCCCAGATGAGATTATTTTGTCAACCATGTTATGCTCCTTAGAAAGATCAATTTTCCCCGGTGTGTTTTGCTGAGAAGTAGATTATTTTAATTTAATTCTGGAGAATATAGAATACTTTTTCATGATTGCTTTCCTTATTTTAATTTTCCGTTTAAGAAGACATAAGATTGCTAAATCTAATTGAAATGTGCTAGTTTATATTTTCGTGCCAGTAACTTCTCTCATGATTTATCGAGGAAAAAATAAAACTGATAAAGGATGGACCTACAGAATTAAATATATATACCGATAATTACTCAGAAAAAGAAATAAAATAGAAATCGACAAAAAAAAATGCATACATATATATATATATATATATAACTTGCTGATTAGGTTATGAAATTTCTGACCTAGTCTATAAATAGCTAGATCATTGTCACTTAGTCAATTCGTAGATTTAAATTTTTGTAAACGTAACGTAAGAGATACTTGCATCTATATATATACACACACGTATAATATACATGTATTATGTGCATATCTGTGTCCAAACCGTGTTAATATCTCGTTAATATAGAGATCAAGAATTTCCTAGGAAATTAAGGGGTTGAACTTTGTCACGTTGACAATAAATATCAGAAAAATGATATTCTGTGCAAAAATATCATTAATACTTACAAGAAATGGTCTAACATGCATATATAGCCAAATTAAACTATTAAATCTGTTGTCTGGAGATTCTGGGAAGATTAACTAGTTCTAATTAATTATTATAAACATTAGAGATTAAAACAAGATTGATTCTATTCCACAGTATGCGGTATGTTTGACTAGTCTTTCGTTAATTAAGAATTATATGTCGATCATACAATGTTATAATTAATTAGAAGCAAATCTCTGGTAAGTTTTTAGCTAGGGATATAATTTTCTACACATTTATCATTCGAGTTTCTGACCTTATTGGTAAAAGGAAAAGATATACAAAAATCATATTCCTTTACATATGAATATACTTAAAATTTTTATTTTGGAGTTTGACTTTTCAAAAACTAGTTAAAATGTTCAGATTCAAGGTGTTTTTTTTAAGCTATCAAATTTAAGATTTAAATTTCATAATTTCAACAAGAAGTTCAAAGTTTGTGTTTTTTTTTTTAACAAATACTACGATTTTTGAAAAAAAAAAAAATTTAATTGAGTTTTCATTTTTTTTAATTCTTTAAATTATATGATAGTTTATTAAGAAGTCCCATTCAAGTTTAGGTGATGTATAACTCATGTGGTGAATTCCTTGAGAATCAAAATTCAAAATAAATCGGAAACTTCATTGAAGTTCCTAAAAATAAAGAAAAATTAACCGGAAACTTCATAGAAATTCCAAAAAGAAAGACAGAAAGAAAGAAAGTGTTTGGAACCAATATTGGACCACACTTAGCAAGATATTATGATCCATAAATGAGAAACAAGTTGTTGCAATAAATTAGGGACAATTGACCATTGAGGGGGGAACCAATTGAAACAGAAGTACTAGAAGACATGAGGCTTAGTCCTAATTGGATGGCGGTGGTATTATGCCCCCATTTGGTTCATCAATTCAAATTAAAAAAAAAATTAACTCTTTTTTGCCTTTTTTCTTCTTAAAAGTTGACGAGTTTTTTAACTAAATTTTGAAAAATCAAACAATTTCAATCTAAATATTTCAACTCAAACCTACCAATCGAAATGCATGTGCTAAATTTGCATGATGACCTAGTTGTTAATCTTTCTTCTCGACTTCATAAGTTTTTTTTTTTTTTTTTTTTAATATTATTCCTTTTCCAAATTGAGAATCTTAACCTAATGCCATAACCATCAGCTGTATATAATTTTTAAGGAAAACATAACGTTAATTTCTTGTTAATAAATTGAGAGAGGTAATAACTGATATCAAAGATTACTAGCATTTCTAATTAGATTGACACTTATTTATATTCTCATTTTGAAGCAAATTCCCTAACTCTCAATATTAAAGAAAATAGCGCTATTTGTTTTGTAAATTATTCTTAATTTTTTCTTCTTTTGTAGTTTTCTGAATAATTTTTTTTTCCTCGAAAATGATTAGTGCGTACCAATTTTCATTCATCCCGTAGATAATAAATAAATAGTAATTGGTACAGTTTGTTGGTATTTAGTTCGAAACCTTTCACGTACAGTGTTTTCTCGTACAAATTATTATCCAACACCGGTTCAAACCCTCCAAAAAAGCAACTCATTAGTCATTGCTCTAAACGGACAAATGTGATTAGATAATCTATTTTTTTTAGCTGGATATGAAAAATATTTTTTTGGTGAATAGAATGGATATGAAGTTGACAATATTGATCAAATTGACGACTCTACAATTGCAATTCACATAAGCATTGAAATGCATAACATAGCAAATTATATCATTAACATGAGATTAAAAAAAAAAAAAAACAAGTCAGCTGTAGTGGAGGGCAGGAAGGCTATATTTATCCTTTCTTGACCGGCAACCTATCTGACGTTTTTGAAGAATCTTGTTGTTTTTCAACATTATCGTACGTGCGAAACAACTTTGTTCTTATATTTATATATATATATATATATATATATATATAACATGAATGATGCATATGATTGGATATATTTGAAAATTTTTTATCTAAATAAGAAAAAATATATACGAATAAAATATGCACAAGAAACAAAAAAAAAGTCAATAAACTATAAAACTTAAAAAAAAAATAGCATGAAAAGAGATCGAAAAGATAAAAAGACAAAAATAAAAAAAATTGGGCCAAAAGGAAAAAAGAAAACAAAAAAAAGACTAAAATGAAAAAAAAAAAATGGGCCCAAAGAAAAAAAAAAAAGAAAAATTAAGGACTAAAAAAAAGTTTTTCGTTTTGGACAACTACATTAGCCTTTTTTTTTTTTTTTTTTTCCAACTTTCTATGTGCTATGTACATGTTGGATGCATTTGAGAAAATTTTTATTCATAGGGAAAAATTAAAATGATAAGTTAAAAGAGTAAACCCACAAAATTTTAAAAAAATAATAATAACAAAGGACTTGAAAAGAAAAAAAGAGAGACATAAAAAAAACAAAAAAGATAAAAAGACTAAAATGAAAAAAAAATGATCAATCTAAAAAAGGACTAAATTGTAAAAGAAAAAAAAATGCTTCGACAGTAATATATATATATATTTTCTTTCTATATATAGCTATAGATATAAAAGGGATAGACAAGCAATGTAAATTCATAGCAAAAGTGTAAAATAAAAAATTCAAAAAATAATAATAAATTTTAAAAAGAATGAAAAGGATTAAAAGATTAAAATGAAAAAAAAGGACCAATATAAGGGACTAAAATGAAAAATGGATAAATTTTACAATGAAATGACAAAAAAAAAAAAAGAAATAAAGGACTAAAAAAACTTATTTAAAAGGGAGCAAAATGAAAAAAATAAATAAATAAATTTTAGGGTGAAATACAAAAAAAAAAAAAAAAAAAAAAGAATTGAAGGACCAAAAAAAAAAGGAAATGCTGTTTTCATCCAAAACTAACCGTTTTGGACAAAAACAGTACAATGGATTGACATTTCTTAATAATCTATAGATATATTAGTTTAAAAACATATACGATACATATGATTAGATATATTTAAAAAAATTTATATAAATAAGAAAAATTATATAGTTAAAAAGTAAATAAAAAAAGACATAAAAAAGATTAAAAAAATAAATGAACTAAAATATTAAAAATAGATCAATACATAAAAAAGATTAAAAATAATAAAAAAATTATTTTGGAGATAATATTTTAATATGTTAATGAAAAGTATTTTCTTAAATCAATGGGATTTATATATAAAGTAATGTGTAAAGGAAATTACAAGAAAATAAAAAAAATTATATGAAATAAATCTTTTATTGAAATATAAAATACATAGAAATTATATTTAAATTTTAAAACATAAATAAATTAAGATAATTAAATTTTATATTATAAAAATTTGGATTTAAAACAAATAGATCTTATAAGTCTTACATTATATATATTATTTTATGATAATAGAAAAGAATTCAAATAATGTTTTCTTCCTGTTACTCCTTCTCTCTTTCCAAAAAAGAAAAAAAGAAAAAAACTCTTTCTCTGTCTCTCTCACACAAGTCACTCGAAAAGAAGGGGAAAAAAAAAAAACAACTCTCTCTCTCTCTATCTCTCTCTCTCTCTTGCTCACACTCCTCGAAAGGAAGCAAAAAAAAAAAAAAGAAACAAAAAGTAAAAGGGCCCCACATTCTCCACTAGCCCTTTTTTCTTTACCGATGCAACACCCCGCCGCCCGCCCTCGCCCTCTCTCTCTCTCTCTCTCTCCTCCCACGCATCCCTCTCTCTCTCCTACCACACCTCTGCCTTGTGTGAGCCCAGAAGGGAAAAAAAACAAAAACAAAAACAAAAAAACAAAATGCACGTTTCAATCAAAACAAGCGTTTTGGACGAAAACAGTGTTTTTTTTTTTTAACGAAAACGAACGTTTCAACCAAAATAGTATTTTTATCTATAATCTCAATTGTTACACTCTTAAAATGAAAAAAAAAAAATGATGAAGACAAAAAATGATTTAATTATAAAAAAATAAAAAGGTCAAAATAAAAAAAAAAGAAAATCGAATGACTAAAAAGTAAATACAAAATATTTTTGTCTAATACAAAAAAGGACTAAATTGTAAAAAAAAAAAGCCAAAATAATAAATAAATAAAAAAGAAAAAGATAATAGAAGGACTAAAAGAAGGTCTAAGTTGTAAAAAAAAAATATAAAAAAATAAGTGACTAAAAAACAAATAAAAATATTTTCGTCCAAAATAAATCATTTTGAACGTGCTGGACGAAAAAGCTTTACTCAATAAAGTATAATGTGCTTTATATATATATATATATATATAGTTATAGATGTATATACGCAGCGGCCATCGTACATCAGTAGTACCCAAACTTCTCACACTTGTCAAAGAGAAAGAGATATGCAATACAACAACGAAAATAAGGTAAAAGGAGATTAGCTGGAGAGCATAATGGAGGCCTGGCAACCTGTTGTAGCAAGTTAAAAGGCAAGGTTATTATGATATAAAGGAAAATAAGGTAAATGAGCACTACAACAACGAAATGCTTCCTCATCGCCCCATTTCACGTATGATATGTATATCTCTGTCCAAACCGTGATAATATTGTGTTAATATAAAGATAAAGAATTGCATAGGAAATTAAGGGATTGGACTTGGTCTCGAGACAATAAATATCAAAAAAATGATATTCTGTACAAAAATATCATTAATACTTACAACAAACGGTCTAACATGTATATATAGTAAAATTAAACTATTAAGTCTGTTGTTTGGAGATTTTGAGAAAATTAACTAGTTCGAATTAGTTATTATAAACATTAGAGATTAAGACAAGAGTGATTCTATTCCACAGAATACGGTATGTTTGATTAGTCTTTCGTTTAATTAAGAATTATATGTTGATCATACCATGTTATAATTAATTAGAAGCAAATCTCTTGTAAGTAACAAACTTATTGAAAGCAAGCAGTTTCCAAGAACGTATGCATAAAACAACATTCATATATTAGACTATAAACCATGAAAGAAACTTAGTAAAATATTTTTTATTTTTTAATCGAGTATTTATGTAGTAAGAGAAATCAAAAGAGAGAATGAAATTATTCCACTTAATTGTTGGCACCCACAGTCTTCCCTTATCCTATTTAAAAATGCTTCTTTTCCCCCTTTCATTTCCATATTAACTAATCTTTTTGCATTTCTAAAAAACAAAAAAATACTATGTTTTTTTTTTTTTTGCAGGTGACAAAAAATTTTGATAAAATGTAATAGGCAATTTTGTTAGCTAGGGATATAATTTTCTACACATTTATCATTCGAGTTTCTAACCTTATTGGTAAAAGGAAAAGGTGGGCAAAAATCATATTCCTTTACATATGGATATACTTAAAATTTTAATTTTGGAGATTAAATTTTCAAAAACTAGTTAAAAAGTTCAGATTTAGAATGTTTTTTTTTTTTAAGCTATCAAATTTAAGACTTAAATTTCATAATTTCAACAAGAAGTTCAAAGTTTTTGGCTTTTAGTTTTTTTTTTTTTTTTTTTTTAACAAATACTACGATTTTCGATTTTTTTTTTAAATTGAGTTTTCATTTTCTTTAAATTCTTTAAATTATATGATAGTTTATTAAGAAGTTTATTAAGAAGTCCCATTCAAGTATAGGTGATGTATTACTCGCGTGGTGAATTCGTTTAAGAATTTAAAGCTAGGCACCAATCTGACCAATAGTACAACATGGGGGGAAAAAACTGATAAAGGACAGACCTACGGAATTAAATATATATACCGATAATTACTCAGAAAAAGAAATGAAATAGAGACCAAGGAAAAAAAAAAAAAAAATACGCACACATATATATATATCTTGCTAATTAGGTTATGAAATTTCTGATCTCGTCTATATGTAGCTAGATCATTGTCACTTAGTCAATTAGTAGTTTTAAATTTTTGTATACGTAACGAAAGTGATGCCTGCGTCTATATATATATATATACACACATATAATATACACGTATGATATGTATATTTGTGTCCAAACCGTGTTAATATCATGTTAATATAGAGATCAAGAATTGCATGGGAAATTGAGGGGTTGAACTTTGTCTCGTTGACAATAAATATCAGAAAAATGATATTCTGTGCAACAATCATTAATACTTACAATAAATGGTCTAACATGCATATATAGCCAAATTAAACTATTAAATCTGTTGTCTGGAGATTCTGAGAATATTAACTAGTTCTAATCAGTTATTATAAACATTAGAAATTAAGACAAGATTGATTCTATTCCACAGTATGCGGTATGTTTGACTATTCTTTCGTTAATTAAGAATTAGATGCTGTAATTAATTAGAAGCAAATATCTGGTAAGTAACAAACTTATTGAAAGCAAGCAGTTTCCAAAAACCTATGCATAAGAACAACATTTACATATTATACTATAAACCATGAAAGAAACTTAGTGAAAGATTTTTATTTTTTTAATCGAATATTTATGTAGTATCAAAAGAGAGAATGAAATTAATCCCACTTAATTGTTGGCACCCACAGTCTTCCCTTATCCTATTTTAAAATGTTTCTTTTGCCCCTTTCATTTCCTTATTTACTACTCTTTTTGCATTTTCTAAAAAGCAAAAAAAAAAAAAAAAAAAAAAAAGGAATAGGAAATACTTTTTTTTTTTTGCAGGTGACCAAAAATTTTGATAAAATGTAACGGGCAATTATTTTAGCCAGGGATATAATTTTCTACTCATTTATCATCCGAGTTTCTAACCTTATTGATAAAAGGAAAAGATGGGCAAAGTTAATCATAACCCTTTACATATGGATATACTTAAATTTTTATTTTGAAGTTTGACTTTTCAAAAAATTCATATTCAAGGTTTTTTTTTTTTTTTTTTTTTTTTGAAGCTATCAAATTTTAAGATTTAAAAAAAAAAAAAACAAAAACAAAAACAACGATTTTTTATTATTTTTTAATTGAGTTTTCATTTTTTTTTATTAAATTGAGTTTTCATTTTTTTGAAAAATTTTTAAATTATATGATAGTTTATTAAGAAGTCCCATTCAAGTTTAGGTGATGTATAACTCACGCGGTGAATTCGTTTAAGAATTTAAAGCTAGGCACGAATCTGACCAATAGTACAACAAGGGGGGAAAAAAAGAGAAAAGAATATTGGGACTTCATTATGAAATGAAAAAAGTAAGGACTAAATTAATGTTTTTTTAAATAATTCAGGGACAGTTTACCAATTACCCAAAAATAAGAATAAAAATTTATTCCAAAAAAAAAAAGATTAAAAACAACAGTGTTTTTTTTTTTTTTTAGCCCAACCCATAGTCACAGCTGGTTTTTGATTCTTGTGTGGGTGGAAATGTCTATATATATATATATATATATATATATATATATGAAGGAAAGAAGTAGTCTGGTACATGCATGTCTTTCAGCCAACTTGCTGGTCCATGACTTACGGTGAGGACGAGGTGAGGACGACTAGGACAATTGACTTGGTTGTGGGACAAAGCAAAAGTCAATATTTGTCTTTATTAGGGAAGGTTCCAAGGAAGAGTTTTCTTTGGCAGAAAGCTGGTTATTCTATTAACTAAATTGTAATGTGATATTAGGGCCTGTTTGGTGCACAAGTTCAAGATAAAATTGATAAGTTTAAATAGTAATTTTTGTTGATTTTTTCAGAAAAGACAAAAAACTTTTGGAAAAAAGACAAAAGTTTAAACTCATGGTGATGAGTTTGAACTCATCACCCAAACAAGCCCTTAATGTTTCAAGGATAATTCTCTTAATTTTTTTTTTTTTTGATAAACACAGTAGAATTTTTTTTCCCCAGTTATTGGTTCTTTGCTCTTGTGTAGAGATTTCTTTGTAATTTGTCTCTCTCTTTTCTTATTTTGCTAACAACATTTGTGTTTGATTTCTTAATTCAGTGAGTTGTGTCTGATAAAAGAAGAGTTATTTAATAGGTTTTAATATCTAAGAGGAAAAAAAAAAAAAACAAAAAGAAACAAAAGCAAATAGAAAGAATGAAAGAGAAAAAGATTTTCTCAATTTAAAATCCTTACTCTAAAATATTTTTGGACAATTATTAATACCACGTGTCATTCTTCTAGTAAATAATTAGTATAGTGTGTTGGTAGTTTACATAATAATATATAATAATATATGAACTTATGGATAATCGCAAAGTGATTGCTTAAATATATAGGCTATAGCTAGCTAGTACTTATTCACATAAAAGCAAACACTAGCTTCTAATGTTTAACCTTTTAATAAAAACTTTCAGGATGAATTAAAATATTTTGCTACTCCGGAGTATGGATTTTTGAATGTCCAAGAAAATAACAGATTAATTTCCAACTCCTAGTCATTGTCATGTGATATACTTAAACCCCGTTAGAGTAGTTCAGTGGGTGAAAAAGATTAATTTCCCATGTGCCGCCCTCTCTCTCTCTGCTCTCACTTGTACCCTTCCACATTTCTCTCTCTCCCTCTCTCAGAGTTTTTAATGTCCAAAAAACGCCCAAAAAAAAAAAAAAAAGCGAAGAAAAAAGAAAGAAGAGAAAAGAAAATGTAACACGTGGCTGAAGCAGAGGGAGGACAAAAATTTGAGTAATATTCGCTCTTTTAAATATTGAGGGGAGATTATTATTATTGTTGTTATTATTTTTGCCAGATTGAGAATCTTAACCGAATTGCCATAACCTTTGTCCATTAGCTATATATTTATATATTATATAACTTCTAAAAGATTAGTGTATAATTATGTACTTCTAACAGCTACTTGTTGAAATATGTCGATGGAGTTTTCGAGATTTTGATTTACGGGTAATGTCAACGAAAATATTAATGTCGACGGATATCTCAAAAAAAAATGGATACTCAAAAAAAAAAAACTTGCAATTTTTACTTAAACTTTACAAAATATCAAAACAATCAATATTACATAATTTGAACTAATTTTTTAACAAAAATATATTCTTAATCAAATATGAGAGCTAAATTGCAAGATGTAATAGTAAAACAAAATAATTAAGCATTCATTATAATTTCAATATGATATTACATACTCATTAATCATTACAAATAACATACTACAATATAATAGGATACATAAAATTAAATGTCAAACATAAAAGAGTACATATAAGTTTCGAGTGTACTTAATCCAAAAAGAGTTTCTAACGGTTGGAAAACATTAGGTAGATGTCGATTCTGATCTAATACAAACAATATATTTGTCAAGATATTCATCTTGAATGATTTTGATGGTAATTGTTAATGTTTCATAAGTATGTTTCTTGGTCTCTACCAACTAGTAACCCATAAATTGGATATTGATTTGTTATGGCTTAAGAATTGACTCACAGTTGATAAGTGTTATGGCTGAGAATTCGATTCCTCTCCTCTGGAGGTGAAGGGCGGAAACAAGAAAGAGGAAAACGAGAGAAATATTGTAAGGGTTAAGAAGGATAGATAATGGTATTTTATCAATAGTTTAAGGTAGTTTAGGCCTATGAAATTTTCATTACATTGTAGAGGCTAATTCCCGGTCATGAATCCAAAATCAGAAGAAACTCTAGAGGGGATTCTTCTTTTAACTTAAGTCCTAAAATTCTCTTAGTATTAATTTTCAAAAAATAACAAAAAATTCTCTTGGTATTACCCAGCACTCATGTGGCTGAAAATTATTATGGAAGGGAAAATCAGCCCTCAAAAATCACTCCCAAGAGTGTCTTTGGAAAAAGACTCCCAAGTTTCTCTTAAAGCACTAGCAACTACTGGGCTCTTGCTGGCGCAAACTAAACTAAAAAACTCCCAAGATTTTGTTATCATTCTTTTTGAAAGTATACATACCTCAAACCAACAAAACCAAAATACACCATTAATCCCTAATCATTAATTGCATAATTCAAAACAGAGACAATACTTCCAACCAAGGAGACTATTGAAACCATACTTTGATCGAGACAACAATGTATTGCTGTTTAAAAATACAAGAGAAAAAAAAAGAAAAGTAAAGAAAAGAAAAAAAGAATCTCACTAACACACCCTACTCCCTAATTTGCAATCTCACCGTGCAATTCATGGCAAAGCAAATCCAATACAAAATCAGCAACTCTGTAAACTAATCCAAATGAAAACTATTGCAACCTAAAACCAGCAACTACTCACATCTTCAAACAAATACAAAAACTCTCTTCTACAGTGAAATCACGTTTTTCAAACCCTAATTTTCAGAAGAGCAACAGAAAAAGCTAATTGAACCATAACTCGAGGAATAAAATTCTTAGGGAAGTTTTTTTGGGAAAAATTGCTGATTAAAATGAAAAATACCTCAAAATGATAGAATATGTGATAGTTGGAAAATGGGTATTTATGACTGCTGTGCACGAATATTTTGTCTGCGGATGGAGGTCCTTTCTTCTCGCTTGTGCAACTCACGCACTAAGATTGCTTTGCAACGGATGATAACGCAAGGAAATTTAGAACGATGAGGAGAAATCGTGGGTGAGAGCAATAATCATGAAATATTTAAGAGCACTCTAACGAATTAAGATTCACCAACGATTTTAAGGTCTGATGTTTGAGGGAGAAAACCGCTCTGATTTTGACAAGCAATTCTTGTTAATTATTATTGTGAGGGTTTTTTTTATTATTAAGTTGGGATCTAATATATTTATAGATATTTACCTCTTAAAAAAAAAAAAGGAAGCGAGTCTCGCTTTTATTAAAAGATTCTTGCGCATTGGAAAAGAGCCCATATATGCAATGCTACATTATATTATACATATACTAAAAGGATGGAGTGGATTACTGTTCTATGAACAGTAAAATTACGGTAATGCCCTCCTAAATTAGTCTGCTGCCCTCTCACGCACAGAAAAGATGCGGATTCTACCTTCTTCATAGTGTTTTCTCTGTTTTGCCCTCCAAGCTGTGTCCATCGGTTGTTTTTTTGCACAGTGGTTTGTCATTTTTGCCCCCAAAACCCTAAGGTTGTTGTTGCCTTCGCCCTTTGGGTTCTCTGCCGCCTGTCTTTCTCATTTATTGCATATTGTCTTCACTATTCATCTTCTTCTCTCTCTTTCTCGCTCTCTCGGTTCTCCTCTTTTTTTGTTCTTAATTTTTTGGGTTTTTGGTGTTCGGCTTGCTCTGGCCGCCGTTCTCCTCTCGATTTTGGGTGTATGTTTTTTATGTTTTTTGTTTTTTTGTTTGATTTTTGTATGTTGTTTTGGGGGTTTTTTTTTTTTCTTGGATTCGTTATTTATGTCTCCTTCAACTTCTTCTTTTTTGATCTTTTCTCATTTTCGAGTATGTGCATCAAATGTTGATCGCGGAATTTTTTTTTTTTTGGGTGGGAAGATAAATAAATTTTTTCAAAGTCATACGTTTTGATTTTACAGTGTTTTTTTTTTTTTTGGGTATTTTTGAGTTAGGTTGTATAATATTTTTTTGTTGTTTAGTGTTTATGCATTTTTGTTTTATAAGTGTAGCATTTTCTTTTTATTGTTTTTGAAACTCTGTTTTCGGTTCCTCTCATGTTTTCGGCTGGTCTTTTGTCATTTTTTGTTGTTTTTCCATTTTTGATTTTGTCGATCTACTGTTTATGAGTTTGGTTTTATTTTTCTGAGGGTATGAATAATTTTTTTTCAACTCTAGGTTTTGATTTAGGGTTTTTTTTTGGGTATTTCCGAGTTACATTGTGTAATATTTTTCCGTTATCTATTGTCCATGCATTTTTGTTTTAAATAAAAGTTGAGCATTTTATTTTTATTGTGTTGTTGGAATTTTTTTGTTCATCTCTATTGTTGTTATTTGTGATTTGATATTTTTTGGGGTTTTTTGGTTTTTTTTTTTTGTTCCACCGGTGTATGTATGTAAGAAAAAAAGGAATTTCTTAGTTTTGTTTTCTTTCTTTCAGTTTTTTTTAGTATTTAAAGTTGATTTTTCTTTCTCACATTGTTTGGATTTATATTTTTTGAATTCTGGGTTTTGATATTTTGTTCTTCTTTCCTTTTTTATACATATTGTTTATTATTTTTATGAACCGTTGATTATTCATTTTTTGTCACCGGGATGTAAATTTTTTTGTCCTTAATCTTGATTCTCGACTATCTTTATTTATTAGTCATTTAGGTTTTATATAATTATGTTATTTTTTTGTTGTGTTCAGTTTTTGTTTTACAGGTTGAAGTTTTGATTTTTATTATTTGCTTCCACCTTTTTTTCCTGTCGTTTGTCATTTTTCCAGTAAACTTTATATGTCATTTTTTTGTTACTCAGATTTAAGATTAATCTCTTTTTTTTTTTTTCCTATTATTGTTATTTTACTTTTTTCTCAGAATTTTTTCCCTCAATCATTGAATAGAAATTGTTTCTTTAAATTTTTCCCTCCCCCATTATGGTTATTACATGCTTCAATGTACTATACAGTTAAATGTAAAAAATGAAATAAAAGATTTAGGTATGTTTTCCTTTTTTCCCTATTTATCTTAGTATTTTTTCTTCTCCTTTTTTTTTTCTCATAATTAATTGATTTTCAGTTTTTAATTTTTGTAGATTGGAGTTACAAAGCTATTCAGATTACTGAGGCGGAATACAAAGGAAAATATTGAAGATTTTGTTTATGTAATGTTTGTATTTCTCAATTTTCCCGGTTTTTTCCCCTCGGCTAATAGTTGTTTCATTTTGAGTTCAAAATTTTTTCTGTGTTTTTGTTTTGCTGTCATGTTTCATGTTTCAATTTTATGATTTAGTTAGGTTTCAATAGATTGTTAGCTTTTCTGATTACTCAATTATCTAGATTATTCACGTAATTTCTATTGTTTGATGTTATCATCTGTGTTTGCTGATCTGTCATGAGCATTAAATGCTTATATATCATTGTGTTTTGGTTGAATTATTGGTATTTGTTTTTCCTCTGTTGTTTACAGCTTGCTAATTAATTTGACTGCTAAAGATTTTTTATATCTTTAAATGTGTCATTAATATTTTTAATTTTCTTTCTTTTTGTGATATATTGTGACTTAATGCATTTCAGTTTATATATATATATTATATATATATATCTGTTGAAAATTTCTTCTTTCTCTTTTTCACCGACCTTTTTTATCCAACTTTTTTTAAATAAAATTTTTAGCACATTTTCTGTTATAAATACTTTTTTACTCATTTATTACCTTATTCTCACATATTACCACTACTTTCTCTGAAATACCTTCTTAATTACGCTTCTGTGAATCCTCCTTAATTGTCAACCGAAATCCTCTACTCTGCTCTTTTCTGAAAACTAATGTCTTCACATCTTCATATCTATGCAAAGCTACTGTTTTTAATCAGGTACTATTCATATTTATGTTTCTTAATTAGAATTTATTGTTCTTTTGTTTTATTAAGATTAGTTGCTTTATAATTATTGTTATTATCCTTATAATCATACTATATGAGGAACCATTTTCCTATTGTGTTTAGTTTTTTTCTTTTTCCTCCGTTTTTGTTTCTCTGTTCTCTCCCCTGCTTTGATAAAAATATTATTATGATTTTGTTCCCTTTTTTTTTAATTATTATTGTTATTATAAGTTAGATTATTATATTATATGATTTGTCAATTTTGTTTCACTGCTGTGGACTATTACTGTTGTTGTGATGAATGTTTGGTTTTTTTTTTTTCGTCTGCTCCCTACTCCCTCTGTGTTCTGTCTTTATTTTCTGTTTTTATATTTTAAATGTTTTGTTTACAAGATGTTGGTCCAAAATTTATGATATGCCATGATGATCTCTATTTATAGATATTATAATGCATATACCAAATATATTACTTAATTTGGTATATGTTGTTGAATTCAATAATATTCAAACTTTATGTTGAATAACTACTCTATGTTATTTGATAGTCTTAATTGATGCCGTGAGTGTTTGGGAAATAGAATTTCTATCTTTTCTGATAATAAAACCATATTCAATATATTACTGTTTAACTTATTATCTTATATTTGCTATCTTTACAACTTTTTATTTTTACTGTTTTGTGTTTCCTGTTATTTTTTCTATTTTTGTTTTAAAGTTAAATTTTTGCCTCTGTTTTCTGTCTTTGCCGGTTCTTTCATCTCTTTACTGCACTTGCTATTCACTTTTTTCTTACAATTCTTTTCTTTATGTTATTTCTATTTTCTTCTTTTTAATTTTTTCTACATTATATATGTTCCCAAACATCTCACCTGGTGACTACTAAGACAAGGTTGAATGACATTTTAGTTATTCTTTATAAGTAATCTTATCATATGAGAGATCTGAGCATAATCTAATAAATTTAATCTTCTTTTATTTCTGTCAAAAACAGTATGTATAAATTTTTTTAATATTTTGTATGATATAAACATATTCAATTCTTTATTTACATTAGTGTATATATATTGATTGTCTATATGTTTATTTGTCCCTTCTATTTTGTTGCCATCTTATTATTACTTTTGCTCATGATTTCTGATTATTTGGTTCTGTAATTTCATATAAGTTTTTCCCATCATTCTTATTAGGCGAGGGGATTTTTTTTTTCAGATTGTTTAATATTTAGATTCATTACAAAATTTTATGTATATAAATCTCTTTATAGTTACAAATGTTTGTAAATTTTTTTGTATAATTTAATTTTTTATATTTTGTAATTTATGTAATTTTTATTATATGGTTCAATTTTTATACTATATTATGTTTTATTCGATGTTATGTTGTAGTAGAACAACAAATTTTTAGGTTATCAAAATTTAACTAATTTTTTAAATAGTTTTGACAGATTGTTTAGGTTCATAATTTCATATTTATATAAAAAAAAACAAAAATTGTTTTAACATATTAATAACAACAAAGAGTGATAAAGAAAGAATCATAAGTTTATAAAAAAATTAAACTTCTGTAACTATCAATAAGTTACCATCCAAGTGTAAAATAAAATGTCTAAATTTTTTTTACAATATTTTAAATACTAAACAAAAATAATAAAATATTAACCAACAAAAATTTTCACCGAAAACAAACACCCAAACACAGACCAAATTAATACAATTAATTTATACATATAATTCAAACATCTTCTGTTGACCCATCTAGAAAACGAAAAGAATCAAGGTATATTTATCTTTTATATACAATTACATATCATATAATTATACCAATTTTAATTTTATTTATAAATATAAAATAATTATTCTTTTTCTCATGACAGATCGGAGGAAAAAAGGGGAAAAAATTAAACACAGTTGATGATATTTTCAGTGGAAGATGTTCCTTTTGCAACAAGTTTGTTTATAAACTTATATCTATATATGTTTGTCTGTATATATAAATCCAACATTTTGATATAAACTTGAATGTAAATATTCTAATATTATAATAACTAATGCTAAAAAAATATACTTAAATATACTTATTATAATTATATTATTTATCTTAACTAATTATTTTTATTGTATAATATTCAATTATTTCTTTTTATTTTTTCCTCTACATTCACGTGCGTAGCACGGGTATTAACCTCGTAATATACTAAAAAGATGTAAACTTTTACTGTTCACTGAACAGTAATACACAGTGACTTTTGGGTTTTTTTTTTTTTTTTTTTTTTTTTTTTTTTTTTTTTTTCATGTTTCAGCTACAGTGTCATACAGTAATCTACAGTACCCAAACAGTAACTGTACAGTAAAAATTACGATTTTGCCCTTCAATTCCCCTGTTTTTTCCTGGCTGCACAGTGACTTATCGGTTTTGCCCTTTTGGCATTGTCCGGTCATTAGAGAGAGAGAGAGAGAGAGAGAAGAGAGAAAGAAGAGAGATAGAGATAGAGAGAGAAAGAAAGTAAAAGATATCTATATCTACATTAAAATAAATTTAAAAAAAATAAAGATAGAAAAAAAAAACCATAAGATAAAAAATTATATTTTATTAAATTATTTCCAATGATAAAAAATAAAATTATATACGTTAAATAATATTTGAAAATTTTAAATTATTGATTAATTAAAATTTAAGGAAAAAAAAAACAGAATAATACATTCAAAGAATAAATTAATACAATTAAATTATAATATTCAAAATATACAAACAAACTAAAAAATTTGAAATTAAATAATAATTTACAGAAATTCCAAATATAAAAAGGTCTATAAATTACAATAAAATTAAAAATCAATAAATAAATTTTCTACTGTAATGAAACGTAATTATCAAAAATGTATATTTATAATTATTATAGCTAAATTATTATTTATGTCATATATTAATATTATTATTTAAAATTAAATTTTTTTAAAATATTTATTCCATTTGTAGGTTTATTTATTGATTTAATTAATTTTGTTTAAATTTAATAGATTTACTTAGGTTATTAATTTTTTTTGATTATTTAAGTTTAAAAGTTTTTAATTTTATTTATTCTTTCTGATTTTTTTAATAACAATATATTATTATATTTTATTATATTAACAACAATTCTTACCCTTAATATTTTATTCTAATATTTGATATTATTAATTTTTTATTCTTTGACTTCTTTTATTTTTTCTTCTTTTTTTTTAAACAAAATGTTTAATAAGGTTCTTTTTATATTTATATCTATAATCTTTAGAAATAAATTTTTTAAAATTTCTATTTATTTTTACGTTTATTTATTAATTTAATTGGTTTTTATTTTATTATATTTACCCCGCAATTTTGTTATCCTATGATTTTTCAATTTTTTTAATTTTATTTATTATTTGAACTTTTTTATTTCAAGAAAATTACGCTTATAAATATGAATGTATGTATTAATATTATAATATTAAATACTAAAAAATATACTTACTGTAATTATAATCTATATCTTAATTAACTGTTTTATTATATAATACTCAATTTTTTTCATTTTTGTTTTTTTTCCCTTCTCCGTATAATCTATATCCTAATTAACTGCTTTTATTATATAATACTTAATTTTTTTCATTTTTATTTTTTCTTCTTTTGTCGTGCAACGCACGGGTATTAAACTCATTTAATGCTATTAACGAGCCCCCAAGCAAATTGACTTGACCTCTAATGTGCGGCCGCCCCCCCACCCGTGGGACATCATAGGAGGAAAAAAAAAATAGTTTATATAAATTTACGTTTTTATATCTTATATTTTAGTTTTATTGAGAAAGTATATCATGTATTTTAAATTTTTATATTTATATATTATTAGATTATGTTTAATATATAAATTTATATTTTTTATTGGTCAATACTTAATTTTGATATTAAATTATCCAAATTACCCTTAAAAATAATGACTACTATTATGTCTTATTTGTATTTTTATATCATACATATTGTTTTTATTTAAATATATATAATGTAATTTAAAATTTTACATTTTTTTTTATGATTAGAGTATATTTAGTGCATAAATCTATATGTTTTCTCGATCAACGTTTAAATTTTTATTTAAAATATCCAAAATATCCTTTAATTTAAAGCAAAATATAGGGTTAAAAAATTAAATAATCCTATTTAGATTTGTTTTAAAGATAATATTTTAACATTTTATGAAAAGTATTTTTTTTTAAAAAATGTAAGTTATTATTGAAAAAATTAGGGTACGTGAACCCTACTCTCCTTTCTCTCTTTCCCATGTGTTTCCCTCTCTCTCTCTGCTCTCACTTGTACCCTTCCACATTTCTCTCTCTCCCTCTCTTAAAGTATTTAATGCCCAAAAAACGCCAAAAAAAAAAAAAAAAAAAACAAAGAAAAAAGAAAGAACAGAGAAGAAAATGTGACGCGTGACTGAAGCGGAGGGAGGACGAAAATTTGGGTAACATTCGCCCCTTTTAAATATTGATAGGAGATTATTTGAGATTTTGATTTACGGATAATGTCGACTGAAATATTGATATCGACGGATATCCTGAGAAAAAATTGATACTAAAAAAAACTTATAATTTTTACTTAAACTTTACAAAATATCAAAACAATCAATATTACATAATTTGAACTAATTTCATGATAAAAAATATTTTTAATCAAATATGAAGCTACATTGCAAGATGTAATAATAAAATATAATAATTAAACATTTATCGTAATTTGAATATAATATTACGTACTTATTAATTATTATAAATAACATACTATAATATAATATGATACATAAAATTAATATTAAGCATAAAAAATATATATATAAATTTTGAGTGTACTTAATCTAAAAAAGTTTCTAGGAAAACATTATGGTTTTGATGGTAATTGTTAATGTCTAACAAATATATTTCTCTACCAGCTATTAACCTATAAATGGATATTATTGATTTGTTCAATTTGATAAGTAATCTTGGTGGATATATAATGACATCTTGATATCAATTTATAGTGGAGGATATATCAATATATCAAAAAAAAAAACCGTGTCGATTTTGTATTTCTAAACTAGACACCATTTGAGAGCCATAAGAAGGATTATGACTGTATGAACTTTGCTCGATTCTTAAGCTCATAAAATCAAAACTCAAGGTGAATCCTCATTAGTTTGACTCATTTGAATCATACTACTTTTTCTTATATGCTACAATCACCTAATATCCTCACCTGCTATCTTACAACTGTGATCTTCATCTTGTGTAATATATTGTCATATGTTATTCATATTTTAAAACAATGAAATGTGTGACAAAATTGAAATTTTTGAAAAAAAATAAAAATTCCTTGTGTTTTTGAACATTTTGTAAAAATATCTAAAAATATCTTAAATATTCATAAATATTCACAGATATTATAAACATATTGTGAACATTTAAAGGATATTTTGAGAAGAAATATCATTCTTGTTATCTACACGGAGACTTTAAAATGTAATACAAACCTTTCATCTTTGGATGTGACAAATTAAAAATAAAAAATAAAAAAATAAAAAGGAATGATGATATCCTGATGCTCCACAAACCAAAGAAAAAAAAATTATTTCGACAAAAAAAAGAAAAAAAATATAATTATGCTTTAAAATTTTCATCCTTAGATGGGACAAATTAAAAATAAAAAATAAAAAGGAATGTTGATGTCTTGATGCTCCACAGACCAAGGAAAAAAAAATATTATTTGACCAAAAAAAGAAAAAAATATAATTATGCTTTGCGCTGTGTGTATGTACATAAAAAGAAAAGAAAGAAAGAAAGAGAAAAAAAAAAAAAAAAAAAATCCATCAGCCATTTTCTTCAACAAAAACCATTTCCTACCCAAGTCTTGTACCTCAAAATCTTCTTCGAAAATCACTACCCAAAGCTTCCATGAACCAAATCTTCTTAGGACCTTAAGAGTTTTTAAAGTTCAAGCAAGCTCTAGAGTGTCTAAAAAAGGTAAAGTTCTAATGAGTTTTTGTTGATTTTCTCGTGACTTTGATTTAGAAATTTAGGGTATTTGTTAGTTTCTAAATCATGTTTTTCTCTAGTTCTAAACAAGATTTCTCAAGGATTTAAAGCGGTTTGAGGAGGATTCAAGGTAGCGCAAGGCCAGTTTATAAGCTAGGCATGAAACCTTGTTCTTGTATTTTAAAGTTGTGATTTTCGAGAAATTTTGTTACGATGGTTGATGGATTTGACTATATGGACTATGGAATCATGGTATTTGTTGATGGTTATGTAATTTTTTTTTATATTATTCTGTGTTTGGTGGATTACTTTGGATTTGGTTATTAGACTACATTATGATCAAGATATTTTGAGTATAGCGTATAAGTGTAGTGATTTGGTTGTTTTAGTATATAGACATGTTTAAGTTCAAAATGATATACTTTTTAGAGAAAAAGTTTCAATTTTTGAAATAGGTTTGAAACTTTTCAAGGTCTTATGTTGATATGGTGTTGGAAATTAGGGATTATTAGGGGGGTTGGTAATGCCGCAAAATTACAAGGTAGATTGATTTTTGCCACAAATTAAAGTCTTCTAAAAAAATGCCATGGTTACATGTAATCAATTAGTTTAAAAATATTATTTAAATTTTCTCTCTCTCTTTTCCAATCACCCCCATCTCTCTCTCTCTCTCTCTCCACACACGCACATGCGCCAACCTTCTCTCTCTCTGTCTCTCGTCTCTCCGTCTCTGTCTCTGAAACATCGCTCACGGGCTGCCGGAAAGCCGAACTCGATCGCCGCACTCGTTGAAGGACTCTCTATCTCCGGTAATGGCGCGAGAAAACGTGAATCGTTAGATGCCAACCAGCCGAAGATTACCGCGGGGAGATCTCATATGGCCGGCTACTGATCCAGATTTTCCTCGAGATCTCGGTGTCGGACTGCACCGTCGCCCCCCTCTCACTGTTCCCGGCCTCCATCACCTCGTTGATTTCGTCGCCGCGAGATCTCTCCTCCGCGACAAATTCTCTCTCTCTCTTTCGCGATGGGTTCTCTCTCCTTTGCGAACTAGCTTTTCTCGCTTTTTCCTCGCGGGCCACATCTCCTCGGTTTCCCCGTTGCGGTGTTTGCACGGAGGAGATTTCTAGCTCCCTCTGGTTTTGGTTTTCTTCTTTGTTTTTTTAATTTTTTTTTCTCATTTAGTGTTTGTGTCTTCTGTTTGTGCTTGTGGTGATCGTTGGGTACTGATTGTAATGATATTTGCAGATTTTTTTTAGTAATTCCATAATGAAATCCGGTAAATCCGATGAATTTTATTCTGATTTTTTTGTGGATTTTTGTTGAGAAATTTTTTATATTATTCTGTGTTTGGTGGATTTACTTTGGATTAATTTCTGTAATTTTTAATGGGTAGGCTCTGTGTTTGTGTTGAATTTTTGTTATTTTTTTAATAATGAGGTGATAATTCTGGAAAATGTGTTGGGTTTGACGGTTTTCGGTCGATATGTTATTGGCGGAGGTGCTTATTGGTCGGTAACCAAATAATAACCCGTTGGAGGTTGGTAACCATCCCGTCGGCGACGTTGGTTATTAGTCAGTAATCAACTGTTTATCCACCAGCGACGGTGAGTTGTCAGTCAGTAACCTGCTAGTGAAAGCAACCAACTGATTGCCGATAATCAGTTGGAAACCTACTGGTAATCCGAAGCATGTGGAAGAGAGCAAGAATTTGAAAGGCCCCGGTACTCTGCTGGAAATAATTCGAGCTTGAACTTTTGGAATTTGCAGGTCAGCCTTTGGATTATCTGTAGAAGATGAGACATCTTCTATGGAAGACGGGCTCAGTGCATTTTGATTCAATTTGACTTGGTGAATTGTCACTTATTTGTCCATCTTCCGATCCTGAGGTGTTGATTCTTCAGTATGGAGCAGATTTGCCAATATTGGTAGTTTCAACGTTCATTGGAGCCTCCTTATTTTGCTCCTGTGACTTGGGCAGATCACTAATAGGAATTCTGCTTCCCTGTCTTTTGATGCTAGACTTGTACCACCTACTCCTGAGCGCTAGGAGAGGGCAGGAAATATGGGAGTTGCTAGCAATGTCTCAATTTGGCTTAGTGTGCCTGCAATTAACAACAGCATGGCAAATGGACTACATTGAGTGCAGAAATCTGCTAGGTTCTAATATTCAACCGTGGTAAAAATCGAACTACCAACTCTTTCCACAAGGACGATGTATTCCAAATCTTTTGCAAGATCAGCGTCAATGAGACCCAGACATAATGCACAGAATTTCCTTCTTCAGTGTTCTTGTTCGGTCTTTAACGGCGTGCCTATCGCAAAAGCAATCTCAAAAAGATTTGAGTATCCCAATAAGCCCATGCCAAATCATTAAAACCGAACCCACACCTGAGTATTAGTGGTCTTTTGCTTAAAAGGATTGAAGTTTGGAGTCCATGGTTGCAACCGTAAAATTCCCGGCTTAATTAAGCAAGATCCCATAGCCCATACATGGTTTTTTTTTCCTTCACCTATAGGAATTGTAATTGGAAAATCATCAATTGCGTTAACTTTTGTTTCAAATCATCAATTTCCATGATCGTTCCCCCTTTGGTAAGAAAGACCCTGCCTGTTTAATGCTGTGTTAACATATTGTGTCTTACCAAAGAAAAGTCTTATTGACTTGGCTTGAAATTCGGTTTGTTTGTTTGTTTGATTTTTATTTTTTGTTTCAAGCGTCGACATATTAACGGATTCTCTTTTTCTGTATCATTTTATTGTCGTTAGGCTAAACGCTGAAATGGAAGACTTGGTCCACATTCCAATGAGGACTGTATTTAACGTGGATGGAAGGAACATTTCCCAGGCGATCAATTAAGTCCTGACGAGATAACTAATGGCCACGGCAACAACATTTTTCATGTTTGCAGCAAAGTACCGCAAAAGACCCACAGAGAAGGTAGATCCCTTCCTACCCGGAGTACCCATCAAAAGCATACGAACAAAATGCGAGAGGCGACACACCATTACATATTGCCGCGAGGTTAGGGAAATGGATTTTGCAACCCGTCTAGTAGTACATGCGAGAGGGATTGATGTCGAAGGAGGCTACAGAAATCTGCTGAGAATAGAGAATGAGAAGAAAAACACAGCACTGCACGAAGCTGTGGAGAACGGTCACTACGGCGTTGCCAAGTACTGATAGAGGAAGACCCGAATTTGGTTTGTTTCGAGAACAACACAGGAGAGTCTCCTCTCTTCATGGCTGTGGACGGAGGGTATCACCAAATTGCTCTCACCATTTTGGAGACTTTCCCCAATTGCTCTGTCTTAGGAAGGAACGGCATGACTGCCATGCATGCAGCTGTTATTCGAGCTCAATCTTGTAAGTTAAATTCCCCTCAACTTAATTTCAGTACAAATAATTTGTTAGAACTACACATAAGATTATCATAGTCAGTCATAGCAGAGAGATTGTCTTTGTCACGAATTTTGTTAAAAAGGATAGGTAAATTACTCGTTTACTTCTTAAACTTTTAAGTTTGTACACCTTGGATCCTTAAACTATATGTTGCCCCAAAATTTGTTTACTTTTAGTTATCATGCGAGGATGCAGATCTCTGTCTCTCTGTCCGCCAACCGTTTTACAACCAACCTTTATTTTTTTCTGCTAATTTCTACTTTTTTCTTTTAGTTTTTGTGTTTAAACTTTTATTGTTTTTAAAAAATGTTTGTAGACTTTAAAATTATCAACAATTAGATGAGTATAAGTTTTATTTATTAGTAAAACGGTTCACCTCTAAAGTGAAAAAATGATTGCTTTAAAACAATATAAATGACATTTTATTTTCAATTGAAAAATTAAAAAACTTACAACAAATCATGGGCCAAAAACTATTTTGTATCATAAGACTAACATATGAGATAAAGTTTAAAAATAAATTTGCAAGGTTTTCAAAAATCAATATGTCATATAATTCGAGAAGTTTTACAATGGAGTACACCAACTTTTTCTCATTGATGGGGTAAAGAATGAAGGCCGTTGGATGATAAGTTAGTGACTTTTGATGATGTTGCCCATAAAACTTATAATAGAGACAGCTGCACTTAAGTAAGACTTTCCTTTAAAATCTTATAATTATAAGGGAAAGTTTATAGTAGAGTTTCTCTCAGAGTAACTATCAATAAAGCTCATTTTTGAACCGTTAAGATCTAATTGAATGGTTAAGATGTTGTTGGTATATCATATTATCATATTACCTTACCTCATATTACCCTTTCTCACCCCAGGTCTTCTCCGTCATTGGCAAACTCCTTCCCGACGTCGCCGATCCTCCTACGCCGGCGACCCCCAACCTTGGCCCCCCCTACCCACCCCAAGCCCCTCCTCATTGCCCCCCTGGCCCCTCTAATCCCACGCCCGGCCCCAATGCTGGGACCCCCTGACGTGACCGACCCCCCCACCCCCTCTCTCTCTTCTCCTCGCTCCTCTCTTCTCCTCTCTCTCTCTCTTCTCTCGCCGGTGCCCCCCACCCACCCCTCCTCTCTCTCTTCTGTTTTCTTTCTCTCTTCTGTCACCAAGGGGAGGCCCGACATGTAACAACCCGACTACGTAAACGTGGGCCATTACCTTGCTTGCTTAAATTACATCTCGGTTTTAAATACTTAAACTTACTGAAAAATTTTAAAATAAAATTTTGTTTTAAACACCATATAAATAGACTAATCCATATAGGTAAACTTTCCATGCATACACATTATTTGTTTACCAAAATATAAAGTCATACATAATCCTTACATTTAACCCAAGTCTTCAAACATCATTTACATAGTATAACACAATTTATTTAAATATATATTTATATATTTATAGTTCAAAAGAGTTTGCGGAAAAATCTGCATAGTGGTATCCCACACCGCCCTTCACTTGTCGCATCGTCCTTATGGCCCACAAATTAAGCTGCAGGCTTTTTACCTACATTATGAAATATACTAATGAGCTTACGTTCAGCAAGTACAAACTTAATGTCACAAAACATAACAAGTATCGTGTAACTTATGCATGAACCATTAATGGTCGATTATCAATATCTTATGTTCCATTATGGACTTATTATCTTGCTTAACATATGAACCCTTTGTGTACGTATCAAATGTGCACAATCCACAGAAAGTTAGGGTTTGCAAGGGTCCCTAACAATTCTGGGAATCATATACATAACCCGTCACGATCTAGGGAAGGTCTGGGAATTTTAAAACATACATAATCCTCCACGATCTGCGGGAGGTTGGTACAACACTTTACGTGTCTTGGTTTAGTCTTAGTCTTGTTATTTAATTCTTGATGAGGATGCTTAAAATCATGCTTCCACATGAAGTCTTTAATAAAGACTAGTTTCAAGACTAAGATTCTTAACTTGTGATCTTATTAGTCATTATGCATATGAAACATAAATATGGCCAGACATAAAGATCAATGGCATAAAACAACTCGTGACATGTTTATAAAACATGACACTATTTAAAACATGACATTATCGTAAATCATGACATAATAGTAAAGTATGTCATAATCATAAAGTGTAGCATATACATGATCATGACATATTGGTAAAAACATGACATATCATGGCATACATGTAAACATGTCATGCTTGAAAATAATTTACTATTTTTCATACTGTAGGTGAGGGTTTGTACTTACAAGTTGTCCTAAGCGTACGAAAAGGCGAAGCAACAGGTTATATTCCTGTTTTCAAAATAGAACGTAAGAATCGTTCCGCCACATAACTCAACAAACCATAACATATAATGTTGGTATTCAATCTGATTATCATTGGTAATCATGGATACAAACCTTATCATAACAAATCAGCATCCTATACTACTACCATGGGGGGCCGGAGGAGGGGCCTGGGTGTGGGGGGCAGGAAGAATGACCTGGGTGGGTGGGGGGCCGGTGTTGGGGATCGCCGGCGTTGGGGGCGGCAGATTGCCGGTGGTGGCAGGGAGGTTGCCGGTGACGGAAAAGACCTGGGGTGGGAAGGGGTAATATGGGTAAGGTATATGATAATTATGATACACCAACAATATTTCAACCGTCCGATTACATTTTAACGGTTCAAAAAGGAGCTCTACTGGTAGTTACTTTGGGAGAGGCTCTACCACAGACGTTCCCAATTATAAAAGTGGATCCTTTATTTTTATAAAATATCAGTTTACATTCATATCAGTTTACGCACATATTTTTCAAAATGACAAAATAATCCAAAATGAAAAAGAAAATATTTTATGTTTTGAATTTCCACAAAAAAAAAAAAAAAAAATCTAAATGATGGTAATAGATATCAATGGGTGCACCCAAATATCCCGATTATGTCGGCATCTCTTTAGCACCCTCATCCCGTACCTATTCCATTTTTTTATTAATGAAAAAAGAAAAATACAAGAAGTATAGAAGAAAATAAAGCAAGAGGAAAATAAAAACAAACCTATAACGGATAATAAAAATAAAAGAAAATAAAACTCCTTGTAGCTGGAGATCAATCTCAAAGAATTAAGTCGCAAGTCTTATGTTGAATATAATTTCAAATATGTCTCATTAAAAACCCTTTGACCAAATCAAATGTCAAGGAAAAAAAGAAAGAAAAAAGAATGCATATCTACCAAGAAACAAATACAGGTCAATTACTTTCAAAATTTATAAGAAGGTAACTTCATCATATTTTCACAAAAATTACATCCAACAAAAAAAAAAAAAAAAGCACTAAATCAAAACCCAGAATTGTTGAAATTTTCACCGCAAATCCGTTTTACATTGTACTAATAATGAAAAAAAAGTGGTAATGGCATAACTATTACCCAAAAAAAAGTAATCTACAATCTTTTAGCACTCAAACTTGCGGTTGCATTCTTCAACTATTTCATTCATTGCTTTCGCTGCCTTTAGTTTCCCGTCTTCCATTGCCTTCCAGTGCACGCAAACATGGAGTAGAGATCTGCTCTCTTAAATTTCCTATATTATTAGTTATTCCCTACTAATGTTATGCTACATCATTTGAAGTTATAAATTTAGTCATATAAAAAATGTTAAATATTAAAAATTGCTAAACAAATTAATAAGTTGTCAAAACAATATTAAAATGGCAGTTGTTGAAATAGAAAAATGAAATAGTATATCTAAACAAAAAAGTCACAAAAACACTCCCTTCCTTCTGCATCCATAAACCTCCGTTATTTTTGGGGCCCAAAAGTTGTCCTCCAAAGAACTTGGACGAAAGGGAGAGATGTTTAACAAGATTTGTTGCTTCTTCCATGAGTTCCTCTTCTAATTCGCAAAAAATCATCAGATTTCTTATATGTAAATTAAATCTAAGAAAAAACCTAAAATTTTACTTGAAGAACGAGGGATTTTCCCTCTAATCGCATGTCCAATTCATTTTTTTTACCCTAAATTGAAAAAAAAAAAAAAAGTCAATGCCCACCCTCCCCATCAGATTGTGCCAGCGTCCTAGGCTCCTAGCAGCCCCACCTCCCCTAGCCACCCTTACCGAAATCTGAAACTATTTTGTTTCATATGCCCATTTATAAAATGGGTGAGAAAAACAAGGAGTGTTTTTCCTAATTTTTTCCGTCATTAATTCTTCTTTTTAATTCTTATCCTCAAATAAATTTTGTGCAATACCTTTTTGGAATCCTTTTAGAATCTTTAGAATTCTTTTCCCATTATACCATACTCAACACCATTTTTTTTTTCTCGAAAAATTAGAGTGGGTAGCCCA
>BKCH01001003.1:0-25095 GCA_008635985.1 Ficus erecta | reverse complement strand
TTGTTTTAAATCTTAATCTTGTTGTCTTATCCGAAAAATGGTTTTTTCGCAGTATATTTTCCATACTGCTTGACCATAAAACAGTATCATCTTATGGTTGACTTTTCTAGTCAACCGTTGACTTTTTAGGTCAAACTTTGACCACCATGCAAGATCATGCAATCATGAAGTTTTCTACTCTTCTGACTCAAAATGATACATACTTGTTTAAGCAATCATTTTTAAGTCTCATAATATCATGAGAACTTAAAATTTTCAAATAAAAACCCATCTCAGATTTTCATGAGTACTTTCAGAACATAGCACAAGTTTCTTTACAAGAAAACGTAAGATCGTGAAAATTTAGTTATTACACACCTTCACTATTAATTCAAAGAAAAGTACTTAAAACATAAATATTAGACACACAAAGCTGCTTTATATATTCATTCCACACCAAACAGTATTCAGTACAATATCCATATTATAAGAGGATTTAATTTCTGATATTGCACATCAGAACATACCACAAGCCAAATATTAGTAACTCATACACACGCACAAAATCCATAAGATGTTCATCATGTATCACACACAATATAGAGATAGATAGACACTCTTATATATATATATATATATATAGAAATTAGTCCCACCCCCCTCGCTGCAGCACTTGTAACTGATGAACATCTCCATGGTACGCTCGCATTCGGCGCACTTCATACGTTCCGGCGCTTTCCCGGCCACAATTGGGATGTCAAGTCGGCAGCAGTGAGAAACAGTCTTCATAATCTCGCTGTAGCACTCTTTGAAAGCCTCTTCGAACTTCTTCTTTCCAATTTTATCCTTCCAGTCAATGAATTTCTCCAAGACATTTATGAACGTCGAACTGCGTCCGGTGATCATCGCAACCGGCCCTTTGCTGAGGATGGCCCATCCCTCTTCGTTCTTGTAGGAAAGCAGCTTTTGGATCTCTGGCTTGCTTGCGAGGTCCGCCTTCTCTTGATTGAGATTGAGCAAGAACATGCTCTCCACTCGATTCCAGAATGATTCGGCTTCTAATTTGGTGGTCGACACAAGTTGACACCATTTGATCGTTATATTTGCTCTCTTCATAATCGCATCCCCAGCAATGCCATTTAAATTGCTATCGAACTTCTCTTTGGCCTCCATTGTTCTTCCTCCGAATAAAAAATGTAGTCTTCTTCTTTGTCCATCTGTATGAATAAGTCCACAGGAAATTGATTCATATCACGGAAAAAAAAAAATTATGAAACTAAAAACTAACTTGTTAAGGAAAAAAAATAGAGAAAACAATTATTTTAATTTTGTAGAATTTACAGAATTTAAACACTTAGATATTCATAATATTCATGGTAAAACTTTTCATGTATTACTATTTTAATGTGTATATATATTTATAATATAGGCACACAAAGAAAAAGGATATCTCGAATAAAACGCATAGTTGTTTCGGGGATTCATTTTGGGAAGCAAACGGCATGCCCTAAGTTTTACTCTTTATGCCACCACTGAGAAACGACATGCCGCGTTGTTTTGTGAAAACAAAATTACATGTCTTATCTTCCATAAACTAATAACATGCTAATAAAACTTGTCCGACTTGTGAAACGACAATACAATAGTAAACGAAAGTACATATATTAAAGGGCGTGCTCTTTATTCACAAATTAAGACGTTGAGTAAACATCCTAATTGATATGCTGAATTTTAAGGAAAACATGAAAACACATTATTTAATTTTAGTTCTCTCCATTCATTAAAACAATAATAAACAATGAAGAGGAAGATTCAAAATTATTACCAAGGTTTTTACCACGGCAAATATGTTCATTACAGAACCAAACCAGTTGCTCTCGTCTAACATTCGCGTTTCATCATCGTTGCGATGGAAAGGAAAGGCCTTTATTCCCCATAAGCGGATGAGGTGGAGAGCGTTAGGGTTTTCCTTCCCTTGCGGGTTCATCACCACCAACATTGGCTGGCCATTGAAGTCCCACTCCTTTTTAATGAACCTGACGCCGGGTGTAACCCTATCCAGCTCTATGATGTAACACGGTATCTTGGAACGAAGGGTCTCGAATAACTTCTTAGGTTCGTCGGTCCACTGCTCCACGATGGGGACCCAAACGATCTTGTACTGATCGTAGTTCTTTTTCTTTGCCGGCGATAACTCGTTGTGAATGGAATTGAGTAAGTCAATTTCTGCGTCAGAGATTACTAGGCCCGAAATCAACAGCAGGACTGCTTCTTCCTCAGCTCCTCGATCCCTAGCTGTTTGATTGAGGAAACAACCAAATAAGTCACAAGTCTAAAAATACACATGTTTTAGGTAAATTTTGTCGCGATTAGCTATATTGTACTTACATATGTATGCATATGTATATCTATTTATATATATAAAGTTGGACTACTCGTTACCTTAGCAGAATCGGCAATTAGCAGCGGTTCATAATCTTTGGTGGAAAATAGGTTCCTTAAAACCTCCACGATATCTGTAGGATCTTTGAGGACTTTCACGACCTTCCAATAGTGATCGTCCTCCTCTGCAACATTTTTGTTTTAAAAGATCTCATTTAAGTAAATAACTTCGTTTAAGAGGTAACTAATCAACTTTTTGCACTAAGACGCTTTAACGCCTACATAACTATCTATGTGTGTGTGTGTTTATATATATGTACTAGTGCTGACACATGCCTTGCACGTATAATAGTATAATGTGATGATTAATAATAATGTAAAGTTATAGAATGATGATGATATATTTTTTTTTATTATTTAAGGGTAAGAAAAATGAATATATAAGATAAAACAAATGAATTTTAGTAAATTCATTTAAAAAAGAGAAGCCGAGAAAGACTTAAAAGGAAAAAAGTGAAAAAAAAAAAAAGAACATGTTAAATAACATATTAGCATATTGTAATCAAAATTATATATCCAACAAATATAATTCCAACATATCCATTAGAATGTGCTTATAGGGAAAAGGTAAAATAAGAAAGTAAGAAAAGAGCAAAAGTTCCCAAAAAAAAAAAAAAAAGTGAGAAAGTGGGTGGAAAAAAGATGTAAGAAAAATGAAAAAAAAAATAAAATAAAAATGCATAAGTTTATATATAAAATAAAAAAATTGAAAAAAAAGAAAAAAAATACATAAGTGAAAGTGCTGTCAATGGGATTTGAACCACATCCTCTTGACATGGGGAAAAATATTCTACCAATTAAGCAAGCCCTACATACGACTACACTTTTGCAAAAAGAACGAACAAAAAACAGAAACAAAGCAACAGCTTAAAAACGACAGTCCAAAGAGGGCCGTTTGGACGACTCTCAACTTGAATAAAAACTTGCTCTTTCAGTATTGCTAGGATATAACCTCACGATATAAAGTTGAGGATTGAGATTTTTTAGAAAAGTGCCAGTTTAATTGAGTTGTTTTGGAGAAAGTGAAAGCATTTTGGGCTCTCATAATATCTCAGTGAAGCTAACCTTTTTTAATCCTGTAAGCTTTCAGCTGCTCCTCTAATGTACTGCAGATGGAGTTAACCTTAGAAGTATAAGCTGATACATCAAATGCCTTGTCCCTGAAATGGAAAAGAAAAGGTCATATAAAGTGCTATTAAAATTATCCAAAAATTTCAGGTAATTTAATAATAAGAAGAAAGTACTAGGCAAGCTTTTCATATGCTAGTTGCTTCGTCTCGGTATTTTTTTTCTTTTTTCTTTTTATTTAAATAGCACTAAATAAGAAGAAAAGAGCGGTAATGTATACGAGAAAAAAACGAAAATAATATATTAGTCATGCAAATGACGTACTCATTAGAAGTAAGGACAGTGAACTTGGAAGCACAACTGGCAACAGTTGTGATAATCCAATAGGAAACCACTGCTTTTGACAATGCTGGTACCCCTTTCGAATCATAACAAGAAAGCTTCTCCCACTCGCACACCGTTCCCGCCAATTTCAGCGTGGATTGGATCAGATAGTTAAGATCGACTATTTCTCGCCGGCGTTTCTGTGTAAGCACCACATGCACTCTTTTTAGGGTTCCCAATGATTTAGCGAGTCGTTGATCGGCGGATTGGCGTAGCTTGGCAAGGAGAAAGAAATCTGCAAATTCCATGGCAAACGCTGCCAGCGTCAACACTGCCTTAGCCACCCATGGAAAATTCGACAGCTTCTTAAGGATCGACAGTGTTGTTTTGTGTGTGGTTTCCTCACCGGGATCCTTACATGAGAACTGCAATTTCATCTTTAATTTGTAATCAATTAGGCAAATATAGTAAAAATATTAATGGTGACACATACTATAGATGCAAGGTGAAATATTTTTTTTAGCGAATGATGAAAGATTTTTTTTTCCCTAATATAAATGATAGCATGAAACAACAAGCATGAGGAAAAACTATATAGCACACATTCTAATTAGGTTGACACTCACTAGCAGTCTCATCTCACACCAAGCCCTTATTTCGATTTAATTAAAATAAAATAAAAATACAAATAGTAAAGAAAGATAGAAAATACATCCCAAATAGGGCTAAAATCCAACTACAAGCCAAAAAATTACCTACAAGAACTAGCAGAGTGGCTGATGCCAAAAGGAATGGAGAAGACAATAAATTTAAAAATTAGACTCTAAAATATACTTCATAAAAAACCAGTGAATAGCGAGAATATGCAACTGGCATAAGAGGAATCTAGATCTATATCCAACTAATTTGCAATCTTTAGAGGCCTCAAGCCAGACCAAGCATCTCACTCAATTTAATGAAAAAGAAAACAAAGAGTATTGACAAAAGGGAAAAGCAAAACTAGGCCATAAGGCTGAAATAAAACGCAAACCCATTTTTGAAAAGTAAATTAAAAAAAATGCCCTCTAATAACCAAAATTCAATGTGAAAAATAACTGTTGAGGAAAAGAGTACATGTTTATTGGGAACTTCAAAATTATTTATAACTTGGAAGATCCATATGTAAGATCTTATTCAAAAATAAGGAGCAACAAAACACCTATAATCAAGATCGTTATTGAAAATACGAAATATGCATGACTAATAATTAAACAGCAAATTAAAGAAAGAAATATGACTACTTAAAGTTCGACATTATGCATAATATTTTCCTATTTGTACGCGACATAGTGTTTGCACTGTGGCTAAAGCACTAATAGAAAAGATTAATTAGTGTATAAACCTCGTAGACTATATGCTTAAGCGTGATTAAGGGCACGCTAAAGTCAGGTTTGGGCGTCTTCTCCTCCCTCTTTTCCAAGCAATGTACTTGGTCACCACCCTGCAGTGATGATCAGTCACAACAAAATGCATAAGATATGTTTTATTTTTTATTTATTTCGATCAATCTCAGAAACGCAAAATTTATGTTAGAAACTGTATTTTAATATATCCTACCAGTAAATGCTGTTTTTAGCTCTTAGATTTACTTTTCAACGGTATAATCTATGAATAGAATGAGTCTATGAATTTTGAACTTTGATACTCACATATTAGACAGTCAAAAAGTTAATATAATGATTAAAATAGCAGTATTATGAAAAGTGAGGTTACATACCTGTGCAACTAATTCGTTAGAAATTTTAGTTGAATGCATAAGGATGTTTTCAACAATAATGAAAAGAGAATCGACATCAAACATCTTCTCAGGGTGAGCGTGAGTTTCACAAATTTTCTGCTTTATCTCTTCGTCGCTCATGGAAAATGGGTTTACCATTTGCTTGTCAACTTTTGCCATTTTGGGTATTGTAATAATCTCCTAATGTACTTATACAAACTAATTGGGATGAGGAAAAGAAATGTAGCTCGTGTGTTGGTGCAGAGTTCTTGTAATTTACCTGGCTCTATTTATAGCCAATCTCATCACTCAAATTAAAAGGGGAAAAAAAAGAAAAAGAAAAAAGGTAAAAGTTTGGACGGTGTTAATTAAGTAATGTTAAATTATCAACTTTAAAGCCAACTGCAATCCTTTAACGTACGAGACCGGGTCTATTTGTTTAGTAGAGTTTATGTTTTTACTTTTGAGCAATAGAAGAAGAGAAGTAAAACCTTTAACTTTTCATTAAGTGTTGTGAACCACAGTTTTAAAAGAGCTTAATATGTTGAATTATTTTAAAATTTTCTGATAAGCAATAAAACTGTTAGAATGAAGTTTATGATGTCCTAAAATTGATGCAAGTTTCAAATTTTATTTTATTTTATTTTTAAATTTAGAAATCATATTTTTGTAACTTTGATTGAAAGCTTTTCTGGAAAGCTAGGAGCTCTTTAATCACAGATCATTCAAACATTTTTAAAAGCATTTTTTAGACCTAAGACATCAAAAACATCTTCCATAATGTTAGTAAGGATGGGGTGGATAAAAGTAAAGATTCCAGACTCATATTTTGAAATCAGCTAGCAATGTATCTAAGAGAGAGAGAGACTTTTGCTACTTGAAAGTATTCGATAATTCGCACTGAAAGAAACTGCATTTTATAGCGACAAATTTTTCAGTGACGACATTTTGGTTGTTATAAAAGACTGCGTCATCTGACTTCTAACATATTGCAACAATAGATGAACCAGGTGGCCCACTGCCAGGCCACAACTAGTCGTGTATACGAGAAAGTGAGTAGGGGCGACATGCCAATGCCTCATCCTCTACTAGCACCGGTGCCACGAACACCGCCTACTAAGTAAGTGGCCGACATCGATTTAGGAGAGTTAGTTTTTTTTTTTTATTTTTTTTTATTTTAATGTACAATGTTTATATATATATTTTTTAAATTTGACACTAAATCAGTTTTTAATACTTATTCCATTAGTGTAATTGTTATATTTTTATAATCTTGTAAATATTAAATACATAAATTAAATAAATTATGTTTAGTTAGTAATTATATTATATTATTAAAATTTATTTTATTTTTTAAGTAAGAAGAGAAGGGAGAGATCAACTAGCATCAGATTGACTAATACATCCCAATAACAACAACAATAATAATAACAACTATTATTATTATTATAATTATTATTATTTGCTAGAAACATTCTAATTATGTTGACATTTGCTAACCAAGTATCCCATACACAGCCATCCACTCAATTTTGGTAAAATAAAATAAAAAATAAAAGCTAGTAAGAAAACATAACTGAAGTCAATATCCAAAAGGAAGAAAGCCAAAACATAATCTAGAATGTCATGCTGCCATGTCATCCTCTAGTTACACAACGACCTAACATGGCCTTTATTCCTCTATAGAGTCACCGACACATTGCCATCACCAAACCTATGTTTGGTAGAGTAGATAAAGGGAAGTAGGAATTTTTGAGAAGGAAAATGAATTTTAAAGTTGTTCAATAGACTAGGAAATAAGAAGAAAGAAAGTTATAAATCTATGGACCTACTATGTATTTTAACTTTTCAACTTTACAAACAAAAGAGAATGAGAAAATTTTTGACAAAAAAATTGGTATCTAAAATAACTATTTTGACCTCAAACTTTTATTTTTGCTAATTTATATGATGGTATAGTTGTAAGAATGTATTAGATTAGACATTTTCTTTCTTCTTTTCTTTCTCTTCTACCAAACAACATGAAAGAATAATACCTCCCACTTTTGTATTTTTCCTCATCTAAGTACTTTGGTCTCTCTTTTTATTTTTCATCCCTCTTATCAAACATAACATATGAGAATGTACTTTTTAGCACCATCTTAGATAAGAAGTTTCGGTAATGATAGTTAATGTGGTCAAACATATTTTTGAACAATGATTCTCCGATGTTTAATCACGATAATTGAAGTAGTTTAAAAACCTAATTAGCCTAATTTGTTTATTAGAGTGAAGAACTTGATAGATGATTGGTCTTCTACTGGATCCTAATCTAATTATGATATGCTAATTTTTCTTGACATCAGTTATACCTTCTCTTAGTTCATTAAAAAAAAAATCTTAAAACCCTAAACAATGAAAGATAGTCGAAGGAATTACTTTGGACAAACTTACCTCAGTCTTTTTCTTTTTGGTGAGAAGAAGATAACTCACAAGAACCAAAAGGAACTTAAAGAAGTGGCAGAATCCCACTTTACATCCTCTTGAAGTTATTGAATAAATTAAAGGTAGTGCAAAATGGATGAGGTTGGTAGATAGCTCGTTAGAATATTGAGAGAGAAAGCAGAAGAAAAGAAAAAGAAAAAGACACGGCGAATATAGATGCGGTCAAAGAAGATTATGTTGATCAGTACAACAGGTAACAAATAATGCTATATAACAAAATGGCTTTTTTGAACGGATGCCTTGAGAATTTTTTGAATTCAACAATGTAGTCTCTAAATTTTTTTTTTCATAACAATCAACCATCTGGATTTATGAATTTTGGAACTATAAGTTTTTTTTTCTCAAATTCGTTAAAATTTGGACGGTGACTTGCACATTATAATTGAAATAGGTTCAAGTTTTTTTTATAAAAAAAAAAGTGTTGAAATTAAGTAAAAATGATCATATTACCTTTTTTGGGTTATAATGTGCAAGTCATCATATGCAAAAAAAACTAAGAAAATTATCTATTACCAAGGCTAATGTGAATCCGAATTCTGAAAACATTCTTTTTAGATTTTGTGTTTAAAAAATAGGGCCACCTGAACTTCTCTTTCTTCCTTGACCGCACTTTTCCACTAGCTCAATTAGTTTTTGTTATAAAATAAGAGAGAAGTTAGAGAAAAGGAGAGAAACACTTTCTTGTTATTTATCATCTTATTATGTTTTATATGTATTTACAATCTACTGACCATATATTTATAGACCAGGAATCACAAAATGAGAAAGGTTAAAGATTATGAGTTATAAACAATAAAACATATCAGTTATGAAATTTTAATTAGAAGGTTATGAAGGTTATAAAATACCAACTACCGATAATATTCAAGTGAAATAATATAATTCATGAGTAATACTGGTGTTAGAAAGATAAGCATCCACATCAAAAATATTTTAATTTATAGCACTCTCATTTGGATTTTCATCACTTAAAGAATATGCCAACCTAGCTCATATATTAAAACAGTTAAGGTAAAAACTTGTTGGAAAAATATCTTATTTGAAGGAAAAATATATTCTTAATTATATCGTACGCTACTTTTAAAACTATCCAAAAACCTTATCAGTGTAAGTGAACTTATTAGAATTTTTACATATATCTATAAACTGGATATGGATCTATATACCATAGTAATAATTTAATTATGTCCACATAATAGATACATACCTATTTAAAAATTTGAATTCGTATTGACTTCTGATAGTTAAGGTGCGTAATTGGTTGTTAGTTCAAAGATTAAAATCCGACTGCTCTTCAGGTGGCTTTTCCGGATTAGTCAAGGCATGTCGCATGTTTTGGTTTCTCCTGAGGCCAGAGATGGTTTAATATGGTGATTTTTGCTGGATGGTTAAGTGTCTTGTCGCTCCTTTTGTAATTGGGTATTTAACAAACTTGTTATCATTTGAACAACTTGTCTTCCAAACTTTTAATTTTGATAATTTACTCCCCGAACTTACTAAATTATTCAAGTAGTTTCTGCTTTCTGCTTTATGTTTTTGACAGTACTGTAATTGGTTTATTTCTTTTTTGTTGATACGAGATTAGTTTGGGATGGGATTGCTAGCAAATGCCAATCTAATTGGGGTGAGCTAGTTTCTTCTCCTCATGTTAGTTATTTTCTCTCATCATTTTTTGGGGGGAGGGGGCGCGGGGTTAACGTTTGGTAGCAACGGCCCATTCCATACTATGCTATAAATTCAATTGTGCACTAGATAAAAATAGGATATAAGTGAGATATGCTCTTTAGTATCGTATTAGTTATTATGATAAATATGGATTGCAAACGTCTATCAAAACTCTTTCCAAACAAAAGCTACTAGAGAGATTTTATTTAAACACCTATATGTTCTAGAACATATAGAAACTGCCAATAATAAAAGGATTCACTGAACTTAACAAATGAAACACTTTACCTAGACCTCTTGAGCATAACAGAAAAAACCTCGTCTAGGTTTCTAGAAGATATAAATGTGTTTTTAATGACCATTCATGGAAAACAATTCTGTCATATTGCCAAGGGCGTACCTAGCAGTATATATGGAAAACATCGCACCGAACATGATCTTACTAACTTTTTGCCTAGAAAACGAGACAAGACTTCTCTTAGTTACTTAAACTCGTCGACCTTCTTGAACTGCCATACACTCACCAATGTGGGGAGAGAACTTCCCAAACATCCGTCTCCAAACAGCACCAAGAACAATACCGGAGTCGTTGCAGGCAACAACACCAATACCAATGTAATCGAAACAATATTTATCTTCACACGTCCATATGCAGGAGCTTTCCAGACCATTTTGGAGCACTTGAAGTTCGTTGCAATAAAGCTCATCATGACCATTTGAAAAGTGAATGTCCCCCAAAGTCCTACCCACCCGTTCAACAACCTCCACCTGCCTCCTTATGTTAGTTTACCATTCATTCCAAAAACTTATAGTCCGTTTGTAAATGAGTTTGAGTTAAAATTTTAAGTTTTAATAGTAATTTTATTGATTTTCCAGAAAAAATAAAAAAAAATTTCAAAAAAAATTACAAAAACCAATATGAAAATTTGGATTTGAGATTAAATACCAGACGGAGCCTTAGACTATTATGGGCTAACAACAGTTTTACATTGACCATACCACCATACACAGGACTTCAAAGTTATCATTCCCCAGTTTGTTCGCAACAGAGAGACATAGAGAGGAAAAAGGCCCAGGTCTAATTGATATGCTTGGTGTGCGATATGGGATGTAAGAGGGTGCGTGCCAACTTAATTGAGATGTCCTAATCACCTTAATACATGATAGTGGTCTGCCTTCACTATTAACTCAAAGAAAAGTACTTAAAAACATAAATAATTAGACACACAAAGCTGCTTTATATATTCATTGCACACCAAACAGTGTACAGTACAATAATCCATATTATAAGAGGATTTAATTCCTGATATTGCACATCATAACATACGGCGAGCCAAATATTAGTAACTCATACACACGCCACAAAACATTAGATATTCATCATGTATCACACACAATAATATTAGAGATAGATAGATATACTCTTATATATATCGATATATTTATATGTAGTATACAGAAATTAGTCACCCTAGCTGCAGCACTTGTAACTGATGAAAATCTCCATGGTACGCTCGCATTCGGCGCACTTCATACGTTCTGGCGCTTTCCCGGCCACAATTGGAGAGCGTTAGGGTTTTCCACCTTCCCTTGCGGGTTCATCAACCACCACCATTGCTGGCCATTGAAGTCCCACTCCTTTTTAATGAACGTGACGCCAGGTGTAACCCTATCCAGCTCTATGCTGTAACACGGTATCTTGGAACGAAGGGTCTCGAATAAGTTCTTAAGTTCGTCGGTCCACTGCTCCACGATGGGGACCCAAACGATCTTGTACTGATCGTAGTTCTTTTGCTTTGCCGACGATAACTCGTTGTGAATGATTTGAGTAAGTCAATTTCCTGCGTCAGAGATTACTAGGGCCCGAAATCAACAGCAGGACATGCTTCTTCCTCAGCACCTCGATCCCTAGCTGTTTGATTGAGGAAACAACCAATAAGTCACAAGTCTTAAAATACACATATTTAGGGAAAATTGGTGGCGATTACCTATATTGTACTTATATATATGTATGCATATGTGTGTGTGTGTGTATAAGTAGGACTACTCGTTACCCTTAGCAGAACCGGCAATTTGCGGCGGCTACATAATCTTTGGTGGAAAATAGGTTCCTTAAAACCTCCACGATATCTGTAGGATCTTTGAAGACTTTCACGACTTCCAGATAGTGATCGTCCTCCTCTGCAACATTTTTTGTTTTAAAAGATCTCATTAAGTTAATAACTTCGTTTAAGATTTAACTAATCAACTTTTTGCACTAAGGACACTTTTACGCCTACATAACTATCTATGTGTGTGTCTGTATATATAAATGTACTAGTGCTGACACATGCCTTGCACGTATAATATTATATGTGATGATTAATAATGTAAAGTTATAGAATGATGAATGATATATTTTTTTTTAATATTAAGGGTAAGTAAAAAATGAATATATATGATTAAAAAATGAATTTTAAGTAAATTCATTTAAAAATAAAAAAGAAACTGAGAAAGATTTAAAAGGAAAAAGGGGAAAAAATAAAAAAATAAAAAAAGCACATGTTAAATAACATATTAGCATATTGTAATCAAAATTACATATTCAAAAAATATAATTCCAACATATACATTAGAAATGTGATTTTAGGGAAATGGTAAATGTACGACCCCCTAGCACAGGCCGTTACCATACATACATACATATATTTCGTGCTTACTTTCTTGACGTAAAAGCGGAAATATTTTTTTTTTTTTTTTTTATACTGCGCACTTGCACTCTTCCATAAGTACATACATAAGTATAATAGACATTTACTAAAGTTGTTCGGGTTTAAATAATAACATAAATAAACGCATAACAGTACGTGTGGCGGCTTATTTCCCACATTTCACAGTCCGCCAGGCCATGCCCCTCCATCTTGTATCAACAATTGCTGGCAGGTTGTTTACCTACAGCATAGACGTAAGACAGTGAGCTTTCGCTCAGCAAGTACAACTATCCTAATACCGCGACACAACAAATTATAACATATTTAACATAAATCATATCATGTTGTAACTTATCTTAACATATGCATGAGCCATTTATGCTTTATTATGCTTCCTTATTCATTCGTAACTTTCTTATCTTAACTTATCTTATCTTATCTTAACTCATCTTATCTTATCTTAACTCATCTTATCTTATGGGCCCTATAACGTAAGTGTCTGTACCGGGCGCCAACTATGGGCTTACTCTTGCCATAGTTCAACCCGACCTAACGCGGGTCGGTACGACACAGGCAAGCTTGCTTGCTATTATAACTTTCATTGTCTCATATTTGATCTTTAATTGGTGAACATGCATCGTGATGTTTCACACTATTAATTATCATTCTTATCTCATAACCTTATTATGACTTTTATCATAGCATTTCTACATAATATACTTTCATAACATACATCTATCGCATTTCGTAAATTCATAGCATTTTTCATGACATTTTCTAAACCCTAGCATACAATCATAACATTTAACTTTTTATAATATAGAACATACCATAGCATTTCCTAACATATAACATAGCATTTAACAATGTAACATTCTGAAACGCATAACATTTTACACACATACTTAGGCAAGTATACACAACAAAGCCTATACTGTAGGCGGAGTTGTACTTACCTTGTTTGTGATTGATGTGTCCACTGTTTAGCTTGAGTTCGTCGGAACACCGTCGTATATTATATTCTGAGATGGAACAAAAGTAAGGGTTAGAAATGTTGGCAGTATACCCAACATTCTTATATAACCTTAGTTATATTCCCTTACTTAATTTTTTTACGTTATCTTACTTGGTTACATTGAGTAACCCTAGGATTTAAATATAATCTAATCGACTTATTTTTATTTAGTTTAACTTTAAATTTAAAAATTCATTTTTGTTTTCTTTTGAGAAAACCTTATGTTTTTGGTGCAAAACCCTTTATTTACTTAAAAATTGGAAATCGTAAAATAAAATTCATAAAAATTATTGACTATTGGAAACTGTCTTTGGAACAGTCTCACAATGCCATTTGTCAGTTCATATAAAAATTTTCCTCTTTCTGTACTGTTTTGGGAAATTCTGCACAGGAATTCCCTATTTCCTGTATAGTTTTTGAAATCCATTTCCATTTAAAAATCTAAACAGATTTTAGAAAAGTTTTCTTCACGAAAGTTTTAGCTATTGAAAATCCCTATAACTTTCGTGTTTTGAGGAAACCCAGTTTCGCTCATATCCTTGTCAGTTTTCATTTGAAACTGACTGGTCGTGTATTGAAGTCTGGGCACATTGGTCTCGGGTTTTCATAAAAATGGAGGCCATTGGAGCCTCATTTTGGAAAACTGTTCGCGTATCCCCCTAGGAAAAACTGTGTTCTACAACTTTCATGTTTTGAGTTTTTCTCAATTCGGCCTCTAAAGGCCTCAAAATTAACTTTTCCCGAAACTGGTCAGGATCCACCCGAACCTGACAGTTTTTCGGTTTGGAGTTCATTTTACGTCCTAAACGCGGAACCTAGCTCGACCAGCCACCGCGGGAGCTCTAATACACACATGCAGCGGTTTCTAACGTTCAACATTCATCATTCACATCAACATACACATCATGCATAAATTTATAAAACCCTAACCAACCATCAAACACCTAACATGCATATTTTTGCAACCACCAACAAAACCCTAACCTATCAAGCACAAACCCTAATTTTTTTAAACTAAGGCAGCAATAAACAGTGAGCTTATGCTCTTACAACCAATTGCTTAAATACATTTAAATTTCCTCAATTGAAATTTAAATGAAAAGCTTATAGATCCAAAGATTTTACCTCAATTTCGGGTCCAAAATTAGCTTGCTTCTCTTCTCCTTTTCCCTCCCTTCACAGCCGGCTTTCCAAGGGAAATTGGCTCCCCAAAATGTCCAGCTCCCTTGCCCAATTTCAGGTCACCAACTTGCTAAAATCCAGCCACACTTTGGCTCCAAAAATCCAGTCCAAACTTGCTTGGTTCTCCCCCCCTACAACCGGCCTTGGTTAGGGAATTGGGCACCAAATTTTTTTTTCACTCTTCTTGCTTGCTCCTCAACCAAAACCGACCCTTACCCTCCTAATTTGCTCTTGATTTAGGCTAGGATTCCTCTCTTTCCTTCTCCCTCAAATCCGGTTTTGGTGGGTAAAGATTTTGGCAAAGTTTAGTTGCTTTTCTCTAATTAATTTGATTTTTGGGGTCACCTATTTATAGAGGTTGAAGAAGTTCTTGAAATTGTAAATTAACCCCACAAAATCAATATTTGCACTTTGGGAGGGGGGTATGTGGCCGGCCACCAAGGCCTAGAAGACTCTAAAAATTCTTTCCATTTTATTAATTAATACAATGATGCAATAATTAAAAAGGTGGATGATATCATCCACCATAAAGGTTGTTTGGCTCTTCTCCAATTGTACAGTCCATTTTTATGTTAACACAGGTATTTCCAATACTGGATTTACTTATACACAGTATTGGTTTACTGAACTGCAGTCCAAAATTCATCTGTGTAAAAATGAACTGTATAAAAAATTTTCTCATAACTTGGAACCACTTGGCCCAAGATACTCTAATTAATGTGCTTGATTTTCTATGGTGGTTTGAATCCTAAACATATCGTTTTTAGATATAAAAACGGCTTTACGCAGTACAATTCTATACTAACGAATTATTTAATCGTACAGCCTTTTTCATTAACTTTTGAGTCAATTTTTGGCTTTCTCGTCCGCCATTAACTTTCTTGTCAACCGCTGACTTTCCCGCCAAACTTTGACTCCCGTGGTCAACAGTTGACTTTTTGGTCAACCGTCGGCGTTTTTTCGGTCAAACTTTGACCAACATAAAATTTTTGACGATTTAGCTCGTTTTTGCCTAAAAAGTCATTTGCTTGACTCAGCAATCATTTTCGAGTCTTATGAAATCATAAAACTCACAAAACGTAACAAAAACCTTAAACCGGCTTTTTCATGCATATCTTCAAATTTTGTACAAGTTTCTTAAAACAAAAGAAATCGTATTATTGTAGAAATACTTGGTATTACAATCTACCCCCTTAAAAATTTTCGTCCTCGAAAATCAGAACAAACTGGGGTAGTTCTTTCCGATTGGCCATTAGTTTGGGGTGAAAGGCCGTATTGAACTTCAATTTCAAACCCCATGGCAGTATGAACATTCGTCCAAAATCAAGAAATGAAGTGTCCATTCCGGTCTGAGGTGATCGATTTTGGCACTCATGCAATCTAATGATCTGGGCTACGTAGATTTTTACTAATCTTTTCACCGAAAAGGTGGTTTTTATCGCGATAAAGTGGGCTGATTTGGTTAATCTATCTACAATAACTCAAATCGTGCCATTCCCACTTGTAGTCCTGGGCAATCCTACTACAAAATCCATAGTAGTTTGCTCCCATTTCCATTCTGGAAGCTCTATTTTCTGCCATTATAACTACAACAATATTTTGCATTAAAATATTCAAACCACAAAGTTTCTTCCAAAAAGGCAAAGAAATTTTAAAATGCTGTTTTAAATTATCTATACTACTTCCTAATTTCTGGGCAAACTCTATAAATACATACAAGTGAGTGGCACCAGAATTAGATAATGCAATAACGTTTTATGTGGCGATAAGGATCTATCTTGTCACTTCATGCGAAGTTCCAGCTTCGGCATCTCCATCAGTGTAGGCATAAATCCTAACTTGGGGTTCAGGAGCCTCTAATCTTCCTTGCGAAATTGAGGGTCCTTCGAGCCTTGCTTGGACTGCATGTAACTGGCTGCTTGCATTCCGGTTCGGATACTGAGGGTTCTGGTTGTTCTGGGGGCAGCTCCGTGCATAGTGCCCTTCCTTGCCACAAAGGTAGCAAGCATTTGTCCCCATTTTGCATACTCCCTGATGTTTCTTCCCACACGTTGTGCACACCGGGTAGTAAACGTTAGTATCCTCATTCCCTCGATCATTTTTCTTTTGAGGAAAATTCTCTTGTTGATTCTGGCCCGAGAAATTTCCTTTTCTCTTGTTCCTCCCAGATTGTTTGGAACCTTGTGTAGGGTTACTAGTTTGGTCTTTCGGGTGCGACTCCGAGTCTTGTCGAGGCTGCGTTGGCTTTGCCACGGCCTTCTCCTCCTTTCTGGCTTTGAAAATCTGAGCCCTGGCTTCCTTGTCCCGGTTGATCCAATATTCAGCTCGTATCGCTCGACTCACACAGTCGGATACCAGGATAGGTGGGCTACTTGCCAGCACTTACTTGTTTGGAGATGTCTGTGCGAAACATCTTCATCATTCTTCTGACTTTCTCTTTTTCAGTCGGAACCAGTTCCGGGCACAGACGAGCTAACTGTTCAAATTTCTTCATGGCCTCCATAACCGTCATCGATCCTTGTTGCAAGCTGGTGAACTCATCTTGTTGGGCTGCCAGTATCTCCGCATTGTAGTACATGGCACGGAATTCGGTTACAAAATCCTGCCAATCCATGGCCAGAACATCCCGGCGCATTTGTACTGTCATCCACCAATGCCTTGCGTCCTTCTTGAGAGCGAAAGAGGCGCAGAGAACTTTTTCCTGCTCCGTGAGCCGCATAAAATCCAAGATAACCTGGATGTCAATAAGCCAATTATCAGCAGCTATAGGATCAGTTGGCCCTTCAAATTCAGGCGCCTTCATACGCCTAAACCCGCTCGTAAAGTAGATCTTCCCGCACTGGCTGCACATTAGCTTGTCCTCCAACCGGTGCCATCGGAATCTCAGCATTCCGGGGAATCTCGGGTTGAACCTCTGGAACTGGAGGTACTACTGGCGGTACTTGATAAACTGGGGGTGCTTGATGAACGGGAGGTGGAACCTCGCCTACTTGGGGTCTCTGGTTCATCTGGGCTAACTGCTCCCGTAATCTGTTCGTTTCTTGCTGCTGTTCAAGCAGCTGCCTTTGCAAGTTTGCTACCACCGTTGCCAAATCTGGCACAGGCGGGTTTACCGGCATGGTTCGCCGTGGACGTACCATCTTCTACAATTCACAAGAAAGATATTATCATACTATTAATATCTCTTCTTTCATACATAACTTATCATATCGTAAGATAATATTTAACATTATAGGCTTATCATAATATTTAAAATCTTAGCATAACTTTTACGTGTCACTTCATAACGTTTAACATACATATGCTTAACACATCACTTTGTAATCATATCATAACATTTTGCATCTCATAACACGGCTTTTCATATCATATATCCCGTGGTCGCACGGTCCTTTGTACAATTTCAAAAATACATCATGTTTACTGTACTATAAATACATAACTACGACATCTTACTGTTTATATACACAGTGTCAAAATATGATGGAAGTGTCTACCACTTAACCATCGTACATACGTACAAGCCTATATCCAAAATAATAAGCTGGTACAAAATAGTTTCAAAATAAAAAAATATATACATAATCAGTCGATCTAATCCTAGTCTAAGTCTACTACTGTGACTGCTGAAACGTCAGAGTCGGCCTCTCCGTCCTCATCCGGAATCTCCTCCGGATCCTCCTCGAAGTCATCGCCCTCATCAAGCCAGCCTCCGAACCCTTGCTCGTGCTCGGGCTCTGCGTCGTCATCCTCATCATCGCTAGAAATAACGATGACCGGAGGGTCCTCATGCTGGTCCTCTGGGGCATCTACGTAGTCATCTGCATCCGGGTCGTCAGCCTCGGCCTCATGAGCAGGTACTGCCTGTATCGGCTCAGCGGGAATCGGGTCCTCTAGAAAAACTGGACCCGGCTCGTATACTGGATCAGGCATTCATCCAGCGTCATCAGCTGGTACCTCGGGCTCTACCACGTATGCGTCGGCCTGCCTAGCGTGAGCAACGACCTCAGCATCCAGTATCCCCCTCGATCAAATGGCCTACAGTCATGTCAGGCGTAGGCTCCGGAGTGTACTGTCGGATCGGGGGAGGTAGTCCGTTGTAGAGAATCAATAAGGACTGCATCCCCGGGCTGGGTATCTCCTGAGGAATGTGGGGCAACATCGCCTCCTGGAACCTCTGGCAGTAGTGGCCCATGGACTCGTGAGGGTATGCATGCCAATCAGCCACATACTGAAAATAGCGCTCGAGATGCATGTCCCGATAAATCTCGGGATCACGATAAGGCGCATCCGCTCCCTCCTCAGGTATCGGGCCGAAACGTGCGATCACTAGGGCACGAAAATGCGCCCAAGTACGCTCTGGCAGTGCCCTCTCGCCAAAAGTCATCCACCAAAGACGAGCGTCAGCCCTCAAACATCGGCTGGCCAGCGAGACCTGTAGGCGAGCCTGGATATGACTCGTGCGGAAGATCGACTCCATGTCATATAACCATGCTGCTAATGTCACGGTCCGTCTCGTACCGTCGAACACTAAAGGAAATGACTCGTAGAACGAGGTAACTGCATCTCGATCCTCCTCTACTCGTACGGGGTCCATAATCGTGTATCTATCAACATATAATCGCATAGTAAAGATTAATACATGAAAATAAATTTTTGACTTACAATGATGGCGGCGATGGCAGGCTGACTGTGAAATTTTGATCGCAGGGAACCGCTCTGATACCAACTCTGTAACGACCCGCCTAGCACAGGCCGTTACCATACATACATACATATATTTCGTGCTTACTTTCTTGACGTAAAAGCGGAAATATTTTTTTTTTTTTTTTTTATACTGCGCACTTGCACTCTTCCATAAGTACATACATAAGTATAATAGACATTTACTAAAGTTGTTCGGGTTTAAATAATAAACATAAATAAAACGCATAACAGTACGTGTGGCGGCTTATTTCCCACATTTCACAGTCCGCCAGGCCATGCCCCTCCATCTTGTATCAACAATTGCTGGCAGGTTGTTTACCTACAGCATAGACGTAAGACAGTGAGCTTTCGCTCAGCAAGTACAAACTATCCTATACCGCGACACAACAAATTATAACATATTTAACATAAATCATATCATGTTGTAACTTATCTTAACATATGCATGAGCCATTTATGCTTTATTATGCTTCCTTATTCATTCGTAACTTTCTTATCTTAACTTATCTTATCTTATCTTAACTCATCTTATCTTATCTTAACTCATCTTATCTTATGGGCCCTATAACGTAAGTGTCTGTACCGGGCGCGCAACTATGGGCTTACTCTTGCCATAGTTCAACCCGACCTAACGCGGGTCGGTACGACACAGGCAAGCTTGCTTGCTATTATAACTTTCATTGTCTCATATTTGATCTTTAATTGGTGAACATGCATCGTGATGTTTCACACTATTAATTATCATTCTTATCTCATAACCTTATTATGACTTTTATCATAGCATTTCTACATAATATACTTTCATAACATACATCTATCGCATTTCGTAAATTCATAGCATTTTTCATGACATTTTCTAAACCCTAGCATACAATCATAACATTTAACTTTTTATAATATAGAACATACCATAGCATTTCCTAACATATAACATAGCATTTAACAATGTAACATTCTGAAACGCATAACATTTTACACACATACTTAGGCAAGTATACACAACAAAGCCTATACTGTAGGCGGAGTTGTACTTACCTTGTTTGTGATTGATGTGTCCACTGTTTAGCTTGAGTTCGTCGGAACACCGTCGTATATTATATTCTGAGATGGAACAAAAGTAAGGGTTAGAAATGTTGGCAGTATACCCAACATTCTTATATAACCTTAGTTATATTCCCTTACTTAATTTTTTTACGTTATCTTACTTGGTTACATTGAGTAACCCTAGGATTTAAATATAATCTAATCGACTTATTTTTATTTTAGTTTAACTTTAAATTTAAAAATTCATTTTTGTTTTCTTTTGAGAAAACCTTATGTTTTTGGTGCAAAACCCTTTATTTTACTTAAAAATTGGAAATCGTAAAATAAAATTCATAAAAATTATTGACTATTGGAAACTGTCTTTGGAACAGTCTCACAATGCCATTTGTCAGTTCATATAAAAATTTTCCTCTTTCTGTACTGTTTTGGGAAATTCTGCACAGGAATTCCCTATTTCCTGTATAGTTTTTGAAATCCATTTCCATTTAAAAATATAAACAGATTTTAGAAAAGTTTTCTTCACGAAAGTTTTAGCTATTGAAAATCCCTATAACTTTCGTGTTTTGAGGAAAACCCAGTTTCGCTCATATCCTTGTCAGTTTTCATTTGAAACTGACTGGTCGTGTATTGAAGTCTGGGCACATTGGTCTCGGGTTTTCATAAAAATGGAGGCCATTGGAGCCTCATTTTGGAAAACTGTTCGCGTATCCCCCTAGGAAAAACTGTGTTCTACAACTTTCATGTTTTGAGTTTTTCTCAATTCGGCCTCTAAAGGCCTCAAAATTAACTTTTCCCGAAACTGGTCAGGATCCACCCGAACCTGACAGTTTTTCGGTTTGGAGTTCATTTTACGTCCTAAACGCGGAACCTAGCTCGACCAGCCACCGCGGGAGCTCTAATACACACATGCAGCGGTTTCTAACGTTCAACATTCATCATTCACATCAACATACACATCATGCATAAATTTATAAAACCCTAACCAACCATCAAACACCTAACATGCATATTTTTGCAACCACCAACAAAACCCTAACCTATCAAGCACAAACCCTAATTTTTTTAAACTAAGGCAGCAATAAACAGTGAGCTTATGCTCTTACAACCAATTGCTTAAATACATTTAAATTTCCTCAATTGAAATTTAAATGAAAAGCTTATAGATCCAAAGATTTTACCTCAATTTCGGGTCCAAAATTAGCTTGCTTCTCTTCTCCTTTTCCCTCCCTTCACAGCCGGCTTTCCAAGGGAAATTGGCTCCCCAAAATGTCCAGCTCCCTTGCCCAATTTCAGGTCACCAACTTGCTAAAATCCAGCCACACTTTGGCTCCAAAAATCCAGTCCAAACTTGCTTGGTTCTCCCCCCCTACAACCGGCCTTGGTTAGGGAATTGGGCACCAAATTTTTTTTTCACTCTTCTTGCTTGCTCCTCAACCAAAACCGACCCTTACCCTCCTAATTTGCTCTTGATTTAGGCTAGGATTCCTCTCTTTCCTTCTCCCTCAAATCCGGTTTTGGTGGGTAAAGATTTTGGCAAAGTTTAGTTGCTTTTCTCTAATTAATTTGATTTTTGGGGTCACCTATTTATAGAGGTTGAAGAAGTTCTTGAAATTGTAAATTAACCCCACAAAATCAATATTTGCACTTTGGGAGGGGGGTATGTGGCCGGCCACCAAGGCCTAGAAGACTCTAAAAATTCTTTCCTATTTTATTAATTAATACAATGATGCAATAATTAAAAAGGTGGATGATATCATCCACCATAAAGGTTGTTTGGCTCTTCTCCAATTGTACAGTCCATTTTTATGTTAACACAGGTATTTCCAATACTGGATTTACTTATACACAGTATTGGTTTACTGAACTGCAGTCCAAAATTCATCTGTGTAAAAATGAACTGTATAAAAAATTTTCTCATAACTTGGAACCACTTGGCCCAAGATACTCTAATTAATGTGCTTGATTTTCTATGGTGGTTTTGAATCCTAAACATATCGTTTTTTAGATATAAAAACGGCTTTACGCAGTACAATTCTATACTACGAATTATTTAATCGTACAGCCTTTTTCATTAACTTTTTGAGTCAATTTTTGGCTTTCTCGTCCGCCATTAACTTTCTTGTCAACCGCTGACTTTCCCGCCAAACTTTGACTCCCGTGGTCAACAGTTGACTTTTTGGTCAACCGTCGGCGTTTTTCGGTCAAACTTTGACCAACATAAAATTTTTGACGATTTAGCTCGTTTTTGCCTAAAAAGTCATTTGCTTGACTCAGCAATCATTTTCGAGTCTTATGAAATCATAAAACTCACAAAACGTAACAAAAACCTTAACCGGCTTTTTCATGCATATCTTCAAATTTTGTACAAGTTTCTTAAAACAAAAGAAATCGTATTATTGTAGAAATACTTGGTATTACAGTAAAAATAAGAAAGTAAGAAATTAGGGGAAAAGTTGCTATAAAAAAAAAAAGGTGAGAAAGTGCGGGGAAAAATGTAAGAAAATGAAAAAAAATAAATAAATAAAAATGAAAAGAAGCATACGTTTATATATAAAATTAAAAAAAAATAAAAAATAAAAAATAAAAAATAAAAAAAGAAAATACATAAGTGAAAGTGCTGTCAATGGGATTTGAACCACATCCTCTTGACATGGGGAAAAATATTCTACCAATTAAGCAAGCCCTACATACGACTACACTTTTGCAAAAGAACGACAAAAAACAGAAACAAAGCAACAGCTTAAAAACGACAGTCCAAAGAGGCCGTTTTGGACGACCTCAACTTGAATAAAAACTTGCTCTTTCAGTATTGCTAGGATATAAACCTCACGATATAAAGTTGAGGATTGAGATTTTTTAGAAAGTGCCAGTTTAATTGAGTTGTTTTGGAGAAAGTGAAAGCATTTTGGGCTCTCATAATATCTCAGTGAAGCTAACCTTTTTTAATCCTGTAAGCTTTCAGCTGCTCCTCTAATGTACTGCAGATGGAGTTAACCTTAGAAGTATAAGCTGATACATCAAATGCCTTGTCCCTGAAATGGAAAAGAAAAGGTCATATAAAGTGCTATTAAAATTATCCAAAAATTTCAGGTAATTTAATAAATAAGAAGAAAGTACTAGGCAAGCTTTTCATATGCTAGTTGCTTCTTCTCGGTATTTTTTTTCTTTTTTCTTTTTTATTTAAATAGCACTAAATAAGAAGAAAAGAGCGGTAATGTATACGAGAAAAAAACGAAAATAATATATTAGTCATGCAAATGACGTACTCATTAGAAGTAAGGACAGTGAACTTGGAAGCACAACTGGCAACAGTTGTGATAATCCAATAGGAAACCACTGCTTTTGACAATGCTGGTACCCCTTTCGAATCATAACAAGAAAGCTTCTCCCACTCGCACACCGTTCCCGCCAATTTCAGCGTGGATTGGATCAGATAGTTAAGATCGACTATTTCTCGCCGGCGTTTCTGTGTAAGCACCACATGCACTCTTTTTAGGGTTCCCAATGATTTAGCGAGTCGTTGATCGGCGGATTGGCGTAGCTTGGCAAGGAGAAAGAAATCTGCAAATTCCATGGCAAACGCTGCCAGCGTCAACACTGCCTTAGCCACCCATGGAAAATTCGACAGCTTCTTAAGGATCGACAGTGTTGTTTTGTGTGTGGTTTCCTCACCGGGATCCTTACATGAGAACTGCAATTTCATCTTTAATTTGTAATCAATTAGGCAAATATAGTAAAAATATTAATGGTGACACATACTATAGATGCAAGGTGAAATATTTTTTTAGCGAATGATGAAAAGATTTTTTTTCCCTAATATAAATGATAGCATGAAACAACAAGCATGAGGAAAAACTATATAGCACACATTCTAATTAGGTTGACACTCACTAGCAGTCTCATCTCACACCAAGCCCTTATTTCGATTTAATTAAAATAAAATAAAAATACAAATAGTAAAGAAAGATAGAAAATACATCCCAAATAGGGCTAAAATCCAACTACAAGCCAAAAAATTACCTACAAGAACTAGCAGAGTGGCTGATGCCAAAAGGAATGGAGAAGACAATAAATTTAAAAATTAGACTCTAAAATATACTTCATAAAAAACCAGTGAATAGCGAGAATATGCAACTGGCATAAGAGGAATCTAGATCTATATCCAACTAATTTGCAATCTTTAGAGGCCTCAAGCCAGACCAAGCATCTCACTCAATTTAATGAAAAAGAAAACAAAGAGTATTGACAAAAGGGGAAAAGCAAAACTAGGCCATAAGGCTGAAATAAAACGCAACCCATTTTTGAAAAGTAAATTAAAAAAAATGCCCTCTAATAACCAAAATTCAATGTGAAAAATAACTGTTGAGGAAAAGAGTACATGTTTATTGGGAACTTCAAAATTATTTATAACTTGGAAGATCCATATGTAAGATCTTATTCAAAAATAAGGAGCAACAAAACACCTATAATCAAGATCGTTATTGAAAATACGAAATATGCATGACTAATAATTAAACAGCAAATTAAAGAAAGAAATATGACTACTTAAAGTTCGACATTATGCATAATATTTTCCTATTTGTACGCGACATAGTGTTTGCACTGTGGCTAAAGCACTAATAGAAAAGATTAATTAGTGTATAAACCTCGTAGACTATATGCTTAAGCGTGATTAAGGGCACGCTAAAGTCAGGTTTGGGCGTCTTCTCCTCCCTCTTTTCCAAGCAATGTACTTGGTC
>BKCH01001002.1:0-362099 GCA_008635985.1 Ficus erecta | reverse complement strand
AGCCGTTCCCCTGAGGAACTGCGAAAACTTCTCCATGCTGATTCGGCGGTTCCGATCCGTGTCCATTGATTGGAAGAAATTCCAAGCCATCTCCTGAATCTCTGGAGAGCTTTTGTTGTAGTAAGCCACCGCCGCCCTTCGTAGATCTTCCATTGCTTTGTCTAATTCTACTATTTCTTTATTTTTGTGTCTGAGATCGATGTGAGACTAGATCTGTAGTTATATATGTATATATGTATGAATATCTCTCTCTCTCTCTATATATATATATAAGGCTTTTGTAGTTGATGTACTGTGTTAAGTTGAAGTCTGAAGTCAATACGCGTAAGTGAGAGACTCGGTAATAGATTATATTTATCATGACCGGATTTACGAGAGACTTGTTTTAACAATCTAGTACTTTGATTTAGATTGTGTATTTTAGTGTTCATATATATATATATTTATATATTCAGTGAGATTGTGATGATCACATGTTTCTTGTCGATAGATATATAGTTTTTAATGAAATTTCTATCAGCATCTAAGGAGTTTTTTTGATCACGGTAAAAGATGATATATTAACGTAGATTGTTTTTTTTTTCTTTTTGTTTTTTTTTAAAGAAAAAAGAAAAAGTCTAAGTCAATAAACTTATGTAATAACACTAATTTCCATGTTCTAATTAATAAAGGACCAAATTAAAAATTAATATTTGTTTTCCTCAAAACCAAATATATATATATATATATATATATATTTGAGGAGAAGAAGTAGTCTAATACATATATGTCTTACAGCCATCTAGAAGCTAGTCCACGAGTACCGGTTAAAGTGATAGGGTCCTTTAATTGACTTGGTTGTGGGAGAGAGCAAAAGTCAATATTTGTCTTTACTAGGGAAGATTCCAAGAAAAAGTTTTCTTTGGCAAAAGCTGGTTCTTCTTATTTAACAAAATTTTAATACGAATATTAGGGTTTTGAGGACAATTCTCTCCGAATGCGCTTCATTTTTTTTTTTCGGTTATTGGTTCTTTGCTTTGTTTGAAGGATTATTCTTTGTTTGTCTTTCTCCTTTCTTTTTTTTTTTTTTTTTCAATAAATTAAAGTAGTGAGTTGGGTTTGATACAAGACAAACCATTTAATAGGTGTCAACATTTACCCTCTTATTTGTCATTTGGAATAACATCATATTTTAACAAAATATAAAAATTGTATCTCACTATTATTTTTATATCTCACTATGTGAATATTAGTGAAATGATATACCCTATTATTTCTAGTTCTTACTCTTTGTGCTCAGAGTGAGAAGAGTTTCAAATTGCATAGGTTAGGCGGGTTTAGACCATTCAGTTTTTTTCTTTTTGTCAGTTTTTCTCGTGGGTTTAATTATTAGATGGTTTTAATGAGGCCTCTCTTAGATTTTTTTTTTTTAATTAAGAGATCATATCTTTTTCAATTCTGGTTTTTGTTTTGGTTTTATCTTCTATGTAGAATTGTTTCTTGTGCTATCTTTTTTTTTTTTTTTTTTTGGGTTAACCTTTATGGATATGGATTCTGAATTTCTTATTTTATGTTTTTTTTTTAATATAATACTAGTGAAGATTTGATATAAAACAAGTTAATTTATAGATATCACCTAACCTAATTAAATGTGCTAATATCGGCAAAGTTCAGTGACTTATGATGTTAATCGTTTTTGGCTTAATCGTTTTTAATGGATGAGTGGCAGTGGCAGTGGCACGTCTACAAGTTTGATGAAAATTAGGAGACGTTTGGCAATCCAACTAAAGTGGGACTTTTGAAATTTTTTTCCTAATATATATATATTTTTAATAATAGTAACTCAGTTTCAATTCAGTTTTCTAGAAATTGCTTTTGACTTTCTAGGTCTAAAAGAAGCTTCTGAAAATATTTGGATAATATATCGTAAGAGTTTCTAGTTTCTAGAAGTGCTTTCTGTCAAATTTAAAAATATGACTTCCTGCAAAAGCACTTATTAGATACTTTAAAACTTATAACAAAGTTTAAGTTAAAAACTATAAATTCATTTTAATATTTTTATTACTAATTAGAAAATTTTAAAAATTATTTTAACCTCATAAGATTTTTATTTTAACTTTTCATTGAGAAGCCATAGTTTTTACTTCTTTCTTTTATCAACTAAAACTAAAATAAAAGTTCTGCCAAATTTGATAATTCAAGAACAAAGAAGACTAATAACATGTGGCCACATGTAACGCCGACATTTGCCATCACCACAATGATGCCTAATTTGGCAATGTTAATGTAAATTTATGCTCAGAAATTCCTCAAATTCAAGCGTCCCATCTCATTTTTGCCAATCTCCGGGATTATATATTTTCTTGGCAAATGGGATTTCCTCCTGAACATATCTTGATGAACAATCGAATCGAAACGAATAAATGGCTTCATATGCTTTTCGTGATCTTCCAATGAAATCACGTACGTAATAAACTAAAACGATTTAGGATCCGTTTGGTGAATGAGTTTAAGTTGGAAACTTTAAGTTTTAATAGTATTTTTTGTTGACTTTTTAGAAAAGACAAAAAACTTTTTCAGAAAAAAACAAAAACTAAAATGAAAATTTTGGTTTGAGTATAAGTGCCAAACGGAACCTTAATCTTTTAAATAAATAACGAGAGAAGATAACTGGTATTATAAGAAGGTAATTTGGAGTAATTTATTGTCTATTTTCTTTGTATCAAAGTATCTTGAATGTGTCAATATTTTCAAGCGTGAGTTCGAAACCGCGTTAGTAAGGAATCAATTGGGATATGCACATGATCATCTTTTCAATCTTCAAGCGTCGATTTCACCAACTTGGGAGAGAATAAAACAATTAGTTGAGTAGCGATCTAATACACTTTTCTATAACAATACTTGTCTAATACTTTTCTATAACAACTGTATTTATATACTTCCAATTCTTTGGCGGCGGAGAGAACGTTAAATTCTAGATCTACGGCTACGCCCTGGCTCCCTTCGTCATTGCTTGAACGCATGCCAACATATGAAGGATCAAAATTAGAGTTGTTGATGATAAAAATGTCCAGTACTCGATCTGTATAGTATACATGATATTTGTAGCATGGATTCGAACTGGAAAAATCTAATTTGAACTTATGAGAATAAAACTAAAATGGTATTGGAATTAAGATAGAAAAATAAGTGTTATATGTATTTGAAATTAAATATGAAAATTTGGATTTAGATATTGGTATTTTTTTCTATTCCAAACTTTTGCTCCAGACAAAGGCACAGTACTTTTTCTTTTTAAATAAGCAAAATTGTACTAAAAGAAAAAAGGAAAAGACCTTACAAATCTTAGAAAGAAGGGACAAGCAGCGAGCAAGAAGAGAAAAGGTAAATATAATATATATATATATATATATATATATATATGAAAAGAAAATACGGGAGAGGGGGAAAGACAAAGGACAGAATAGAAAGGAATTTGAAGATATGATGCTTTGATGTTTTTTGAAAAAGTAAAATAAAAATTTTAATTAATTAGCTTTGGATAAAAAGCTCATCAGGTAACGCAATCTAATTTACAAAAAGCCCAACAAAAAAATACTAAAGAGATCAAATAAGTGGGGGTACAAAAGGAAATTCACTTAAATTGGTATATCAATTTTTTTTTTTTTTAATTTTCTCACGAATGAGGGCATATGCCCCATCAAGCACCATGTAGATCCGTGCGTGTGCATGGCACATGCTTTCTGCTCATATATACACACATCAAGCTTTTGTAGTTGATATCCCATGGTAACTTGTAGTCTGAAGTGAATACCACCGAGTTGAGAGAATTAGTAATATATAAATTATCGTGATAAGTTTGAGTGTTAGGTGATTTTTTTTAATTTTTTATTTTTAAAGATTTCAAATGTGAACACTTATTTATTTCAATCTAATACTTGATACAGAGTGTGTATTTTTATTGTAAAACATTCGGTGAGATTCTAATGACATGTTAGGTCTATACAATACAATGTTCAATTAAATTCTTGTCAACTTTATAATAGCTCTTTAGTTTGATCATGCAAAAAAGAATATGTTAATTTTCGTCCATTTTGATTTTCTCGGGATTTTTTTTAAGACAAAAAGAAAAAAAAAAAATCTGAAGTCAACAAACATATGTAACTGCTATTTTATATTTACTAACTAATGGAGGACGAAAAAAATATTTGAGGAAAAGAAGTAGTCTAACATGTCCTTCAGCCACAATCTCGGACCACCACCTCAAGTGCTGCACGAGATTTGCATACATACATATGTATATTGTGTATATATTTCGAAAGAATTTCCAATCCAATAGAAAAGAAACAAATTAATTGAAAAAATTTCAAATCAAGGAACTCTAAGAGAGGAAGCTATAGAAGGTTAGCCAAAAACTTTAACACCCACAGGAGAGAGAAAATTTGCTCTGGGTAGAGTCAAGGTGGCAACGACTGGGACACCGCCGACGTTGAAGATGGTTGGAAGGTAGTGCTCAGCAAAAAACCGAGTTAAAAAATAAGGTACGTTGATTATTAGTTTTGATCAATGGTGACGCTCAACAAATAACCCACAGATACTGCAAGTTTACAGCCGATTTGTTTTCTTATCCTACTTTTTCCACCATACACAAATTCTGATGACATACTAGGGCTATACAATACAATCTTCAATTAAATTCTTGTCAATTTTTCAATAACTCTTTAATTTGATCATGCTAAAAAGGATATGTTTTCGTCCATTGTGATTCTCTCGGGATTTTTTTTAGGGGAAAAATTTAACAAAAAAAAACCTAATAAAGTTAATAAACATGTGTAACTACTATTTAATATTTACTAACTAATGGAGGACAAAAAAATATTATTTGGGAGAAAAGAAGAAGTGTAACATGTCTTTCAGCCAACTAGTCCAGTACTTCTGGTGGGGGGCGACAACTAGAGAGTAGCTAGAGTTAATTGACTTGGTTGTGGGACAAAGCAAAGTCAATATTTGTCTTTTAGCGGGGAGGGTTCGTAGGAAAAGTTTTCTTTGACAAAAAAGTTATGAGTTCACTATGTACTCCTGTAGTACTGATCAAACTTCAAATTCGCGTTTGAAAGTCGGAGCCAGAATATAATGATAAAAAGGTAATTAAAAAAAATGTAATCAACATTGTATTAATATATTAATTATATAGTTTTTATTTATTAAAATTTAAATTGTTTATCTAATAAAATATAGTGAATTATTAATTTAAAACGGGAGTAAGATTAATTTATATATATACATATTATATTAAAATTAAAAAAAACCAACTATATTAAATTAAAAGGAAAAAAAAAAAAGCCAGGGGAATGGGTTGGAAAGTGCCAAAGGTTGTCATTTTTTTTCCTTTTTACTAAAGGGTAAAGTTAAACTGCTTGATACTAGTTGTTTCTTCTCTTCGGTTTTTATTCTAAAAAAAATCTAACATTATTCTGCTAGTGCTAGCTTCATGCAATAGTACAAGTAGTGAGGCAAAAGAGGGGAGGGGAAAAAAAAGGAAGAACAAGATTAGTAAGAAGAAAAAAAAAAGTGTGCGAAACCATTATTATCTTAGAATGAGAAACCAAAAATTATAGTGGGGTCCACAGTGTTGGAGCTTGTTGTAATAATCTTTATGGTCTTGTATATGATCACATAATGCTACAGCCCGTAGCGAGAGCTGTTGCAATATTCGCAACATTAAGGGCCCAATCCAGTGCCGTAAACCATGGATTCTGGGGGAAAAAAAAAAGAAAAAATAAAATATTCAAACGGCAGGATTATATAGTTTACATTCAAGAAAACAAAACCAATACTAGGGCCAAAAAGTTTACACCAAGCGCTATATATATGCACATATACACAACTATAGATAGGATTCTTGATACTATTGTCTCTCAAGTTTATCGTTCTTTAACAACTTTTAATTTTAATAATTTACCTGTAAATTTAAAATTGCAAAAGTGTTCAATTTTACTTAGCTTTCCATTAGACGGAGAGTGGAAAGCCCATGTGTTCTCATTTGAGATATATATATTAAAAAAAAAAAAAAAAACAAACAAACAATAAATGGTCTCATATTCAATCAAAAATTTTCAAATTCAATTCAAATCATAATGTAAATATTCTAACTTTGAATCTTTAATTTAATGAAAAGTTAATGAAATAAAACATATTAGGATAATTAAAAAAATTCGGAAGATAAATTATCAAAATTAAAAATTTAGTGTTTAAGTCATCAACAGTCAACAAAGTTTAATTGGCAAATATATATCCTTTTGGAGGCACATATTCTCCAAAGTAAACAGGTCTCGACTATACTTTTAAACAAAGCAAATTAATATCATAGAAACTAGCTGCATATAAATGTAGCATATCTACATATTATTTATACATTTGCGAATGAATATTCTTTCAAAATGCAGTTAGTTACGCATTATCCTAACAGATATAGCAGCTGGATTAATAATAAATAAATTTGTGTCTTTCAATCCTTCCATTTTACATTTCAGCCGAAAAATGATTTGGGATCTGTAAATCTGATTCACTATTTATTAATTTTAGTATTTAATATCATTGATATATTCTTTTCTCACATATAACTAATTTAAGGAGAGAGAGAGAGAAAAAATTTACCGTCGGATTGCCATTAAATCCATTTTGGGGTGGAGTGATTGCCTACAACAAATTATAAGTTTATATATGTCAATAAAATTTCATTTATATATATATATATATGTTATAACAAAATTTTTATTTTTTATTTACCTTCAAATAAAAAAAAAATCATATGATTTCAAATTCAAAATCACTCTTTCTTTCTTTCAAAATTTGTACTACACTTATTTTTCTTTATTCCAAACATATTAATTTTAGATTCTGATTATTTTAAAATGAAAATTTTTCATTTTTAAGATAGTCTGTCGAGTAAGGACTTAGTGTAGAATGAATTTTTTAGAGGGTGTCAATGTGTTCTAAGAATTTAATGCCAGTTATGCCATGTATTTTTCTTGAAATAGAAAAATAAAATAAGAGAGGCAATAATTGATTAGCAAATTATTGTCACAAACCAATTAAGTTGGAACCCACTAAAAATTTGATTATTTATCAAATTCCTAACTCAATATTATTAAAACAAATAAAGATTACAAAAGGGAGAAGGAAAAAAAAATAGCCCGGAATTTAACAAGGTGGGGACAAGTACTATTCAATCTCCTCGCTCATTAAAAAAAAAAAGAAGAAGAAGAAAATGCAATTAATCAGAATTTAGTAGAAATGGCATAGTTTATATACATTGGTCGTTGTAACAGATTTAATATTTCTCTGCATTGCATATTAAATTTTCAATCTCAAGTATTAACCTCTAGTCGTCGTTAAAAAAAAAAAGAAAAAAAAAATGGGTGTCTCAAATTGGATTCAAAAGAAAGCCCTTTAATTTGTAATCGTTAGGATTAATTTTATCTTTTTTCCTTGAATTATAAATGTGATATCATTTAGTTCCTAAATTTTAAAAAGTCTTCAAATCAGTAGTTGACTGATTAATTTGTTCCATTTTAATTCTTTCCTTCAAAACATATCGTTAAAAATGGATACAACTTAATAAATTGAAATCTATAAAATGAAATGAAATGACAAAATTAACTCTGTTCCTTTAACATTGTAAAAGTAAGATTAAACTTGATTAGAACGCACTTGAGCTTCATGTGTTAGTTACAGTCTAGTTTTTGGTAGTTTTCAGAGAAAAATAATTTTATATATCAAATAAATAATTAAAAACAGGTTCTCAGATGTTTCAAATTCTAGTGACTAAAATGAGATTGGACGTATAATTCAGTAATAAAGATTAAATTATTTTAGGTAACAAAATGGTCAGAATATTATTACTATGTTACGCATATACGTACCATGTTCATATTCTCTCCAGACCTACCCAACTTGCTCCTGAGCAGAACGTAGCTATCCAAGAAGGGACCATGGCGGGGGTGGTGGAAATTGCGGCCGGAATAGCAATTGGAGCAGAGATCGAAGGGGCGGGCCGCGTCGAAGCACTCGACACAAGTGAAGTAGAGGCCGTGGAGCTGGATGCTGCATTGGGCGCAATAGACGCCTCTGGTCTTGAGGACGTAGTAGAAGGTCAGGACTTCCCAGAAGTCGAGACCGCCGTCGTGGTTGGCGTCGAGGTGGTAGAACCAGTTGCGGTCGACCCAGTCGTAGCCGTTCCTGTGAAGGAACTGCGAAAACTCTGCCATGCTGATTCGGCCGTTCGGATCCGTGTCCATTGATTGGAAAAAATTCCAAGCCGTCTCCCGAATCTCTGGAGAGCTGTTGTTGTAGTCAGCCACCGCCGCCCTTCGTAGATCTTCCATTGCTTTGTCTAATTCTACTTTTTTTTAATTTTTGTGTCTGAGATCGATATGAGACTAGATCTGTAGTTATATATGCATATATGTATGAATATATCTATATATATATACAAGGCTTTTTAGTTGATATACTGTGTTAAGTTGAAGTCTGAAGTCAATACGCGTAAGTGAGAGACTTGGTAATAGATTATTTTACATGACCGGGCTTATGAGAGACTTGTTTCAATCAATCTAGTACTTTGATTTAGATTGTGTATTTTTAATTATTCATATAGTCAGTGAGATTGTGATGATCACACGTTTTTTGTCGACAAATATATAGTTTTTAATGAAATTTCAGCATCTAAGGGGTTGTTTTGATCATGGTAAAAGATGATATATGAACATAGAAAATCTTTCTTTTTTGATTTTTTTTTAAAGAAAAAAAAAAAGTCTGAAGTCAATAAACATGTGTAATAACACTATTTTCCATTTTCTAATTAATAAAGGACCAAAAGTTAATATTTGTTTTCCTCAAAAAAAAAAAAAAAAAGTCTAATACATAAGGGCTTATTGGTAAAAAGCTCTATTTAAACTAAACTGTATTTTTTCATCATGTTTTTGTCTTTTTCCCCAAAAAGTTATTTGTCTTTTTTGAAAATTCAAAAAAATTTACTATTTAAACTTACAAATCTTAACTCAAACTTACACACCAAACACCCCCTAAGTGTCTTTCAGCCAACTAGCAGCTAGTCCCTGAGTACCGGTTGGGATGACTTGGTTGTGGGAGAAAGCGAAAGTCAATATTTGTCTTTGTTAGGGAAGATTCCAAGGAAAAGTTTTCTTTGACAAAAAGCTGGTTCTTCTTATTTAACAAAATTTTAATACGAATATTAGGGTTTTAAGGACAATTCTCTCAGAATGTTTTGATTGAGGTCTTTTTTTTTTTTTTCCGGTTATTGGTTCTTTGCTTTGTTTGGAGGATTATTCTTTGTTTGTCTTTCTCCTTTCTTTTCTTTTTTTTCTTTTCTTTTTCAATAAATTAAAGTAGTGAGTTGGGTTTGATACAAGACAAGCCATTTAGTAGGTGTCAACATTTACCCTCTTATTTGTCATTTGGAATAACATCATATTTTAACAAAATATAAAATTTGTATCTCACTATTATTTTTTTTATCTCACTATTTGAATACAAGTGAAATGATATCCTATTATTTTCTAGTTCTTACTCTTTGTGCTCGGAGTGAGAAGAGTTTCAAATTGCATAGATAAGATGGGTTTAGACCATTCAGTTTTTTTTTTTTCTTTGTCAGTTTTCTCATGTGTTTTATTAGTAGATGGTTTTAACGAGGCCTCTCTTAGATTTTTTTTTAATTAACAGATCATATATATATTTTTTAATTCTGGTTGTTTTGGTTTTATCTTCTGTGTAGAATTGTTTCTCGTGCTATCTTAATTTTTCTTTTGTTAACCTTTATGGATATGGATTCTGAATTTCTTATTTCATGCTTTTTTTTTTTTGGTTAATATAATACTTAGTGAAGATTTGATATAAGACAAGTTAATTTATAGATATCACCTAACGTAATAGAATGTGCTAATATCGGCAAAGTTCAGTGACTTATGATGTTAATCGTTTTTTGCTTTGTCGTGCGGATTGGGACACGGAAAAATTCTATATTTGTACGAATATTAGAAATGTTCGTAGATGTAAATTAACAATATTCTCCCACGACTTAGTCAATTAACTTAAAATAAGTGCAACCATAGATATATAAATAAAATAATTGATCCAAACGTCAAGGCACTTCCCAAGTCATTGTCATATACTAATTAAACAAAAGGGATAAAACAATCGTAATTTGCAAAGTCTTCTCTTAATTTCATCAAAACTTTTGTACTAATTTGCATATAATTTACCTTGTACTAATTTGAATTACTCTAGCATCCATGTACGTATGTATATAATGTATTTAATTGAATGAAGACGTAATTATATATATTCTAATGTTTAGTGGGAGCGCTATTATAAATTTTCTAATTTTCTAGTAAAATTTAGGTATCAAAATATATTTCAATAACTGAGTAGGAATAATAATTTTTCTTGTTACAATTAATATTTTTGAGAAATTTGTAGACAGAATAGGAATTTAGTGGGCAAGTGTTCCCCACTGAAAACAATGTTCGTTGCTTACTTCGAGAAAAGAAAAATAAAGAAATGTTATTTACTGACGTCGTACACATGTTATTCTATTCATGCAGAAGCTTGGTTTACGGAAAACCAATTGGGGAAAAATTAGTTGGCAAAAATACTTACGGCGAGTCATATATTAACGTGTGAGGAATTTAGTTAGGTTCGTGTCATGCACGTAATATATAGATTAAACAATTAGTTATTAATTGTACATGTCCATGCTGGAGAAGAAAAATGTTCCTTTTAACGTTACGAAAAAAAAAAAGCATAAAGAATGATTTTTATTTAAAAAAATCAGAATAATCAAATTAAAATTCCTTAAAATAAATATATAAATAAAGGGATCATGGGACAAGACGGGTTGCCATTAGCTCCTATCAAGTTTCCACCACCCCGTCCCGGTAAACAGGGAGGAGGGAAGGGCAACTCCATTGAATTTTTTTGTTGTTTTAAATTTAACCCAAAATTTTTATAATTTATACAATTTTGTCCCCACTAAAATAAATAGTTCTCATATAGTTTCTACTTTACTCCACTAAAATAAAAAATTCTCATATAATCCTTACTAAAATTAATTCTATGTTAATAATTTTATCTCTTTGTCCTCACTAAAACTAAAAATCCTCACATAAGCCGACCAAATTTTAAAATTTTCACATAGCCTCGACTAAAATTTATTATATCTTGCAAAAAAATTTTGATATACACCCCCACTAGAATATATTTTTGTCTCCACCACTACGGTTAGAGAATGCAGAATGTGTTAAGAATTTGACACCCTTCGACATTTTTTTTAAGGGATTAAATCTCTTATAATTCTTTTAGTGTGGTTTATGATGTCGATTGTCTTCTCTTATATAAGTAAAAAAAATTATGCAGCATAATTAATGGAAACTCAAAGAAATGTAGTAGTTGCAGGACATAGTCTGACAGTAATATCATACCTAACTCCGTCTAAAGACCAGTGACGGATCCAAGATTTCAATTTAGTGGGGGCACAGATAAAGATAAATTATTCATTAAGAATGATTTGAAAAATCAAGTAAACCACCTCTGATATGTTTTAGTAATAAAAAAAATATTAACCCTCTAATTGAAAGTATTTATTAAGTAAGCCTTTTCATATTTTCAAATCGTTACATGATACCTTTATTACCAAAACTTTTAAAAGTAGCTTCGCCATTCATTACACATCTCTTCATTCATCGGAAGACAACAAACTCTCTCCATCTTTATTATGCATAGATAATGACAAATATATCATGAATAAAAAACTAAACTTACAAATGTATATAGATATTAAAACTAAATTTTGAAAAGTTATAAACATTCATAAACTATATTTCGGAATTAAACATAAATTTAGAACCTCAACACATTAATTGTTAATATGACTTAAAAGTATTGTGAAAAGAAAAACACAGGAAAAGATGAAGTAAAAGAAAAAAAATGGTAATGGAAATTGATGAGGAATATATTTAAAAAAAAAAGGGGAAAGGGAGTGAAAGTGAAGAAAAAGAGACAATAATAATAATTAAAAAAAAACAGAGACTTCAACTGAAAAATTAAAAATAAAAAATAAAACTAAAGTGGTGTCTAATAAAAAATAAATAAAAGTCTATTGTTATAAATAACAATTGAAAAAAAAAAAAAAAGTTTAAAATAAAGTCTCAAACAGAAAGCCCAAAGGCTCAACAAAGCTTAAAAGAAGCCCGAAGACCTAACACTCAAGACAGCCTTCTGCTGATGATCTAGTGGGGGCACTCGCGGGGTTGTGGGGGAAATAATAAAGGCTCATTTTCAAAATGACCTTTATACATAATTAGTTTACTCTATTTTTCAGGGGGACATTTGACCTCACTGCCAACAAGTTACATCCATCCATCCATGTCTTAAAGTGTAGAGTTTCAAATACCCTAACCCTAAATTTAAAAAAAAAAAAAAAAAAAACCAAAGAAGCATAATTAAAAATCTCTAGGTGTTCGTTTAGCAAGCGGATTTATATATATATATATATATAATATGTTACATTACGCTGCATCCAACTACATTTCCGACATTAAGCAAATTCCCAACATTAACCGCCAACTCCATTGCTCTAAACCATCGGTTCTGAAAAATTAACATAGCGGATTAAAAAAAGCGATTTAATGAAAAGCAGAATATTAAACATGAAAACGGTTAATTATGGGGAAGTTTCTGTATATGCTTATACGGACATTGTATATGTGTGTGTCTTTATTTACGTCCTATATTGATGTAATGCCCTCATCAATTGGACTTACCTTTTCAATTCCGAGCCATATTAATCTTTTTCTCAGCATGAACCAAGGGCTAGATTACTCAAAAGCAAGGGGACCATTTTTAATTTGATGCAGATCTTGAATCTTAGTCGCTATATATATGATGTTGGCAATTTTTTTGGGGTGTGTCCTAATTTGTGTTCACATGTTTCGATTTATTACAAACTTAAATATAGAATATATTCAAATAAGTGAAAATAAGGAAAAAATTGATTAATGAGAAGTAAAAGAAAAAGTCATCTAATTAATACTTTCTCTTAGGTTGCCTATTTTCTGTCATCTTTTAATTTTTTAAAAGTTTTCTTTTAATTTTTTTCCTTTTCTAGGCCTCTTATACTTTCAGATTGTAAGACCTTAAAAAAAATCTTGTTTAATAAATTCTCCATATTTTATACAAGTGAAAATTTACATGCCTAAGCCGTAGCCCTGCTAAACAACTAAATTTGCATTTTTTGTTATTTTCAACCAAATTCAGACGAAATCAAAGAGCGAGATAAACTTAGTGCCGGATCTGCAGGGATTCATTTCTATTTTATAGGACAAAATTTATAAAATTTAAATTAATCACTTCATGAAGAGGATATAGTTTTAATAATATTGTTTTAATCCTTTTTTTTTTTTTTTTTTTTTTGGTATTGGATCAAAATATCACAATTCTCTATCCATATCCTCATTTTGAGAGTGTTATTTGAATTTTCTGAGGAAAATACATATCATTCCAATTCTAGTTCAGAAACAATGCAAGGAAGGAGAGAAGATATATAAAACTTACCCCGGTAGAGTGATTACCAGTGTGAGGTTGACTAACTGCCTGAAAAAAATTACAGGGTACGTAATAACTTTGTTAAAAAAAAAAAAATGAACATCGAGTCTGATTCTAATTGAAAAATTCGCTCTGAACCTGTGCAATACATACCAAATTCACGTTCATACCGGGAGAAATCCCTCTCTTGCTCCGCAGCAAAACATAGCTATCCAAGAAAAGCTTGTGGTGGTGGCTAAAATTTCGCCCGCCGTAGCACCTGGCGCAGAGATCGTAGGAGTTGTCGCCGCCATCGAAGCACGCGACGCAAATGAAGTGAAGGCCGTGGAGCTGCATACGGCAGCCGTTGCACCATACCGCCCTGGTCTTGATGATGTAGTAGAAGGTCATGACCTCCCAGAAGTCCAGACTGCCGTCGTTGTTGGCGTCGAGTTGCGAAAACATGTCGGTTTTGACCCAATTGTAGCCGTGCTGGCGGAGGAACCCGGTGAACTCATCGAAGCTGACCCGTCCGTCGCCGTTGGTGTCCATGGCTTTGAAGAAATTGGCGGCTAGGTCTTGGAATTCTCTCGAGCTGTTTCTGTAGTATGCCATTGCGGCCAGGCGTAGCTCTTCCATGTTTTATGAATGTGATCTCTCTCTGTAGGGTTCTAAGCCGTATATATTGAAATACATATATGTATTTATTTATTTATTTCTATGAGAAAAATGAATATATTAACCCTCATTTTATTTTGTGGCATTTTCTCTTGATAGAAGTCATTAGTTGACTTAATGAAAACCAATTTAATTTCTACTGGATGACATTAGATATCTCAAATGGTTATTTATATATACTTTTATTTTAATGATTAATTATGTAAGGACTAAAAATAATGTGTGTCTAAATCAAAAACAAATCTAAGAACTACTAGATATTTATTACAACTATTAATTTCACAGCATATAAGAGGAATACCGACGGGTAATCTCACTTTTATCATGACATTCATTTTCTTAATATTTGTTTTTTTCGTTTTAGATTTTTCTTCCCCCGAAAATTTGATTGTTACAGATCATTTTAGCTTTCCCTCAGGAGTACAATTTATTAAAATGTCAGGGTAGCTAGATCTCTAAAGTAAATGTCGAGGATCAATATGAGGCATGTTACTTTTCAAAGATCATTACCTTAAAAAAAAAAAAAAAAAAAAAAGTTGTAGATGCCCAAACGAAGTTATTTAAACCTTTGCTCTTCATGCTGATAAGCACTCTAGCATGTGCCTGGTTTGAAGATGGTAAAATACCAATATAGTTGACCAGGATATTTGATTAATTGATTTCAGAGACGAATTTAATTTTATGATTCTTATTTATATAAAAATAATAATAATAAAACACCTTGAAGTTTCAGATATGGGAGCTTTTATTGAATTCTTGTGTTATCAAACCAATTTTGGAATTGAAATTTATTATATTAATCTGTTATCGAACAGAATATAATAATCTGTTAATAATTAATTACTGCACAAAACAATTTGGACTATGTAAATATAATAATCTCTTAATAATTAATCAATCTGTTATCGAACAAAATATAATAATCTGTTAATAATCAATACTTCACAATACAATTTGGACTATGTAAATATGTACGAAAATAATATCTATTAATAAAGAGCCTCGTCAGACCAGGTCGTGACTGACGAAATGCAAGAGTCATTGACTCAGCGGCTAAGCCCAAGAATGGGCCAACATTACACGGCTCAAGCCCCACTTGGCTCGTCTCTGCAATTACAGAGAAATAATATAATTAATAGACCCATATATAATTTATTTACGGTCACAATATGATTTTATATTCCTAGTGTCTTTAAAAAACTGCATCATGTTCAGTAAGTTTTTGGCTTTTTGATGGATGAGTGGCAGTGGCAGTGGCACGTCTACAAGTTGATGAAAATTAGGAGACGTTTGCAATCCAACTAAAGTGGGAATTTTGAAAAAAAAAAAATTCTAATCTTTTTTTTTTTAAGAGAAACTCAGTTTCAATTTTATATCTCCAAATTTCCCTCTTCATTTTTAAAAAACTTAAACTATGTAAGTTCATAACTTTCATAATATGAAACAAGATCCATGATATTATTTTTTTCGTAGACATTTTAAGTTTTTACACTATTTAATTATTATTACAATTAGAAAATGATTTTCATAGCACAAGATTAACATCACATCTACGAGTGGGACTAAAGCTAAAGCTATAGAAGATTACTGAAATTCAAAATTTAACCCCAAAAAAGGAAGGGAAAAAAAAAAAAAAGCACTTCAGCTCTAGAAGCTCTCATCATTGCGCGGGGAAGCAAGAATCAAAAATGTAAAGTAGTGCTAGGAATACCAACTATAATCTCAACTTTTTGAATACTAACTTATTTGTCAAAAGTGCATTAGTAGAAACAATCAATTGATATGACAATTTTGCTCTAAATATTTTTCAATAAAAAATGACAACTTATATACCGCATAAGGTAAAAACTAAGCTCAGATGATGAAAAACAGTATGATGTTTAAAGGCTGTCAACAAAAAAGGATGTTTTTGCACTATTTTTATGAGTTCAGATAGCTTTTAATCAAGGACAAAAGGGGGGGGGGGGGGGGGGGGGGTAAGGATCAAATTGCAGCTTTACAAAAAAAATTGGGGACCAAACAAGCAATTTACACTTTTTTTTTTTTCCTATAAATAAATTTATCTCTTTTGATCCAAAGGCCAACAGTTCCATTTCAATATATAATAGGACTAATTACAAAAATTTGCTTCAAATTATGATCCTTGTAATAGTTTACCCCCGAAATTTTGAAACGTAAAAGATGGAAAGCTAATAAAAAGGGTCCTTCTATTAGGTAATCTAACGGAAATTGAGGTGCAATTGGCACTTGGTACATAAAATTAATAAGGATATTATGATAAATTTATGTGGCTTAAAATGTAATTTGGATTTAAAACTTAGGGGACATTTTGAATGGAGTATGTGTGTTTATTTGAAAAAAAAAAAAAAATTGGAGTGAAAAAGTATAAAATTTTAAAATATGTTTGGTTCTTAAAAAAAAAAAAAAATAGTTCGAAAAAATATATACCATGGATCTTGTCTCATTTTTCTTGAAATTCTTACAATTTAAAAACAATTTCAATATGAAATAATAAAATTAGGGTTGTGAATATTGAACTTGAGGAATTTTGGTACCATTAAGAATAAACTTTTTTCCTTACCCCCCCTACCCCCCTCTTTTTTTTTTTTTTTTACTGCCATTAAGAAATGAAAAATTCAGGATTTAAACCTTAGATTACACACTTACACACACACACGCACCCAACGACTTAAGTTAGTCTCAAATTACCCTAAATTACTCCTCATATCATAACTTCAGTTAAAAATAAAAAGAAAAAAGTAAATTAAGTGTAATCATATGGATTTTCCGTTTGTTTTTAATAAAAATCCTAACATAACGGGTTTAATAAAAATTAATTCTTCCATTTTCTGTCTATTTTTAACTAAAACTTTTGGCATAATGTGTAAAATAGAATTAAATTAAAAGTTTATGAGAAAAAATAGAAGTGCCCGTAAATTTTAAGAGACATAGATGAGTTATTTAATTTATCACAGCCCAATTTAGTTATAAATATTATATAAAAAGCAATTCACATACTTAGTCCCTATAGTAATTTAGAAGTGACACTTTAGTCTCTAAAATTTACATTTTGATGATTAAGTCCCTGAATTCCTTTTTTTAAGAGTTATTTTTATAAATAGCTCCCGTTTTACACATCATGTTTTCCTTAACTTCTCTATATATCACACAAATGATTCCCCTATTAGTATTTTGTCAAAAATTAGAGAAAATTGGAACACATTATGTGTTCATTTAAATTGATACTCAAAATTGGAAAAGAAAAAAAAAACTTTGTGTCTTTAGCATTATTATTTTAGATTTGCATGCATTTTTCTTTAGATAAAAAAGTTCACATTCAAGGTTTTTTTTTTAAGTAATCAAATTTAAGATTTGAATTTTGTAATTTCAACAACAAGTTCAAAGATTTTGGTTTTTTAAACTAATAATATGATTTTTTTTTATTTTCAAAATTGAGTTTTCATATATTTTTTTAAAATTCTTTAAATTATATGAGAGATTATTAAGAAGTCCCATTTAAGTTTAGGTCATGTATTACTCACGTGGTGAATTCTTTAGAATTTAAAGCTATTCACCAATCTGACCAATAGTTAAAGAAAGGGAAAAAAAAAAAAAAAATCTTAGGACTTAGTTATAAAATTAAAAATGTACGGACTAAAGTAATGTTTTTTAAATAATTCAGGGACAGTTTTCCAATTAGCCAAAAATAAGAACAAAAACGACAGTTTTTTATTAGATTTGGAAAGAACATGGGCTCATTGGTCCAATTCGTTGATTAAGTAACTCCAAAAGTTGGCCCAACTCATAGTTACTGCTGGTTTTTGATTCTTGTGCGGGAGGAAATGTTGCGTACTGTTATTGGAGATATAGTCTAACAAATATTTTAGGCTTAACTTGATCATAAAATATGGAGTTTCAATTTTGCCAATATTGCAGAACAACTTCATGAATTATCATTATTTTCTCATCAGTTTCATTAGGGGTGAACAAAAAATATATGACTCAATTGACCAACGCGACCCAATCCGATTTAACCCGATCTTAAGATTAATTGAACCCACTTAATCTAAATTTTTATTGGGTAGGTATGGATTCAAATTTAATAACCCGACATAAACTCAATCCATCTAATCAAGCTTTTTTATGTTTTTCATATATATTTCAATTATATATCAATTAGTTTTTACTATAGTTTATGACATATATATATATATATATATATTTAAACTTGTATTGTCGATCTTCTATTTTTGTATTTGTTTATTATGATTTTTAAAAAGTTGAACTAGATTTGATCTTGTCAACTTGATATAAAAAATGTGATAGGAATTTATTATTTTTTCCACACATTACTTTTGTAAAATTGCGTTCTTAGTACTTGCACAAGCCGATCAAAACACTCAACCCAACCTGATTTTAATTGGATTGATTGATTTTAAACTTTGGGTTAACTACGTAGGTTAAAATTTTTTCCAGCCCACCCAATCCAATCCAACCAATGTTCAACCCTAAGTTTCATGAACAACATCGTGAAGTGCTGCTCACTTGTTCAGTTCCACATGTGTCTTAAAATGTATATCTCAATTCTTTTGTATGAAATCTTGTATGTCTCATCTTCATGAACATTGAAATGAAAAACCGATGAGTAGTCTCTCTCATTTTGTTATTGATAAGAAGAATAGAAAACAGGTTTAATACGTTTGTGTACGTGACACGTCTCAGAGTTATGTATTATTATTTAAAAATAACATTTTATGAAAAACTCAATAACATTGAAATCACAAAATTTTGTTCCTTTTCAGTTAATTAAACCGTTTTCTGATGACAGACACATATTATAATATGAATTTCATTAGGATAAAAACTATAGTCTAAAGGAAGTAATATAATTGGAAGACTTTTTACGATAAAGTATGGTGACTAAAAAACTTTTACTCACACAAGTATTGCAACTAAAAACTTTTAGTGAGGTTATAAATTTGAGAATAAATATGTGCTTAGTAGGACAGAAAAATGGAAGGCACATGAAAGGATTAATGAAAAGATTTTGATATTTATATTATTTGGTACGAGAGAAAAGATAAGGAAGGAATTAGAAGAGAGAATATATAACCTGTAACGACCATGATTTTGTCCGCTACGGTTTTGCTATTGGGCTTAATCCTAAAATGCCTTAGACCTTTAGGAAATTGCCTCTTTACTTATGACCAATCACATATATCAATTTTCAAGTGATATGGGATTGTATAGCTTACTCTTTTCCTTGTAGAGACTAATGACTGTCTCAATCAGCTTCAAGAAAAGCCAAAAAGCATCTTCTAGAAAAGTTCTGCCAAACATGCCCTATAAATTGTTCAAAACACCTCAATTTTAAAAGAGATTTCGGACGAAACATCATAAGAGGAAGGTTAATCCATCCTTTCTTATTTCTCTCAACTAATTGATTTACCACTCCCTACTTTCTATTTTCTCTCGTTTTTACCAAACATACTCAAAAAGTTTGTCACAATAAATTTTGATACTAGTCATGACTATTAGAAATTAGTTCATGGCTCATGTTATTGAATTTAAGGATTAATTTGTCAAAATTAAAAATTTAAATAACAAAATGAATGAATGTTATAGGACCCATTTGGTAGAGTTTTTTAAAAGTTGCTTTTGGCTTTCTAGGTCTAAAAGAAGCTTTTGGAAGTGCTTGGATAATCTATCATAAGAGCTTCCAATTTCTAGAAGTATTTTGTGTCAAATCCAAAAATATGACTTCTTGTAAAAGCACTTATTAGCAAACTTTAAAACTTATAACAAAAATAGAAGTTAAACACTACAGACTTCATTTTAATATTTTTATTGCTTATAAGAAAACTTTAAAAATTATTTTAATCTTATAAGTTTTTTGGTTTCAAATATTCATTCAGAAGCTAAAGTTTTTATTTCTTTTTTTCTACTGACTAAAAATAGAGTAAAAGTTCGGCCAAAGCTCTTGATAGTTCAGGAACAAAGAACACTAATTAACAAAATATGAAAATATGATCCAACATTCTTTTGGGATTGAATCATGTGGCCACATGTAACGTCGAGATTTGCCATCACAACAATGATGCCTTATTTGGCCACGTTAATGTAAATTATATGCTCAGAAATTCCTCAAATTCAAGCGCCCCATCTCATTTTTGCCAATCTCCGGGATTCTATATTTTCTTGGCAAATGGGATTTCCTCCTGAACATATCTTGATGAACAATTGAATCGAAACGAATAAATGGCTTCATATGCTTTTCGTGATCTTCCAATGAAATTGCGTATGTAATAAACTAAAACAATTCAATCTTTTAAATAAATAACGAGCTAGAGAAGATAATTGGTATCATAGGAAGGTAATGTAGAGCAATTTCTTGTTTATTTTCTTTGAATCAAAGTATATTGAATGTGTCAATATTTTCAAGCGTGAGTTCGAAACCGCGTTAGTAAGGAATCAATTAGGATATGCACATGATCAACTTTTCTATCTTCAAGCGTCAATTTCACCAACTTGGGAGAGAAAAACGATTAGTTGAGTAGCGATCTAATACTTTTCTATAACAATACTTTCTAATGCTTTTCTATAACAACTGTATTTATATGCTTCCAATTCTTTAGCGGCAGAGAACGTTAAATTCTTTCTTCATCGTTCTTTTGGCACTTTGTTCTACCTGGCCTTAAATATTTAACATTGTCTTCTTACTTTTTGCTGTAAGTGAGAGTGACGTTTGTAGTTTTGGTTACATTTTTCCTTTGTTGTAAACAAGAAAGACAAAGCAAGAAGACTCATAAATCAACGGTACTCAGTGTCTACAAACGTATTTGACTTGGTGCGGTGTGCGCAGGTGTCTCTAAGTGCAGCAATGAAGTCAGAACATTTTATCAATAGGACTAATAACTATGTAATAAGTAATTAGACATTATTCTAATAGATGTTTTCTTTTTTCTGAGGGGCTTTTACGAAAATTTAATAAAAAATATACAGTATTTTTTAGAAAAACAAAAGTTGAGAGAGATCTACGGCTACGCCTTGGCTCCCTTCGTCATTGCTTGAACGCATGCCAACACATGAATGATCAAAATTAGAGTTGTTGATGATAAAAATGTTCAGTGCTCTGTATAGTATACAGATGTTTGTAGCATGGATTCCAACTGGAAAAATCTAATTCAAACTGATGAGAATCTAAACTAGATTGGTATTTGAAATTAAGATAGAAAAATAAGTGTTATGTGTATTTTGAAATTAAATATGAAAATTTGGATTTAGATATTGGTATTTTTTTTCCATTCCAAAATTTTGCTCCAGACAAGGGCACACTTTTTCTTTTTGAATAAGCAAAATTTTACTAAAAAAAGGAAAAGACCTTACAAATCTTAGAGACAAGGGACAAGCAGCGTGCAAGAAGAGAAAAAGGAAAAAAAAAAAAATATATATATATATATATATATATATATGAAAAGAAAATACGGGAGAGAGGGAAAGACAAAGGACAAATTAGAAAGGAATCTGAAGATATTGATGCTTTGATGTTTTTTGAAAAAATAAAAAAAAAATTTCAATTAATTAGCTTTGGATAAAAAGCTCATCAGGTAACGCAATCTATTTTACAAAAAGCCCAACAAAAAAAATACTAAAGAGATCAAATATGTGGGGGTACAAAAGGAAATGCCCAGATGTCGACATGTCACCTTTGGATGGGTCCCATACAAGGCAAGTAAAGACGGCGATCCTCGTTGGCAATTTGCTGGGAGCTATGTGGACAATGGGACCCACAATCCCACCTCACCACATTTTGAGGGGGTGTAAAAAAAAAAAAAAAAAAACCGCCGGAAACGTAAATCATTAATCATGACTCATGAGAGACGAGAAGTGGCGACACTCGCTCATATAATTCCGCTTTTATGCGGTTTTTTTTTATAAATATTCACCTAAAAATTTATAACACAGAGATATATAATTACTTTCAATTATAAATCACACTGTTAAATGATAAAAAGTTAAAATATAAATAAATAAAAAATTTAAAGCACACATGAGTTTTGGTGCCTTAATCGAAGGTGAAATGTTTCTAAAAAGGTATGTGTACGTATAATGATTTGTCATTGATAAGTGATTCTTTTGTTTTTGTTTGTTTGAACATTTGAAGTGGTACTTGTGTCCTTGATTTGTTGGAGAGCAGTACAGGTTCAACGCTTTCTCATCATTGTGTTGGTCTTACATATGGCCTATGATTTTGGTACATTGAACAATATTGGTAGCAAAATAGTAGTAGTACTTGCAGGTGAAAAACGTGAGCCAATTTATATTTTTCTTTCATGTATGTTGATGTCGAAAATCTTCGACACAACATCCGATGTGGTAATTCGATTTGGTCGGTCTTGCACAATTATTCTGTACTTGGTCATCTATAAAAAAAAAAAAAAAACACATCGAAGTGATGGGGACACCAGTAAAATGTCTGCTAAGACACTCTGATATTTAAGTCAGTAATAGTACTGGTGAGTAAGCGGAGAGACAGAGTTTTGACATAGAAAAATTATTCATACCTAAATAGATGGGCTGATCATCTATTTATAGATGTTTCCTGCGATGCAAATGACATGAGACTGTATATACATGAGAACATATATATACATATATAGATGGTGAGAAAGCTTGTAAAATCAATGGGTTGTAAAATCAACTGGTACTACAGCTCCTGTTCGAGTGCAGTTGCATTAGCTATTCTTTCATGGTTATTGATAGGAATTATTTCCCAAAAAAAAAAAAAAAAAAAGAGATAAGTAAAAGAAAATTATTCATTGCTTGGCCACAAAACCAATTCTTTACCACGTTGGCATGATCTTCTGCTGATATTTCACTATCCCGGAAAAGTTTTCTTATGCCCTCTGTTCCTCTGTCAGTTCGTACACTTTCAAATTCCAATCAAGCAAAAATAAGAACTATTAAATACATTGTATTTGTGTAACGCCTTTTCTTCTTTTCTTTGTCCTAGATTTAAGGTTTGATATCATTTTAAAATCTATATGCGATCAATGAACCGTGTCGAACTTAGGGTTGTGGTAATGGGAGTAAACTCAATATTCGTTTGGATTATAAATTTATAAGTTGTATTTGAATATTTATTTAAACTTAGTATCCGTCCTATATATACACATAAAGCTTTTGTAGTTGATATCCCTTGGTAACTCGTAGTCTGAAGTGAATGCCACCGAGTTGAGAGAATTAGTAACATATAAATTATCGTAATGGGTTAATTGTTAAAAGTTTGAGTGTTAGGTGATTTTTTTTTTTTTTTTTTTGTTTTTAAAGATTATAAACGTGAACACTTATTTCTTTCAATCTAATACTTGATACAAAGTGTGTATTTTTATTGTAAAACATTCGGTGAGATTCTAATGACATGTTAGGGCTATACAGTACAATCTTCAATTAAATTCTTGTTAACCTTAGAATAGCTCTTTAATTTGATAGTGCTAAAAAGGATACGTTTTCGTCCATTTCGATTTTCTTGGGTTTTTTTTTTTAAGAAAAGAAAAAAGAAAAAAAATCTGAAGTCAACAAACATATGTAACTGCTATTTTATATTTTCAAACAAATGGAGGACAAAAAAATATTTGAGGGAGAAGAAGTTATCTAACATGTCTTTAGCCAACTAGTCCATTACTTCTGGTGGCGGGGTGGGGCAACTAGAGAGTAGCTAGGTTAATTGACTTGTTTTTGCTTCAAACATGTGTTAGGTTTTGCTTGCTTGATAGCTAGGCAGTGACGGAGTAAGAATTGAGATTTTTTTTTAATCAACATTATACTAATTATATATATAACATTTTCTGTTTATTAAAATCCAAATTATTTGTCCAATAAAATATAATGAACTATAAATTTAAAGTTAGGCCAAGACTAATTAATATACATATATACACACTACATTAAAATTTTACATAAAAAAAACCCCCACAATATTAAAATTAAAAGGAAAAAAAAAAAAAAAAGAGCTAGGGGGGCCAGGTTCCCGTCCCCCGGCGTCATTGTAGCTAGGAATGGGTTGGATAGTGTCAAAGTTTGTTCAATTTTTTTTTTTCCTTTTTCCTTTTTCAGGTTTTTTATTTTTTTATTTTTTTATTTTTTTATTTAAGGAGTGCTTATGGAAACCGGTCATAGGGGGTGGATTTGAAATGTTCAATGATGGAATTTTGTAAATATGACTGTTTTTAAGGGAGTTGAGAGTAAGGTAATGGTAGTTTAAGATAATATTAATCATATTATGGTTTAAAATTTTGGATCAGTATGGGACATGGTAACGAAAGTATAGGAGATAGAATAAATCATAACTGTGTAGAGAGTTACTATTGGTGCATGAAATTTTAATGTTTATTCATGGAAAAGTTGATATATAGCCGTATCTTAGTTTAAATTATGCCTAGTATATATAGAACTTCAAACTTGAAAATGAAGATGTAACGGTTACAAGATTGAAAAGTAATAAAGATCATATACAAGGAATAAAGTAAACTCATCACAACAAACGTGTTTACAAGATTTACAGTGATTTACTTTCAATGCAATAGCTACATTTATTTTCAGCCATTACAGTAATTCATTATGAAGATAATAAAGCTTACAAGAAAAATTATACATCTCAGTCTCTTGTTTTTTTCTCTGACCTCTTATAATAATATAAAATTGGCGCCCCCTTTTATTTAAGAAAAACTATGATAACTAAAATTGTAAATATGAAATTTCTAAAACATCGTTAGTAATTGGAATCCACAAAGTGCCCGTTGTCCATTTTCCTTAAATTTATGGGATATATATAGGATCATATATAAGGGATTTCTTTTCTCAATCACATTTGATGATGTAGCATTTTATGCAACTTGCTATTATAGATTAAGCAACCTGCAAACTTTTTTATAAATATAATAATTATATTTTTATGCATAAATAATTAATTATATAAATACATCGTGTAGTTTTTTTTTTAATTCAGAAACTACAATAATATATTTTGAATTCATAGAATTAACGAAAAAAAATTCATCTCTTTATATGTTTGGTTAAAATTTTACAAATACAATGGAAAGGAATGTAATTATTCCTAATTTGATCAAATTACCCCTATCTTTTAATTTCTTTTATTAAAATGGGGAAAGGAACATCCATTACAAATCAACTCCATGACTTTCCCAGCAAAAGAAAAAAAAAAAATCAACTCCATGAAAGCATCACAATTCATCATTTAAAAAAAAAAAAAAAACCGTTTTGGCCCAAACTAGTGAGCTTCTATATTAATATCTGGTTCCTAAAAATAGAAGGAAAAAAAAAAAAAAAAAAGAAGAAGTAATTCAAATATTTCATGGAACGACACAATCTCGGACCACCACCTCAAGTGCTGCACGAGATTTGCATTCATACATATGTAAATTGTGTATATATTTCGAAAGAATTTTCCAATCCAATAGAAAAATGAAACAAATTAATTGAGAAAAATTTCAAATCAAGGAACTCTGAGAGAGGAAGCTATAGAAGGTTAGCCAAGAACTTTTACACCCACAGGAGAGAAAATTTTGCTCTGGGTAGAGTCAAGGTGGCAATGACTGAGACACCGCCGACATTGAAAATGGTCGGAAGGTGGTGCTCAGCAAAGAACCGAGTTAAAAATAAGGGACGTTGATGTTATTAGTTTTGATCAATGGTGATGCTCAACAAAGAACCCACAGATACTGCAAGTTTACAGCCGATTTGTTTTCTTATCCTACTTTTTCCACCATACACAAATTCTGATGCCATGCTAGGGCTATACAATACAATCTTCAATTAAATTCTTGTCAATCTTTCAATAACTCTTTAATTTGATCATGCTAAAAAGGATATGTTTTCGTCCATTGTGATTCTCTCGGGATTTTTTTTAGGGGAAAAATTTGACAAAAAAAACCTAATAAAGTCAATAAACATGTGTAACTACTATTTAATATTTACTAACTAATGGAGGACAAAATTATATATATTTGGGGGAAAAGAAGAAGTGTAACATGTCTTTCAGCCAACTAGTCCAGTACTTCGGGTGGGGGGCGACAACTAGAGAGTAGCTAGAGTTAATTGACTTGGTTGTGGGACAAAGCAAAGTCAATATTTGTCTTTTAGCGGGGAGGGTTCGTAGGAAAAGTTTTCTTTGACAAAAAAGTTATGAGTTCACTATGTATTCCTGTAGTACTGATCAAACTTCAAATTCGCGTTTGAAAGTCGGAGCCAGAATATTATGATAAAAAGGTAATTAAAAAAAATGTAATCAACATTGTATTAATATATTATATATAGTTTTTATTTGTTAAAATTTAAATTGTTTATCTAATAAAATATAGTGAATTATTAATTTAAAACGGGATAAAGATTAATTTACATATTATATTAAAATTTAAAAAAACCCACTATATTAAAATTAAAAGGAAAAAAAAAAAGCCAGGGGAATGGGTTGGAAAGTGCCAAAGGTTGTCAATTTTTTTCCTTTTTACTAAAGGGTAAAATTAAACTGCTTGATACTAGTCGTTTCTTCTCTTCGGTTTTTATTCTAAAAAAAATCTAACATTATTCTGCTGGTGCTAGCTTCATGCAATAGTACAAGTAGTGAGGCAAAAGAGGGAAGGGGAAAAAAAAAGGAAGAACAAGATTAGTAAGAAGAAAAAAAAAGTGTGCGAAACCATTATTATCTTAGAATGAGAATCCAAAAATTATAGTGGGGTCCACAGTGTTGGAGCTTGTTGTAATAATCTTTATGGTCTTGTATATGATCACATAATGCTACAGCCAGTAGCGAGAGCTGTTGCAATACTCGCAACATTAATGGCCCAATCCAGTGCCGTAAACCATGGATTCTGGGGGAAAAAAAAAAAAGAAAATATTCAAACCGCAGGATTATATAGTTTACATTCAAGAAAACAAAATTAATACTAGGGCCAAAAAGTTTACACCAAGCGCTATATATATGCACATATACACAACTATAGATAGGATTCTTGATACTATTGTCTCTCAAGTTTATCGATCTTTAACAACTTACTATATTAACTTTTAATTTTAATAATTTACCTGTAAAATTTAAAATCGCAAAAGTGCTCAATTTTACTTAGCTTTCCATTAGACGGAGAGTGGAAAGCCCATGTGTGTTCTCATTTGAGATATATATATAAAAAAAATAAAATAAAATAAAACAAACAAACAAATGGTCTCATATTCAATCAAAAATTTTCAAATTCAATTCAAATCATAATGTAAATATTCTAACTTTGAATCTTTAATTTAATGAAAAGTTAATGAAATAAAACATATTAGGATAATTAAAAAAATTCGGAAGATAAATTATCAAAATTAAAAATTTAGTGTTTAAGTCATCAACCGTCAACAAAGTTTAATTGGCAAATATATATCCTTTTGGAGGCACATATTCTCCAAAGTAAACAGGTCTCGACTATACTTTTAAACAAAGCAAATTAATATCATAGAAACTAGCTGCATATAAATGTAGCATATCTACATATTATTTATACATTTGCGAATGAATATTCTTTCAAAATGCAGTTAGTTACGCATTATCCTAACAGATATAGCAGCTGGATTAATAATAAATAAATTTGTGTCTTTCAATAGTTCCATTTTACATTTCAGCCGAAAAATGATTTGAGATCTGTAAATCTGATTCACTATTTATTAATTATGATATTTAATATCATTGATATATTCTTTACTCACATATAACTAATTTAAGGAGAGAAGAGAGAGAGAAAACTTACCGTCGGATTGCCATTAAATCCATTTTGGGGTGGAGTGATTGCCTGCAACAAATTATAAGTTAATATATGTCAATAAAATTTCATTTATATATATATATATATATATGTTATAACAAAATTTTTATTTTTTATTTACCTTCAAATAAAAAAAATCATATGATTTCAAATTCAAAATCACTCTTTCTTTCATTCAAAATCTGTACTACACTTATTTTTCTTTATTCCAAACATATTCATTTTAGATTCTGATTATTTTAAAATGAAAATTTTTCATTTTTAAGATAGTCTGTCGAGTAAGGACTTAGTGTAGAATGAATTTTTTAGAGGGTGTCAATGTGTTCTAAGAATTTAATGCCAGTTATGCCATGTATTTTTCTTGAAATAGAAAAATAAAATAAGAGAGACAATAATTGATTAGCAACTTATTGTCACAAACCAATTAAGTTGGAACCCACTAAAAATTTGATTATTTATCAAATTCCTAACTCAATATTATTAAAACAAATAAAGATTACAAAAGGGAGAAGGAAAAAAAAAATAGCCCGGAATTTAACAAGGTGGGGACAAGTACTATTCAATCTCCTCGCTCATTAAAAAAAAAAAAAAAAAAAAGAAGAAGAAAATGCAATTAATCAGAATTTAGTAGAAATGGCATAGTTTATATACATTGGTCGTTGTAACAGATTTAATATTTTCTCTGCATTGCATATTAAATTTTCAATCTCAAGTATTAACCTCTAGTCGTCGTTAAAAAAAAAAAAGAAAAAAAAAATGGGTGTCTCAAATTGGATTCAAAAGAAAGCCCTTTAATTTGTAATCGTTAGGATTAATTTTATCTTTTTTCCTTGAATTATAAATGTGATATCATTTAGTTCCTAAATTTTAAAAAGTCTTCAAATCAGTAGTTGACTGATTAATTTGTTCCATTTTAATTCTTTCCTTCAAAACATATCGTTAAAAATGGATACAACTTAATAAATTGAAATCTATAAAATGAAATGAAATGACAAAATTAACTCTGTTCCTTTAACATTGTAAAAGTAAGATTAAACTTGATTAGAACGCACTTGAGCTTCATGTGTTAGTTACAGTCTAGTTTTTAGTAGTTTTCAGAGAAAAATAATTATTAGATATCAAATAAATAATTAAAAAACAGGTTCTCAGATGTTTCAAATTCTAGTGACTAAAATGAGATTGGACGTATAATTAAGTAATAAAGATTAAATTATTTTAGGTAACAAAATGGTCAGAATATTATTACTATGTTACGCATATACGTACCATGTTCATATTCTCTCCCGACCTACCCAACTTGCTCCTGAGCAGAATGTAGCTATCCAAGAAGGGACCATGGCGGGGGTGGTGGAAATTGCGGCCGGAATAGCAATTGGAACAGAGATCGAAGGGGCGGGCCGCGTCGAAGCACTCGACACAAGTGAAGTAGAGGCCGTGGAGCTGGATGCTGCATTGGGCGCAATAGACGCCTCTGGTCTTGAGGACGTAGTAGAAGGTCAGGACTTCCCAGAAGTCGAGACCGCCGTCGTGGTTGGCGTCGAGGTGGTAGAACCAGTTGCGGTCGACCCAGTCGTAGCCGTTCCTGTGAAGGAACTGCGAAAACTCTGCCATGCTGATTCGGCCGTTCGGATCCGTGTCCATTGATTGGAAAAAATTCCAAGCCGTCTCCCGAATCTCTGGAGAGCTGTTGTTGTAGTCAGCCACCGCCGCCATTCGTAGCTCTTCCATTGCTTTGTCTAATTCTACTATTTTCTTTAATTTTTGTGTCTGAGATCGATATGAGACTAGATCTGTAGTTATATATGTATATATATGTATGAATATATCTATATATATATATATAAGGCTTTTGTAGTTGATATACCGTGTTAAATTGAAGTCTTAAGTCAATATGCCTAAGCGAGAGACTAAGTAATAGATTATATTTATCATGACCGGGATTATGAGAGACATGTTTCTATTAATCTAATACTTTGATTTAGACGGTGTATTTTTAATGTTCATATATTCGGTGAGATTGTGATGATCACCCGTTTTTTGTCAATGGATATGTAGTTTTTAATGAAATTTATGTGAATGTCTAAAAAGTTCTTTTAATCACATTAAAAGATGATATATCAACGTAGATTGTTTTTCTTTTTCATCTTTTGTGAAAGAAAAAAGAAAAAGTCTGAAGTCAATAAACATATGTAATAACACTATTTTCCATTTTCTAATTAATAAAGCACAAAAATTAATATTTGTTTTCCTAAAAAAAAAAAACATATATATATATATATATATTTGAGGAGAAGAAGTAGTCAGATACATAAATGTCTTCCAGCCGACTAGCAGCTTGTCCATGAATAACAGTCAGGATGACAGGGTCCTTTAATTGACTTGGTTGTGGGAGAAAGCCAAAGTCAATTTTTGTCTTTGTTAGGGAAGATTCCAAGGAAAAGTTTTCTCTGACAAAAAGCTGGTTCTTCTTATTTAACAAAATTTTAATACGAAAATTAGACGGTTTGATGGAAGAGTTTAAATTCAAAATTTTTATTTTTATTTTTATTTTTTTAAAATTAATAAAAATTATAATTAATTTTTAAAAAATCAATCAATTCAAATTTAAAAATTTCAACTCAAACTGTTTCACTAAACGGATTCTTAAGATTTTAATAACAATTCTCTCATAATGTTTTTTTTTTCCCAGTTATTGGTTCTTTGCTTTGTTTGAAGGATTATTCTTTGTTTGTCTTTCTCCTTTCTTTTTTTTTTTTTTCTTTTTCTTTTTCAATAAATTAAAGTAGTGAGTTGGGTTTGAAACAAGACAAGCCATTCAGTAGGTGTCAACATTTACCCTCTAATTTGTCATTTGGAATAACATCATATTTTAACAAAATATAAAAATTGTATCTCTTTATTATTTTTATATCTCACTATTTGAATGTAAGTGAAATGATATCCTATTATTTTCTAGTTCTTATTCTTTGTGCTCGGAGTGAGAAGAGTTTCAAATTGCATAGATAAGATGGGTTTAGACCATTCAGTTTTTTTTTCTTTGTCAGTTTTTCTTGTGTGCTTTATTAGTAGATGGTTTTAACGAGGCCTCTCTTAGATTTTTTTTTTTAATTAAGAGATCATATATTTTTTTTAATTCTGGTTGTTTTGGTTTTATCTTCTGTGTAGAATTGTTTCTTGTGCTATCTTAATTTTTTTTTTTTTTGTTAACCTTTATGGATATGGATTCTGAATTTCTTATTTCATGCTTTTTTTTTGGCTAATATAATACTTAGTGAAGATTTGATATAAGACAAGTTAATTTATAGATATCAGCTAACGTAATAGAATGTGCTAATATCGGCAAAGTTCAGTGACTTATGATGTTAATCGTTTTGGGCTTTGTCGTGCAGATTGGGACACGGAAAAATTCAATATTTGTACGAATATTAGAAATGTTCGTAGATGTAAATTAACAATATTCTCCCACGACTTAGTCAATTAACTTAAAATAAGTGCAACCATAGATATATAAATAAAAGAATTGATCCAAAAGTCAAAGCACTTCCCAACTCATTGTCATATACTAATTAAACAAAAGGGATTAAACAATCGTAATTTGCAAAGTCTTCTCTTAATTTCATCAAAACTTATGTACTAATTTGCATATAATTTACCTTGTACTAATTTGAATTACTCTAGCATCCATGTCAATATGTATATAATGTATTTAATTAAATGAAGACGTAATTATATATATTCTAATGTTTAGTGGGAGCGCTATTATAAATTTTCTAATTTTCTAGTAAAATTTAGGTATCAAAATATATTTCAATAACTGAGTGGGTATTATAATTTTTCTTGTTGCAATTAATATTTTTGAGAAATTTGTTCACAGAATGGGAATTTAGTGAGGCAAGTGTCCTTACTGAAAACAATGTTCGTTGCCGACTTCGAGAAAATAAAAATAAAGAAATGTTATTTGTTGACGTCATACTCATGTTATTCTATTCATGCAGAAGCTTGGCTTACGGAAACCAATTGGGGAAAAATTAGTTGGCAAAAATACTTGCACGGTGTCGTACATTAACATGTGAGGAATTTACGTAGGTTCGGGTCATGCACGTAATATATAGATTAAACAATTAGTTATTAATTGTACATGTCCATGCTGGAAAAGAAAAATGTTCCTTTTAACGTTACGGAAAAAAAAATGCATAAAGAATGCTTTTTATTAAAAAAAAAAAATCAGAATAATCAAATAAAATTCCTAAGAACAAATATATAAATAAAGGGGTAATGGAACAAGATGGGTTGCCATTAATTCCTATCAAGTTTTCCTCCATCCCGTCCTGGTTAGATAGGGGAGGATGGAAGGGTACCCTACTGAATCTTTTTGTTATTTTAAATTTTGTTAAAAAATTTTATAATTTTTATAATTTTACCCCATTAAAATAAAAAATTATCACATACTCCTTATTAAAATTAATTTTATGTTTACAATTTTACCTCTTTGTCCCCACTAAAACTAAAAATTCTCATATAAGCCAACTAAAATTAAAAATTTTCACATAACCCCCACTAAAATTTATTTTATCTTGCAAAAAATTTTTGATATATGCCCTCATTGGAATATATTTTAATCTCCGCCACTGTGGTTAGAGAATGTAGAATGCGTTAAGAATTTGACACCCTTCGGCATTTTTTTTTTTTTGAAGGGATTAAATCTTGTATCTAGTTTTTGTTCTTGCATGTATCTTTCATATGTCTATAATATTAGAGTTGCCAAATATCGTACCTTTTCATATGTTAAATCTCATATGTTCCATCTATCTAGTTTTTATTTATAAAGCAAATTACATTTATACCCCCAAGTCATGTTTCAAATGAGTGTTATGTGTATTTTTTCGTCAAAAATTAATTGAGGGAGAAAATTCATAAACTTTTCTAAAGTTCAGAGTGAAAGAATATTATAAATTGAAATTCGAAAAGTCTTTTGTGATAAGGCCAAAAATTCAAAGGAAAAAAGTGAAATTTGTCCTAACGTTTATAATGTCTATCATTGTACAAATGCCACTTTGTTTAAAAAGCGACTTTTTACTGATGAAGTTCAAATTTACAGGTCAATTTTTAACTCACCAACATGTGTACTTGTACCGTTCAAATATACATATAAATCTTTTTTTTTTAAAAAGAAGCTTATTACAAATGTATGTGTCAATTTAATTGGGATGTTATAGCAGTGTGATTTATGATGTAGATTGTGTTCTCTTATATGTGTAAAAAATTATGCAGCATTAATGGAAACTCAAAGAAATGTAGTGGTTGCAGGTATAGCTTGACAGTAATACTATACCTTCATCTGAAGACAGTGATGGATCCAGGATTTCAATTCAATGGAAGCACAAATAAAATAAAAAAAAGTCTAATGTGATAAATAACAATTTAAAAAGAAAAAAAAAGTTAAATTAAAGTCTCAAACAGAAAGCCCAAAGGCTCAGTAAAACTTAAAAGAAGCCCATAGACCTAACACTCAAGAGAGCATGCTGCTGATTATCTAGTGGGGTCACTAGGGGGGTTGTGGGGGAACTAATAAAGGCTCATCCTCAAAATGACCTTTATAAATAATTGGTTTCTGGTTTTAAGGGGGGCACGTGCCCCCACTGCCAACGACGTACATCCCTTCATGTTTGAAGGTGTAAGAGTTCCATCCCCCATCCCCAAATTTAAAAGCAAAAAAAAAAAAAAAAAAAAAAAAACTCAAAGAAATGTAATTAAAAATCTCTAGGTGTTCGTATAGCATATATATATATATATATATAGATAATAATATGCTACATTATGCTGCATCCAACTGCATTTCCAACATTAAGCAAATTCCCAACATTAACCGCCAACTCCATTGCTCCAAACCATCGGTTCTGAAAAATTAACATAGCTGATTAAAAAAGGCGATTTAATTCAAAGCAGAATATCAAACATGAAAACGGTAAATTATGAGAAAGTTTCTGTACATGCTTATACGGACATTGTATATGTGTGTGTATGTATATACGTCCTTATATTGATGTAATGCCCTCATCAATTGGACTTACCTTTTCAATTCCAAGCCATATTAATCTTTTTCTCAGCCTGAACTAAATAAAGGCTAGATTACTACTCAAAAGCAAGGGGCCCATTTTTAATTTGATGCAGATCTTGAATCTTAGTGTGTGTGTAGGAAGGGGACAATTTTGTTGGGATGTGTCCTAATTTGTGTTCACATGTTTCGATTTATTATAAACTTAAATATAGAATATATTCAAATAAGTGAAAATAAGGAAAAAATTGACTGTCATCTAATTAATACTCTCTCTTAGGTTGCCTATTTTCTGTCATCTTTTAATTCTTATAAAGTTTTCTTTTAATTGTTTTTCCTTATCTAGGCCTCTTGTACTTTCAGATTGTAAAACCTTTTTTTTTTTTTTTTTTTTAAATCATGTTTAATAAATTCCCCTTATTTTATACAAGTGAAAATTTACATACCTAAGCCGTAGCCCTGCTAAACAACTAAATTTGCAATTTTTGTTATTTTCAACCATATTCAGACGAAATCAAAGAGTGAGATAAACTTAGTGCCGGATCTGCAGGGATTCATTTTTATTTTATAGGACAAAACTTAAAAAATTTAAATTAATCACTTCATGAAGGGGATAAAGTTTTAATGATATTGTTTTAATCATTTTTTTTTTTGGGTATTGGATCAAAATATCACATTTCTCTATCCATATTCTCATTTTAAGAGTGTTCATTGAATTTTCTGCGGAAAATACATATCATTCCAATTCTAGTACAGAAACAATGCAAGGAAGGAGAGAAAGATATATAAAACTTACCCGGCCGGTAGGGTGATTACTAGTGTGAGGTTGACTAAATGCCTGAAAAAAATTACAGGGTACGTAATAACTTTGTTTAAAGGGAAAAAAATAATAATAATAATAATAAAACATCGAGTCTGATTCAAATTGAAAAATTCGGTCCGAACCTGTGCAATACATACCGAATTCACGTTCATACCGGGAGAAATCCCTCTCTTGCTCCGCAGCAAAACATAGCTATCCAAGAAAAGGTTGTGGTGGTGGCTAAAATTTCGCCCGCCGTAGCACCTGGAGCAGAGATCGTAGGAGTTGTGGCCGCCATCGAAGCACGCGACGCAAATGAAGTGAAGGCCGTGGAGCTGCATACGGCAGCCGTTGCACCATACCGCCCTGGTCTTGATGATGTAGTAGAAGGTCATGACCTCCCAGAAGTCCAGACTGCCGTCGTTGTTGGCGTCGAGTTGCGAAAACATGTCGGTTTTGACCCAATTGTAGCCGTGCTGGCGGAGGAACCAGGTGAACTCATCGAAACTGACCCGTCCGTCGCCGTTGGTGTCCATGGCTTTGAAGAAATTGGCGGCTAGGTCTTGGAATTCTCTTGAGCTGTTTCTGTAGTAGGCCATTGCGGCCAGGCGTAGCTCTTCCATGTTTTATGAATGTGATCTCTCTCTGTAGGGTTCTAATCCGTAGATATTGAAATACATATATGTATATATTTATTTTTTTATATGAGAAAAAATGAATATATTAACCCTAATTTTATTTTGTGGCATTTTCTCTTGATAGAAGTCATGAGTTGACTTGATGAAAACCAATTTAATTTCTACAGGATGACATTAGATATCTCAAATGATTATTTATATATACTTTTATTTTTATGATTAATTATGTAAGGAGTAAAAATAATGTGCGTGTCAAAATTAAAAACAAATCTAAGAACTAGTAGATATTTATTACAACTAGTAATTTCACAGTATATAAGAGGAATACCGACGGGTAATCTCACTTTTTATCGTGACATTCATTTTCTTAATCTTTGTTTTTTTCGTTTTAGATTTTTTTTTTTCCCGAAAATTTGATTGTTACATTCCATTTTTGCTTTCCCTCAAGAGTAAAATTTATTAAAAATGTCTGGGTAGCTAGATCTCTAAAGTAAACGCCGAGGATGAAAATGAGACATGTTACTTTTCAAAGATCATTATCTTTAAATAAATAAAAAAAAAAAAAGAAGTTGTAGATGCCCAAACGAAGTTATTTAAACCTTTGCTCTTCATGCTGGTAAGCACTCATCTAGCATGTGCCTGGTTTGAAGATGGTAAAATACCAATAGAGTTGACCAGAATATTTGATTAATTGATTTCAGAGACGAATTTTATTTTATGGTTCTTATTTATAAAAAAAATTAAATAAAACACATATGGGAGCTTTTATTGAATTGTTGTGCCATCAAACCAATTTTGGAATCGAAATTTGCTATATTAATCTGTTATCCAACAAAATATAATAATCTGTTAACGATTAATTACTTTAGACTATATATGTATATATAATAATCTCTTAATAATTAATTAATCTGTTATGGAACAAAGTATAATAATCTGTTAATAATTAATCAATTACTTCACAATGCAATTTGGACTATGTAAATATGTACTAAAATAATATCTGTAAATTAAGAGCCTCGTCAGACCAGGTCGTGACTAACAAAATGCAAGAGTTGACTCAGCGGCTAAGCCCAAGAATGGGCCAACGGTACACGGCTCAAACCCCACTTGACTCGTCTCTGCAATTACAGAGAAATAATATAATTAATAGACCGATGTATAATTTATTTACGGTCATTATATGATTATATATTCCTAGTGTCTTTAAAAAACTGTATCATATTTAGTAAGTTTTTGGCTTTTTGATGGATGAGTGGCAGTGGCAGTGGCACGTCTACAAGTTGATTAAAATTAGGAGACGTTTCGCAATCCAACTAAAGTGGGACTTTTGAAAAAAAATTTCTAATTTTTTTTTAAATTTTTTTAGAGAAACTCTGTTTCAATTTTATATCTCCAAATTTCCCTCTTCACTTTTAGAAAACTTAAACTATAGAAATTCATAACTTTCATAATATGAAACAAGATCCATGTTACTATTTTTTTTTTTTTATACATTTCAAGTTTTTACACTATTTAATTATTTTTAGAATTAGAAAATTGTTTTGATAGCATAAGATTAACATCACATCTACGAGAGGGCCTAAAGCTAAACTATAGAAGATTACTGAAATTCCAAATTTAACCCCAAAAAGAAAGGAAGGAAAGGAAAAAAAAAAAAAAAAAAGCACTTCAGCTCTAGAAGATCTCATCATCGGGGAAGCAAGAATCAAATAATGTAAAGTAGGGTTAGGAATACCAATTATAATCTCAACTTTTTGAGTACTAACTTACTTGTCATGAGTACATTAGTAGAAACAATCAATTGATGTGACAATTTTGCTTTAAACATTTATCAATGGAAAATAATAACTCATATATCACATAAGTTGGTATTGAAAACTAAGCCCAGATGATGAAAAACAGTCTGATGTTTAAAGGCTGTCAACAAAAAGGATGCTTTTGCACTATTTTTATAAGTTCAGATAGCTTTTAATCAAGGGGAAAAAAAAAAAAGAGGTTAGGATCAAATTGCAGCTTTATAAAAAAGTTGGGGACCGTACATGCAATTTACACCTTTTTTTTTCTTCTATAAATAACTTTATCTATTTTGATCCAAAGGCCAACAGTTCCATTTCAATATATAATAGGACTAATTACAAAAAATTTCTCCAAATTATGATCCTTGTAGTAGTTTACCCACGAAATTTTGAAACGTAAAAGATGGAAAGCTAATAAAAAGGGTCCTTGATCTATTAGGTAATCTAACGGAAATTGAGGTGCAATTGGCTCTTGGTACATAAAATTAAGAAGGATATTATGATAAATTTATGTTGCTTAAAATGTAATTTGGATATAAAACTTAGGGGCAGTTTGGGGGACAATTGAAGATGGAGTTTCGAAGATATTTTGAATGGAGTATGTGCGTTTTTGGTTGAAAAAAAAAATTTTGGAGTGAAAAAATATAAAGTTTTAAAATATGTTTGGTCTTTAAAAAAAAAAAAACAGTTCGAAAAAAATATATATCATGGATCTTGCGTCATTTTTCTTAAAATTCTTACAATTTAAAAACAATTTCAATATGAAATTATAAAGTTAGGGTTGTGAATATTGAAAATACAAAGAAATATATATATATATATATATATATGTGCGCGCGCGCGCGGGGTGCGCGCGTGTGTACTTGAAAATGTGTTTCGGAGACATACATAAAGGCCCCTTAATTTGCAAGAATTTTACTACTAACCGAAGATATATTACAAATCTTAAGACATTTAAAAAAAATTAAAATTCTGCTTTTCTCTTAGAGAAACTATTCTAAATTAATTCTAATTACCAAAAATTTTAAAACTTTCAGAAATTGAAGATAGAGAGAGACAGAGAGAGACAGAGAGAGCTGGTCTATATGTTTTTTTTTTTTTTTTTTTTTGTGCGGTTAAATTCGAAAAATAACATTAACTACAGTTGAGAAGCATACACAGAAGCCCCTTTTTACATAGTCGAAGAACAAGAACAAGCTGACTTTGTTTGTAAAGTTACCATAAGAAGTTGGTTTTTTCTGATACCCTGACTGCCTCGACGACATCCCCTCTGAGATTGCTTAAAACCAACTGAAAATTTTTCAGTGACTTGTATGTTTTCTGAAACTAAATGTAACAGAAGGATGAAATTTGTTAAGGGAATATAATTCGGGTCGAGATATTACGTTTTAAAATTCAGAAGATAAAGTCTTAATTATAAGAATCATGATTTGAGGATAATTTTTGTAATTAACCTTATATAATATGTATGAACTCGAGGTAGCGGCTGTGCAAGGAATAAGTAGATATAATATAATGGATTAATACGAAACATGAAAACATTACATAAATTACTGAATAAAAATTTTGAATGTTATTGTATCAAAAAATAAAGAAAGTAATTTATTTTTGAAGTTGAAAGGATAAAATTTTTGATATCGTTATTAAATTGATTACTAATAATGAGACACAAATAAAAAACAATAATAATTGTTGAAAAAATATATATTGAATATTTCAATTTCAATTAGTCTTTTAATGTAGTAAAACATAACCAGAAACGACAAAATGAAATCTGACGACTGAAATGACATGAAAATCCAGCCTCCGAAAGAAGAAGTGCCAAGGGCAGGCATTTGGGAAAGTTCGACTCCGGTGTACTCATTCAGGCGATGATATAGAAGAAGAATAAAACGAATTGAGGGGCTTTTTTCTCTATCCTCGAGGAAACGACATGCCATTGAAAAAGATTTTTGATCATTAGGGTTTAATCTATTACTATTATATAAGCTCAAGTGTTTTACTATTCAAAATTTTGGTATTTCTATTTTGTCCTTTTGTGGGCTTTTTTCAATTTTGTTTTTTGTTTTTTTCTTTTCTTGTATGAAATTATTTGATGTTTTTTACTTTTTAGTGCTATCATTTTTTACTGTTATTTTTTATCTTTTGAGCTGAAAAGTTTTTCCTTGTTTTATTTTTAATTTTACCTATTTTTTTCATATATTGCTCTTAACTTTTTGAAAAATGCTTTCGATTTGCTCATTTCATTTAGAAATTTTATATCTACATTCTTTTTAAATAAAAAAAAACTTAAAAATTAATATATATATATATATATATGTATATATATAACAAACTAAATCCGCACACACATATAACTAGTTATAAGATAAGAAATAAAAAGGAAAGAAATATTTTCACAAAGTTTTGGTCGTATCCAATCATTATAATTTTGTAATTTTTAATTTTTTTTTCTCTCTGAATTGACTAAATTAATCATCTAAAAAAAGACTAAATAAAGATGAAAAAAATGCTATCTCAAAGTCTTGAGCTGTTAGAAATATTATTAATAAACATCGGAACTAAATTCTCAATACTTCTTAATTAAGTTAATAAACAATCTCATGATTCATGTAAGAACTCAAATTATAATACATGCATCAGCATCATGTTGTTCATCAATGGGATCAGAAGAACCAAGGGGATTTTGTTGATCCTGTGCTGTTGATGCTGCGGGGGAACATCGGGATCGACTAAAAAAAAAAAAAAACATAATAAATACACACAAGTATATTGCATTAACAAATAAGTTAATTTACCTCACAACTATTAAAAAGTGCAGAATAAAAATGTGTGTCTTTGGAGTTATGACCAGCCCAGCAAGATCTCTAACCTCATGTCCTCCTCCAACGAGCAGCGTTCCCAGGCCGAGCTCCTCTTCAACCTCTGTAAGCAGACCGATCCGGACTCTCTCTCTCTAAAACTCGCTCACCTCCTCCAATTCTCCCCCCACCCCGAGGGTCGCGCCATGTCCGCAATCCTCTTCAGGAAGCAGCTCACCCGTGATGACTCCTATCTATGGCCGTGGCTCAACCCTAACACCCAATCCTCTCTCAAATCGATCCTTTTGGATTGTATCCATCGCGAGGAGACCAAGTCCATCGCCAAGAAGCTCTGCGACACCGTGTCGGAGCTCGCCTCAGGGATTCTGCCCGAATTTGGAAGGTGCATAGTAATCGAAAGAACTGTGAAGCAGCAAATGGGCGAGGGTTGGGAGGACAGTCAACCGAGCCACTGTGAAGTAGCAGATGGGCGAGGAGGGAGGGAGCTGTAGGCGGTGGGTGCACAGTGATCAATCACTGTGAGACAGCACAGGAGGGAGGGTTGGGCGTACGGGAAACCGTGTTTGGTTTACTGTACAACGGTCCAACTATGGGTTGGAAATGAACTCAATTTTCAAACGGTTTGAGTTCAGTTTGAACTCAAAAAATTGAGTCCAAACTGAGTCACCAAACAGGGCTAAAAAGATGGCAGCAGAAATCCTTCTTATTACAAGTCCTAAGTTGATAATTTAATGAATATATATCTACGTCCGGAGGATTAATGTTTCTTCCATTTTCATTCCGAGTTGAAAATCTATATGTCCGGAGGCTTAACCATTTGAAAGGGGAGACGCAAAGAGATGTGACTCTATCCCTAACCAAGCCACAACAAATCCCGAGTTTGAGAATTGAGAAGCAGCTTTAAGAATCATTCTAAGCAACATACAAGAGGCCTGAATGTAGATAGAGCGTCGCAACAAAAACAAAAAATGAATTACCTGGAAAAGCAACTTGAGCTAGAAGGAAGCCAAATCCATGGCTGAGGGTAACTGAAGGCGCACCTCTGTTTCTCAATATCTCAATATTCAAAATGAAAAACCCAACTGGTAATGCTGCTATCATTTTAATGACCACCTCCACTGCCCCTGCAAAATGCTTGGCAGGATTCTTGCTGCAAATAGTAGTATTTTAAGACACATTACAAAAACTGATGCTTTGTTTGGTTTACAGATTACAATCCCATTAAACCTTTTTTTTTTCCTCGATTTTTGTCTTTTTTTCGAAAAGTCAGCAGAAATTATAACTAGTTTTTGAAACTAACTTAAAAATTTTAACTCCAACCGGTAATCCAAATGGAAGCTAAGTAAATTTATAGATTAAAAGGAAAATTAAATAGTGCCTCAAGTAGTACTCTTCTCACCGCAGATCCTTTTTAAAACTATAATAAAATAAATAAAATTCTCATTGTAGACCTATAACTGAATACACATACGTTTTCTTAATTGAAACATACTCTAGACGTTGACCATAAGAAAATGTATTTTCAGCCTAAAAAAAGGCTAACTGATCTACAGCCATCCAGGCCGTTCAAATACGATCCAACGGAAAGCCACCCATACACATCATCAATAAGCAAATATGAAAAGTGGAAATTGGCTTTTAATTGGCATTTTGCTTCGGCACAGTCGTTTCATCTTTTCATTTTTATTTTTTAAATTATTTTCAATCCTATCTCTTCTCCTGAAGTCCATAGATTTCTCTCTTTGCCCGTACTCTTGAAACTAGAATTTGAAAGGTGAGTGTTCTTGAGTTTAACCATTCATTAAATAGAAGGTCGTGGGAACTACAAATCTGTTGTGATATAATGTGATTACATTCCCAGCTAAAGTGTTCGCAGAATCTAATTTAGGTACAAATTAAGTTACTAATGTTTATTAATGTTCTCCCAATCCAACACTTTATTATTTTAAATTTAAGAATTATTCAATGGGATGTAAAAGAGGCCTGAATTTGGATATAGAGCTGGCAATAAACAAAAGGCCCATTTAGGGGACTTTTAGAGATGGAGTTTTGGAGGTTAGTTTGAAAATATGTATTTGGTTAAAATATGAATTGAAAATGAACTGTGATAAAGAAAATAGTGCATAAATTTAAAATGTGTTTGGAAAAAATATATACAAAATGAATATTGTTTTGTTCATATTATCGTTGTGAGCATTTTGACACAATAATCTTCTCATTTCAGTTCAAAATAAGAGAGTTGTGAACTTTTAAAATATGAGTTTTTTGAAAATGAAAGAAAAAGAAAGTAAGTTGTAGATTTGAGAATTTTGGAGTTGAGACGGAAAATACCGTTTAGAGGCATTACCCTAAACGGGCCCTAAAATGAATTATCTGGAAGAGCCAACTTGCTTGTTCTAGGCGGATGCTATCATAACGAGTGTTGCTTGCCCTCTATTTCACCACCTCATAAGGTCTTATTCTTGGCCATGAAAGATTTCATTGAAATTTCATGAACTTTAACTTATTAGTTTGCTCTAGATTGGTGCTCTCTGACGAGCGCAAACCTTCCAAATGTAAGAGGTGTATGGCCTATGATAAAATAGGATCGTTCTCACTTTCCTATTGATTTCCACTGCATAATTTCCTTTTTTATTTTATTTTTATTTTTTATTATCTGATGTAAATTTTTTATGTGTTTGGGAAATAATCTATTAGATTATCATGATAATCTATCAGATTACTCTCTACTAACCAGAGCTAAAGGTAGTCGGCCATATGTGTTGAAAGGTAAAATATTAATATGATAATCTACCCGATAATTCTCTGATGACTGGAACCTGAGATGTATGCATGACAATCTGTGTTGAGAAGAAAAATAATATGACAAATCATCTCTAATAATCTACTATATTACACTTCAGTAAACGGAGTCAGAGACACTTGTTAATCATTATTGAAAACGAAAACTAATCTCATACATCATCAAAAATAATCTACTAAATTACTCTTCAGTGACCAATGACTGACATGTGACCAGAAGCCGAAATTGTCACTGTTGGTTTTTCCAATATGTAGTAGATTACCAGTGGAACTTTAGTAGATTGCTTTATTTAAGGGCAAATTAACCGCTATATTCCTAAATTTAAAAAAAGAGCCATTTATTCTATTAAATATTTAAAAACTGCTTATTTACCAAAATTTTTCAAAGAGTTTTTAAACCCCTTGTTCAAAAAAGAAAAGAAAAAAAAAACAAGAAACAAGAAAAAAGACCGAAACAAGGGACTTTCGATCAAGTGCATCATATTATAAAATGTTCTCAAAAAAATAAAATCTTTTCAATCCACAAAAGAGAAAGAAGAGCAAAACTTTGTCTCACTTATTCCAACATTTAGCAATATTTCCATCATTAACAATATCTCGAAAACCTCAGTTTTTGGGTAATTAAGATTTAGTAAACTAGAATTGAAAGAAACTAAGAATATAATATTCAAAACGAAGATTGAAAGAGAAAATAAAATTACCTTTGAGAAAATAAACTAGAATTCTAAATTGATGGCGATTTAATCATATATTAAACTTAATGACAAATTTTCCACCAAGTAAAACATGTTAAAATTTGGCATTTGATATTTTTTTTAGTTCATGTCTCGACTTTTTCATCTAATCAGTATAGTTTTGTCATTTACAAATTATTTAAATACTAAAATTTTAGTTTTATGAATTTCAAAGCTAATAATTGTTGGAATCAGATTTCGTCTCCTCATAATATCGAACATATGGCTTGTGTCTGCTGTCTAGTGTGCATCGAACCCTGATCCATTGGTTGTTCGATTCAAGCTCATGAGCCCCTTAGAAAGCCCGCAAGACTGCCAAGTCCTTGCTTGATTTATTTACTGATTCATTGTTCAAAAATCAATCGATCAATCCAAATACGACGAACATCATACCAAGATACCCGATTGCTTGATGTAGTCCCTGTAATTCTATCAAGCCCATCACGAAAATGTTCACCACTCGACTGATTATCTAGTGTACAATGGTTCAATAACTATTAGACGAACTTCGAAAGACGAAGGGTCAACTTTTGTAACTGTGAAACCCACAATTAATTGTGGCCCACATTCACGTACACATTCTGAATTACCAGGGAAATGGGGAACTATCCACTATCTTCCTTTGGATATCTAGACCCACTACTTTCACTTTACAAGTAGAAGGTTACACTTGGGGATCTTCTTCCCTCTCCCATGTCGAAACTCTGTCAAAATTTCCAGAAATTCGTTATAACCGGGTAATAAGATAATCCAGTATATAATAAACTCCAGACATGGAGGACGTAATATATTCCAGCGAACCTCTTTAAATCTCGATGTTGTTATCTTTTACGGCTTTATTGTACATTTATTATGATTTATATTTTATGATTGCTTTATGATTCTCATGACGATGTTCAAGGACCCTAACAAATTATGTTTGAGACTATTTTCACTAATTTTCCTTGAATGATGTTTAATTTTGACCATAGATCCCAACATCTACAATAATGATGACAAAAAATATATATAATATTAAAATAACATTACATATTAAAGTGTAAATATAAAAATTTTTATTTATAAATTATTTTGCAACACATATAACATTTCTATAAACACATACATTGGACCATCTTCAATGCTAGGTTGTCATGGAGTGGAAAAGGGCTAGGGTTTTGCTGTTTTCATGATTTTAAAATTTTTTAATAATTAGTTTTAATATTTTAATTAGATTTCTGGTTATTTTATGTTGAACGATATTCAATTCACATTAAGAATGGTAGTTTTGGTATTTTCAAAATTTAATTCCTTAGAAGGTATTTGTGACTTTACAAATAAAGTAGATATTTTAGACGTGTATAAAATAAAAAAGGGCGAAAGTAGTACTTTGTCTAAACATATGATTATTTCAAGTAGTTTTCCTTTTAAATTTGTGGGTAATTAGTCCGTTTAGTTCAAAATCATGAACTTTTGAATTTTCAACTGTGATGATTTAGTCCATAAACTTTTTATTTTTTATTAGTTTTGGTCCCTTACACTAAAATTGAAGAAATATTTTTGAAAGTTAATAACGATAATCACATCCCTATTACGTAACCGAAAATTTTAAATGAATTGTTACATTTAAGTGCAAAATGTTCTAATTTTAAAGAGTTTTTAATAGTAATTATTAATGTAAAATTTCATGTTATCAAGGATTTGACAAATCTTGTTCTCACGTGGCCCACTATGTCGATCTCATGATTTCATGAATTCTTACATATTTGAGACATCTCGAGGGGGATATTGTGGGGTTCCTCAATCAGCTATAGAAGTGGTCAAGAGTCCTTGGTTTGGTAAATCTTTAGTCTTGATCATAATCAAACTAACACATGTCATGACCTCGATATGTATAAAGAAATTTCCCCAATTCAAACATCGTTTCCTATAGTTTTCTAACGAATGGGTTTTCCCTTTCTAGTTGCACGTACATCTCTGTTATAATATTCCCGTATAGTTTTGGAGGTGTGAAGTAAATAATAATTAGCTTTTATAGGTGCCGACATAATTGGGATATACTAAAGTCATTGTGATGCTATCTGACCTCCTTTTATTTACCAAAGTAAAGGATTTTGTGCAATTCTTGTTCCACTTCATTTTTTATACCAGCAAGAGACAGCATCCACACTTTGATGGACTATAATATCCACCTCCTTTCATAAAATTATTTTTCTTGGATGTTGAAAATAACATTTTCAGTAAAAACTGTCATTGGACCTCAGTCAAGTATAAAACTATTAGAACTCCAATGACAGACGATCAAGACCTACTAGAGGAACTTAAACCTCAACTTCACTGGCAAGCTCAACGATCTGACGATTCAACACTGCCATCTACAGCATCCCGAAAGAGTCAACACCACGATGACGATGAATTTCGAAAAACTGGCATCATTAAGGCCTCGACAACACTGTCGGACACTTAAAATTCGAAGACCTATATATGTATGTGTGCATATAAACTTATGGGTGGAAAACCAATCTGTTACAAGTGAGTTCACTGTTCAAAAGTCCAAACTCATTTAGTTATAGTTATATGCAACTTCAAGAACAAATCCTCATACACCATATCTATGTCTTTACATATATATTTACATCGCTTAGTAACAATCAGATATTGCAATGTAATGTTTCAAGCAACATAAAGAGAGAAATGACTTCATGTTCTCCACTCTTTTAAAAAGCAGTCTTAAGTAGCAAGAGCACAGAACCACAATTTTTGAAACAAAAATGAACAAGTAGTTACAAAGCTATTATCCATACAAGAAACCACATAACAGACCTATTTTCAACCTCCGGCACCTCGAAGAAGGCAGCACAGAACAAGGATTCAAGTTCACATCAACAAACTCCCGTCACGAACCCGGTGAACTACATGTTAGTTAAGCTTTCTTCTTTAATTTTTCCTCTATAGATAATGTCTCCAGAGATGGTGAAAGCCAGCGCAAGGCTTTCTCTAAGTTGGATTCTCGCTCTAATTTGCACCTTGTGTTTACCTTAAGATGCTTCAGATTAGGCAAGGGGGAAGAGCGGACGAGCTTTCTTAAGTTTTCAGGAAATGTTAGAGCCTTCACAACAAAAGGAAAACGGAAAAAGAAAACAATTGTCACTTAGGACCATATTTGATTGAATACAACCAAATAATAGATGAATGAAAATGTGAAAAATAACTGAACTAATCGAGCTTGTATAGATAGTATTATGGTATATACCTGTTCGGAGGGGAGATTGAAGCTCATACTCTTGGAGCAATCGAAACATGAGAGAAAATTTAATATATTGACGTACCAGTCCATACTACAAGTTTCCTCAAATCCATGAAGAGTGAAATTGGTTTCCAATAGATTTGGAGAGTTCATAACAATTTGCAGCAACTCATAGCTGTTGTAAGTAAAGGAAACAAGATTGGGTGCATCAATTGAAATCTCAGATTTCACTTCTCCTACACAGTCTTCATATTTCTCCAAAACCAAGACTTTGAGGTACTGATGTCGTATGTCAACCAGGTGGTGTCGTTTGAAAGTAAGACTCTCAAGAAGTGGAAATCCTGAAATGAAGTCTTCAAAATCTCTATCACAATTAAAATAGGCATAAGTCATTGAGAGACGAGTAAGTTGCTTGCAAGAAGCAAGATTAAAGTTGCAGGAGTGATCATCATGACCAACATACACAAAAGATTCAAGATTAATAGCTTCTACTTGGATTCTTTCCCAACAACCATCTATATGCAAGAACTTAAGGCTTGAACTTGAAATTTGAAGATTGGACGGCAAAACAGTTTCATCGTCCTCTATAAAACAACTTTCAAGGGAGGGGCAACGCAAAATTAGATTATGGAGTACTTTAGCTTCGACAACAACACCCGAAAAAGACATAGATTTCAAAGACGGAAGGTTCACATGAGAAATATCCTCCAACTTCATGAACTTCAAATTTAGGATAGTCAACGATGTTAAATCAAGTGCAAACTGAGGCAAGCGGTAAATTCCACTCGTAAAATACATACCACCTGCATTGACAATCAATTCCTTAAGATGGGGCCGAGCTGCAAAACTTAACCACCTATCCACTTGAAAACTGTCCACGCGATAATCGGAAATCCTAAGTTCAAACCTAGCTATAACTGAAGTTGTATTCCCTTGCATACCCATCTGGCGGTGCTTCAAACATTGCTCCACAAAATTGAAGAACAATTCTTCTTTTATCTGATAATCAACGAATTTTAAAGCGGGAATTGAGTACCATATTCGTCTCCAACGCCTGGAAAGGAGGCTCATCCGAACAGCATAAATGGTGGGCAGAAAAGAGAGAATGTGATGGATAACATGATCAGGGAGTTTTGATATCAGATCCGCAGCCATGATTTTCGGTCCTTGACCTTCTTCTTTTGTTCCGTCGCGCACTTTTCTTCTTTTCTTGGCCATGTCTGTACATTTGGCAATGACATAGAATATGCAGTTTACCAAGTATACCAGATCACAAAAAGACTTCAAAAGGGAAAATTAACCGCCATATTCCTAAATTTAAAAAATAAATGCCAATTGTCAATTAAATATTTAAAAACTGCTTATTTACCAAAATTTTCCAGACAGTTTTAAAAACCCTTATTTAAAATTTTAAAAAAAATCAATTTTTAAAAAACTTTCATTTTCTAATTTTACAAAATTTCGGTCGTTTACGCAGATCCCATTAAAGTCATCTCAAATGGAATCAGCTTAACTTAAAAAATAAAAATAAATAAAAATAGAGAGAGAGAGAGAGAGAGAGAGAGAGAGAGAGAGAGAGAGAGAGAGAGACCGAAACAAGGGACTTTCAATCAAGTACTTCATACTATAAAATGTTTTCAAAAGATTAAATCTTTTCAATCTAAAAAGAGAAAGATGAACAAAACTTTGTCTCACTTAGCAAACCAGAATCTATTTGGCAACATTTCCATCATTAATAATATCTCGAGAACCTCAGTTTTTGGGTAATTAAGATTTAGTAAACTGGGAATGAAAGAAACTAATTATTTAATATTCAAACGAAGATTGAAAGAGAAACAGAAATTACCTTTGAGAAAGCCGCAGCAGAGTATTCGACCAAGAAAGAAGAAGAGACCGCAGAAAAGATTCAGTGAACTGCAGAGCAAAGAGTGACCAAAAGCCGATGTGAGAGAAAAAAACCCTCTATATAAAACGACAAACAAACAAACTAAAAGGAAACGACAATCTTTCTTCCATAAAGTGGCAAAACGGCAGCTTAAATTAACGCCTTGGCCCCTGCCTCATTTTCTTTTTTTCATCCTAGCCCCTACCCTTTAGAACAAATAGTGTTAAATTGATGTTTCAATAATTAATTCTTCTATTTGAGTGAAAAGTATTCTCTAATTAAATTCTAAATTATATCGAATTTACTACATGTTAAACTTAGTGATCAATTTTCACCAAGTACAACTAATGCTAAAATTTGACATTTTATTTTATTTTTTTAGTTCATTTCTCAACTTTTTCATCTAATCATTATAGTTTTGTTGTTTTCAAATTATTTAAATGCTAAAATTTTATTTTTATGAATTTCAAAGTTAATAATGATGACAGAAAGTATATATAGTATGGAATCAACGTTATATATTAGAGCATAAATATAATTTTTTTAAAATTATTTTGTAACAGATATAGCATTAACATGAACGCATACATTAATCCCTCTTCATTGCTAGGTTGTCATGGAGTGGAAAAAGGCTAGGGTTTTGCTGTTTTCTTGTTTGTTTTTTTTTTTTATTTTTATTTGTACAATTTTATTAGTTCTAAGTTTATTTTGATTAGTTTTTTAAATTTTTTGATGCTGAATGATATTTAATTCACGTTAAGAAGGATAGTTTTGGTATTTTCAAAATTCCTTGAAAAGGTATTTGTGACTAATTTTACATATAAAATAGATATTTTAGACGTGTATAAATTAGGGCCGGCAATTTCGGGCACGACAGGGTGACACGACACGAGAACGACACGTAATAAATGAGTTTAGACCGCACGTTTAATAATTGGGTCGAAATTGGGTCGACACGTTTAATACGAAAATAAACGGGCCGGAAACGGGTTAACACGATTAACACGTTTAACACGTTTAGGTTAGAATTTTCAAACTATTCTAAAGCTCTTTTATAACAAGTATAGGCTAGGGCCGGCAATTTCAGGCACGACAAGGTGACACGATACGAGAACGACATGTAATAAATGGGTTTAGACCGCACGTTTAATAATTGGGTCGAAATTGGGTCGACACGTTTAATAAGAAAATAAATGGGCTGAAAACGGGCTGACACGAACACGGCCCGCGAACAAGAATTGCCAGGCCTAGTATAAATAAAAAGGACAAAAGTGGTATTTTGTCTAAACATATGGTTATTTCAAGTATTTTTCCTTTTAAATTTGTGGGTAACTTGTCCATTTTTTCCTGAATCATGAACATTACGCCACTTGTTTATGAATTTTCAATTGTGATAAATTAGTCCATAAATTTTTTTTTTTGGTTCATAACACTAAAATTAAAGTCTCACAAAATTATTTGTATCCCCCACCACCCTCGAATAAGGGTTTGGCAGCATTTTTCTTTTATAGTTAAAACAGAATATATGTACCTACCCAAAACCTAATATGAATAACTCTTCATTCCGCTTATGAAACATAATCATTATGTAAGAGAGATGGTTGAGTGGTTGATGCCGTAGCATTGAAACTGCTATGTAGGCTTTTGTTTGCCAAGGGTTCGAATCCCTCTCTTTTCGTACCCTTCACCTAATTCATTAATGTTATTGATTGCAATATATTAAATAACAATGCATGTAACTAAAACATTTTTAGTTTTTAAGAGATTTTAATAATAATTGTTTCTGTAAAATTTCATGTCTCATGAAATTGACACATCTTGTTCTCATACGACCTACTATGTTGGTCCCGCTATTTCATGAATTCTTACATGTTTGAGATATCTCTCAAGGGGGATATTGAGGGGTTGCTCAATCACGAATATGGGGCCTCAAAGGATGCTCGAGAGGCTCTTCGATGTATATACAATATTATCACACTTATTCCTTTCCCAATCAGCGATAAACGTGGTCAAAAGTCCTCGGTTTAGTACATCTTGATCTTGATTGTGATCAGACTGACACGTGTCATGATCTCGATTTATATGATTTATATGGGGAAATTTCTTATACATATACATTTCGTTTCTTGTAGTTCTCTATTGAATGGGTTTTTCCTGTGTAATTGTATATACATCTCCATTATAATATTCCATACCAGCAAGGGGAAGTATTAACACTTTGATGGACAAGAATATCCACCTCCTTTCATTATATTTTTAACTTCAATAAAAGAAATTGACAAGAATATGAACTGTATTGTTTCAAGTAACAAAAAAGGAGAAATAACTTCAGGTTCTAATACTCTTTAAAAAGCTGTCTCAAGTAGCAAGAATACAGAACCACAAATTTTTAACCGAAAATTAACGATTAATTACTGGGCTACCATCCAGAAAAGAAACGATAACAGAACAATTTTCAACCTCCGGCGCCTCGAAAAAGGCAGCACAGAACAAGGAATCAAGTTCACATCAACAAACTGACCTCAAAAACCTCGTGAACTACATGTTAGTTGAGCTTTCTTCTTTTTTTTTTTTTTTTTTCTGGCTCTATAGATATGTCCGGTAGAACATGTTGCCATTTTACGAATCCTTTCATATTCTAGATAACGGTCATGGTATCCAAATAATGGAAGACCCTTCACTGCAAAAATAAACATATCAACAAAATCAGGACCCAATTAAGAGAGAAAAGGATACTAAATCGTGTTAACTTATCAATTGAGTTACTATTGTGTTGCATTCTCTCTCTCAAACTTTTGTAATTTTTCTTTTTATTTATTAATTTCAATTGGGGACTTGTGGCAGGATGTTGTCAAGATTTTGAGTGCCAATTTAATTGGGATGCTTAATATTATCCTTATATCAGTTGTCCTTTTCTTTACAAAAAATTTTAAAAAAAAAATACTAGAGATACCAACTCTAATCTCAAGTTTTGAATACCAACATATGTGGCATATGAATTGTCTATTATTTTTTTTTTTTATAATTATTGATAAGTGTTTAAAACATTGCCACATCAATTGATTACAGTTACTAATGAAAATATAACACGTGAATTGGTACTCAAAAAGTTAGAATTAGAGGTAGTGTCCTTAGCATTATGCAAAATAAAATAAATAAACAATTCTATTATGGAGAGAATTTTCTTGTTTTGAGGGATTTCTGCGTATAATAAAAAACTCAGCAAGAGAATTCTTGGCACACAAAAGAAGAGGCTAACATTATAAAACATCGCAAAAATTAAACTTTAACTGGTAGACCTGTTGATAGTTTTTACAAGGTAGCTTTTTAACTTGAGTAATTAGCTTAAATTATCCATGAACTCTTTATTAGGTGACACTTTGGTCCTCTTTTTTTTTTTTTTTTTTTTTTTGTCGTGCTGATCTTGAACTCTCTAAAAAGGTGACGGTTTAGTCCCTTCCGTCTACATCCATTAAATTTCCAACAGAATAAACTATGTGCAATACAAGTGATCTAATTTTCAAGGGTATTTTAGTAATATAATAATAATTAATTTAACAAAATTTAAAAAAATCATAAAAATAAAAAAAATTCATATTCTCCTTTCTCTCTCCTCTCTCTCTCTTCATTTCTCAAAACCAGATCGACGAACTCCCTAGGGGGCTGACGGTGACCAAGACACAGGGAAAAGGGGGACCCGGATCCACGAACTCCGATGTTTGGTTGGGGGGGGCACTGCACATGGGAGAGGGAGAAGGAGGAAGGAAAGACAACAGAGAATGGGGGTGACGGCGAAGGGAGAGGGAGGAAGGGGGAGGCGAGAGAGAAGGGGTTGGGGGGTGGGGGGGGGGGGGGGGGGGGGGGGGGGGGATAGTCGTTGAGCGAGAGGGGCCAAATCTAGCGGGGGACCGTCGTCTGGAGGGGGAGATTAAATCTAGCGCCTAGGTTGCATGGGGGGCTCATCGTCCGGGGAGAGGGAGCCTAGGTCGACGGCGAAGACGCAAGGGGCTGGGGGCCCACCCAGATTAGTGTTTGGCATTAGATTTGAGCTCGGCGACGAAGAAGGCGGGCGTCGGATCGTGGAGGTGGGAAAGGGGTGGGCTAGGTTTGAGTTTAGCTCACTCTCTCTCTCTCTTTTATTTATTTTTATTTTTTATGTTATTAATATGAATAAGGGTATTTTTGTCTTTTTTAAGGTTAATTCAGCTCATGTAATGGCTCACGTGACTCATTCTGTTAGAAATTTAACGGATGTGGACAAAAAAGACTAAATCGTCACATTTTTAGAGAGTTTAGGGTCAGCACGACAAAAAAAAGTAACTAAAATATCACCTCTTAAATAGTTCAGATATCATTTAGCCCAATTACTCTTTTAACTTTATGCAAAGAAATAAATAAATAGCATTTTTATAGTAAATAATTAAAACAAAGTAGGTTTTAAAAATATTTGAGAAAATTAGGTAAATAATAGACAATTTTTAAACTATTATTTAAATAAATGACTGAGATTATTTTTAATTTAGAAAAATAGTCATTAATCAGTTATTAAATATAATTAATCAATAAAAATTATATATTAATATCAGTTAATTACTGATTGACTTTTTTTTTTAAAAAGGCTATTTTGTTAATATTACAAAACTTTAACCATTTATTAAAAAATTATTAAAAAAAGATCGTTTATCTACGTATCCTTAAATATTTACAATAAATAAATCATTTAATTAGTACATTTACTATTTGATATTATTTATTTCAAATATTTTAAATTCATGTTGTTATTTTTTTTCTGTGTTTAGGAAATAATCTAGTATATTATTATAATAATCTATCAGATTACTCTTTGGAGATCATATTTGGAGGTATCCGGCCATCTGTGTTGAGAAGGTAAAATAATATGACATTCTATCATAATAATATTTGATGATAGGATTCTGAGATGTACGACAGTTTGTGTTAAGAAAAAATATAATATGATAGATTATCTCTAATAATCTACCGTATTACACTTTAGCGATTAGAGTCAGAGAAGCTCGTCATCTGTGTTGAAAATGAAAATAATCTTGTAGATCATAAAAAATAATGTACCAAATTACTATTCAGTGAGAAGCACCTGATGGTCATTGTTGGTTTCAGGAATTTTAGTAGATTATCAGTAGTAATTTGGTAGATTGCCTTTTTTATTGGTAGGGAAATTTCAGTTGAACACATGGTTTTTTGGCCTTTGATCCGCATCGTTCAAACTTTGTTTTACGGGCCTTTACTATACTCCTCAACATCTTAAAACAGAGGCTGCAATATCTCTAGTTGTGACATATGATTACACTATATTAAACAGATTATTCCACGAAGCGAGTTGGATATTTTTATATATGCATCTTGCAAATAAAAGTTGATTTGATAGACAAGACTAGTTGATCGATTCTTTACCTTTCTCTTTTTTTTTTTTTTTTTTCTGTTTCATCATCTTATTGATTTTGAGTATGATCTAAGAGATGCTTGAGTTCTTTAGAGGAAATTAGGCTTACTGAGTCGTCGAGGAAAACATATGAATTCTTATGATCACAATGTAATTCTACTGCACAACATATCCACATCTGTAATCAGGAGGAAGAAGAAGAAGGAAAGGGAAAGAGGAAAAAAAAAAAAAAAAAAACCCCCCGACAACAACAACAACAAATCATACAGTTTCTGTAACTTCGATTTTCGATGACCACCTTCACTGGCCTTGCAAAAGGTTTTGCAGGATTCTTGCAGCATATATAGAAATATTTTTCAGGCAAGACGGTCTGAATGATTTAACAAGTTCATCCAAATCTTTCAGTTTGTAAAACAATCACAAGGCAAACAACCGCACTACATGTGACGGGTGAGTTTAAAATAGTGTAAAGAGATCAAATCTAAACAAAAAAAACAAAAAAAAAAAAATGCAGTATGAATGCATCCAAAAACATAAAAATTACACATCTCCAAAAGTTTGCTACTCAATTTTCCGCATGAAACGTGATAGGAACGTCAGGCATCAGTTTGGGGCATTGGAGTTTAAGATCATGAGAATAAGGTGCAAGCAATCCTGGCGGTCCGCAAATGCTTCAGAAATATCGTCCTCCAGTGTAAATCCAGATTTAAGGCGATATTCTTCTTTCATCATCATCATGTCTCCTTCAGCCACAGTCGTGATGACCGTCACGATTGTTTCATAATCAATATGATGATCTGCATCTATCATCCCCTGTATATTGGGATCTCTCATTGCTCCAAATGCCTCGTACAGCTTCTGCAAAAGAGTTGCAAAAGCATTATAAGACTAAATTACAAAATAAACACCCCTATATATTCAAATTTTTTCCACTCAATCTTACTAGCTATTTATTCCTAAAATTTATAGCAATCATATAAATTTAAAATCGACGCAAATACATGCCTTGACGGTTCAAATTGAAGGAAAAAAAATTTTGAATAAAGACCAAAAAAGTTACAAAATAAACCATATATATATATATATATTCATTTTTATCCCTCAATCATGCTAGCTATTTATTCCACAAAAAATAGTTTTAACGATCTTATAAACTTTAAATTCAAAACTCGATGCAAACACACATATTAAAAACCATCAACCAAACAAAAAGTGATCTATATTTTATAGATCATCATGCACACTAAGTTGCAAAGCATAGGGCTTGTCTTGTCGTGTTCTCTGTTTTCAAATATTAGAATTGTGTTTTTAAAGATGAGAACAAATACGATTCTCACTTGTTTTCAGAAAACATAAGGTGTTTGGTAATTATTGTCTGAAAATTTGGAAATCAAGTGAAATAATGTAAGTACATGATTTAAATAGTTTAATGGCAAAATTTTCAGAATAGTACTGATTAGCAAACAGAGTTACTGCCCTGTTAGGGACAACTTTTAGGTTGTGGAAGACTACCTCTGCATGACACCTGGGACGGTTCAGGGCATATTTGATTTTTGATTTAAGTGCATACCCAACATGTTCATAATTTGCAAGAGTTAAATCCTGATGAGAAAAATAACTCAGTTAGAGACACTAGTGCAAGACAACCAAAACATATGAAATTTGGAAATAAGAAAAAAGGCTTGAGAAGCAGTATATACCATTTCCAGGGGTCTTCCATATTTTTGAGAGTAACCATCAACAACAGTAGGCATATGTTCTTCTCGTAGTCCAAATACACAGTTCCCGATAGCCATCCAGGGACGTTTGAGGGTCCCTATAACGTTTTTATTCAGATAACTCAAAATCTCCTCAAGTTGCTCCTGGCGCAGCACCTCTGCACGAGGATCATTTCGCTCCAGCGCAGATGCTATTCGTATATAACTTAGCAGCGTCTACATACATAAAAATAAAGTTGAAGCAAATAAGTACATATATACACGCACACACACGCGCGCGTATATATCGCAGTGGGCTTCATTTTCTTCATCCATAAGTTACAACTGACATGTAAAAAAAAAGATATGTATGTGTATATACAGTACTACTTATATGTGTGAATTTACTCTAATACATATGTATTGTATGTAACCACTTTTTAGTTTTTAACACTACTACTGCTATTCTCATGACTGAAGTTTGTGAACAACGATGAGATTATTCCGTCTTGTAATATTTGTAATCTAGGCATTGCTTATAAATCAATTGATTACAGCTGAGAACTACATAAAACATGTATACCTCTATATGTTCCCCAGACGTGAAGGTTTCAATGATGTCATCTTCAAGTTCTCTCCCAAATTGTGAAGAGTAGCTTCCTTTAATTCGTGGAATCTCTGATGAGCGCAGAGAACATATCACCTCCGTGGCAGATTTAAGATCTTTCTTGCTCAATAACTTGTTGATCACAATTGCGTGATAATAATCACGTGGAAGCAGGTACCTCAGTATCAGATGCTGAGCGGTGAGGAACAAAATTAGAGATACTAATAGTTGTGATGAAAAAATAGTGTGATTTTTGGAACTTTAAGAACCGCATGCATAGCCAAATATAGTTCCGGTTGGCAATTGGAGGAGAAAAAAATAAACAAAAAATATAAATGGGGTACTGCATGGCCTAATAGGTACCTATACACGTAATTCAAAAACCATAATATCGATTGATGTAATTCCCTTCTCATCAGAACTTCAAAAGTCTTATATATGTACGTACCCGGAAAGAGTCATCATCACCAAATTCTTGGTTGCAGCTTTCAATAACTGCCCGGCAGAAAAAGCCTCGGTCATACAGTGTTTCCATATTACGAATCCTTTCCAAATTTTCAAGCCAGTCAAGTGTGCTTCCTGATGATAGAAGATCCAAAACAGAAAAAATGGTCATATCCAGAAAATTAGAACACAAAAGAGAGAAAAAGAACCTATTGTGTTAACTAATTAACCAATTCAATGTTACGGAGAGAATGAGAAATTTTCTTGTTTTGAGGGATTAATTTTTGCATGTATATAAAACAAAAAGACCCAACAAGATAATTCTCGGCACACACAAGAAGAAGCTAACATTCTAAAACAGCAGAAAAATTAAACTTTAATTCGTAGACCATTTTATTGGTTTTACAAATTATATAAGTAGCTTTTGAGAGAAAGAAGTAAATACCATTTTCACAGCAACTAATCAAAATCAAAGTAGATTTTGAAAATATTTGAAAAAATGAGATAAATAAAAAGTTTATTTTAATTTAAATATATGATCTCGATCATTTTTTAATTTAATAAAAAAATTACCATCAATCACTGAAACATACAAATATTGGTCAATTATTAATTGACCGTGTCAATCAATCATAACAAAACTTCTAATAAATGTATAATTTATTTATTAGTAAATTTATTATTTATTGTTACATATTCTAAATTATTTTAAATAGTGCAATTTTCTTTTTTTTTTTTTAATTTGTAAAAAATACTATAAGGTACAATTTTTGTTAATGGAGCTTTAATTCTCTATCAATCAATATATAATTTAGCTTTTGTTCTTTACAAAATCTTCACTTTTAGTGTCAACTTAGTACTTAAGATACATGTATGCAATTTAAAGTGACGCACAGCAAACTATTTTCATTTGCTCAAAACAAAAAAAAAAAAACAAAAACAAAAAACCAAACAATTTCACTATTACAAAATGTAAACAGAAATAGAAAATCGCGAAATTAATTAATCAGACAAAAAGTGACAGTACCTGATGATCGAGCCAAAGCAGTACGTATTTTGTTAACCAAATCTCCAAAGACCGCATCCTCATGGTCAACCAATGAAGCAGGTCCATCAGCACTGTTGCTTCCATGTCCGAAATGGGGTACCTGTGTTCGTTATTTGAACATGATGAAGACCTCTCCATTTAAAAGGAATTGGAGTCATTGACATATATATATATATATATATATATATGTATGTATGTATATATACATATCCTATATAAATAAAAGAAAAAGTCATCCTGTGTAATCACGCCACCTACACTCAACTTGCATGCTTTTTAATTTTTTAAAGAATTCTTTGGTGGTTTATGTTCAGCGTCGGCAATTAGTGGTAGAAGGTTATTATTATTATAAGAGATTTTTTAAACTATTTTACGAAACAATATTTGTTTTATGGTTATTGTTCAGATCGTTGACGCTGCAAATTTTTACTTTTTCTTTTCCTTTTTTTTTTTTTTTTTTACTACAGCAAAAAACATTTGTTGTCTTGATTAAACAATGTTAAAAGGAACGGGAAAAAAATGAACTGAAAAAAGAATACCAGTAAGAGAAATCTTGATGGATTTTATTTATATAGGGAAAAAAAAACACTTCTTTTAGATCAATTAACGAATCGAGTCGAACGTATAAACAAACAAATATGATGACCAGCGAGCTCAAAGCACAAAACATATATACATCCCATCTGGCCGGGGGGCCTTGTGGGGGGTTGGAGCAGTTGAAAATGAAATCCAAGCTCCAGAAATTTCTGAAAAAATGAAAGTTTTAACTTGGAGATATAATCGAAAGATTCAATCTAATCCAATCTATATATGACTTTATGTATTAAAACAAAACAAACAGAACGGATCAAACTTATACAAACTTTTCATTTTTGAAAAATAAAAATATATATATATATATAAACCAAACTGTGAAAAGAAAATAAAAAAGAAATTAATCACACAAAATCTCAATTACTTGACGGCCAATTAATCTTTACCTGAGATACAGCAGCCATATCGATGAGCTGAAACTTCCGGTTGTTCCGAAGACGCTGCAGTAAGAGCTGAGAGGTTTTCTGAATTGGAGGTGAAGGTAGGGTTTGGGTAGAAAAGCTATATTTATAGTGCAGCTCATCAAGAAACCCTAGTTCGTTTTTATAGCGTGGTCAAGACAACGACGTTAATGTTTTACTATTACACAGTTCACGCGTAAGATTGACGCGAGTGGGTTGTCTTTGCCATTTGTTAGACTTTTAACAATATTAACTCCAAGTAAGCTGTCAAAAATATTAACCTCCAATACCATAAATAAACATACATATATATATATATATATATATATTACTTGGCTTTTTGACAATATTAATCTACAAGTAATTGTCCCAAAAAAAAAAAAAAGCCTCCGATAACCTCTATATATATATATAATATTAGTTAGGCCTTTAACAATATTAACGGCCTCCACATCCAATAATAAATGAAACTTCCCTTTCGAAAAAAAAAAAATAATAATAATAAATGAAACTTCCAAAACATCTATATTATGCCAGTCAAATTCGAGATAATTCGTGTTATCAGAACACGCACGATATTAATATGACATAGTTATATAATTTTATGTAGTACTCATTTTATACATTTTTAAATAAACATCCGAATCTCCTAATTTTAAAAACTTAAAAATAATCATAAGAACATATCCAAGATTTTATTCACGTTTGGGTACATAAAAGGAACTTTTCTTTTTCATTTCTCATCATCGTAATTTTTTTTCCCTGTAGGTAACTTGTTTGTCATAATATATTTTAAAGAGGTTAATTAAAATTCAATTTAAAACAATCATATATATATATATATATATATATTATTGTATGATATTGGTAGTTTAGGGAACAAAAAAGATATTGGAAATATAACAATTAAATCTAAATCAATCATATGTTATAGTATGATTTTGGTAATATTCTTTAGGGGAAAAAGGATAATGGTAATATCATAGCAAATCTTCCCCTAAAAAAAATCCTATTAATATTTTCTACCACACATATATGTTGGAGCAAACATCAATAGAAAGCAAACAGTCAAACACAAAAATCAAAATTAATCTTCCAAGAAAAATAAATAAAATTCATATATTTTCTTGTAGTTAAGCATGCGTTTCATTAAGGGAGACACATTTTTCTTTTTTAATTCGTTTGTTTTACCAAATCAAAAGTGTGATGGTTTGAAAACCAAGGATATTTTAGAAATTCAATTGAATGGTTGGTACCAAAGGCCAGAAAAAAAAAAAAAAAAACATCACATCGCACAAATGTTTCAATATTGAACATCACCACACTTGCCACAACATGACTATTGAACAAAACAGAATATACATTAAAAATACTAAAAAAAGACATATATTGGATGTTAACCGACAAATTATAACAAATTTAAGACGTGGTATTAATTTGTTCAAATAAAACACTTCAATTAGAAATGTTCAAATTAAGATCCCTTGGAGTTGTTTATGGCGACAAAATTCCAACCAATAACATTTTAAAAATAGCGTGAAACCTGTTTATATGAAGTATAAAGGTAAAGTAAAAAGGTGCTATTTAACAGGGAACATGTGTGTGATCTAGGTCTTTTTATTTCTTCTCCTACCATTATCCTTGGTAAAGTATCTGACTGATATAAATTTAAAGATCATTACATTAATATGATACAAAAAAATTAACATTAAACTAATATGATATAAAATTAAATTAAAATTAACTAAAATTCGTATCATATTAATCAAAAATAAAGAATTTATGTTATGTTAGTCAATGAATAGAAAAATATGGTTATTTAGATCCTTTTCTAGGTTGGGGGAGAAAATTCTTTGGGAGGCCATTCAACTTACATGACTATTTCCTCCAAGTCTCCCCTCCGTTCGAGGAAGCTTTTAGACCATGTTTGATGCTCTATTTAATCTCTAATTGAACTATATTTTTTCGATTGATTTTTTATCTTTTTCTAAAAATTTAAAAATAATTTTTTAAAAATTAACAAACTCCAATTCAAAACTTTTACTGTAACTGATAATCTAAATGGAAGCTTAATGTGAATGAGGGTTTTTTTAATTTATTTTAATGTGCTAATCACATGTGGTATTCTCACAATAAGTTGTCTAGATATGATCATCCATACCGTTAAAATTTCCCTTTCACTTGTTTGGTTATTTTTATTATTTTAACAGGCCAACGAGAGGCGTCCAGGAGATTCAAACACCATCTCCAATTCTCCATTTCAATCGCAAATCGATCCCCAAGTCAACGCCCGGCTTTCCACTCGCCTCTGCCGCCGCCACTGTGTTCGAACCCCCACCTTCCCAAACAACAATTACAAACAAAGAAAGAAACGCAGAGTCTCAGACACGGTAGAGAAGAGAAGATATACACATTTTGCCAATCATCAATTCAGTCCTTAAATTCCCAGAAATCAGGACACAGAAATCCGCCCAAACCAACCCACCATGGCTTCCTCTGCAATTGCCCCTAATTCAGCTCCTTGCTTAAACAAGGTCAATTTCCTTACCTTGATACCTTCCCATCTCCCATTTTGGCCCCCTCTTTCCATAAATCTTTTTTTTTTTTTTTCTAAATTTTGTTTGTTTGCTTTTTCTGAATCCCAGAAAGAATTGGGTCTCTCTGCTTTGTCCTCGTTGTCTCCATTTTCGGTCCAGGGATGTAAGAGAAAAACGCTCTCCAGGAAGATTTGCTCCGTCATGGCTCCTCAGCAATCCGAGCGCAAGCCGGCCACCACTGGCTCGGTTAGTTTTTTGTTTTTAGTTTATTTTTCGTTGATGAGTATTTTTGTTTTGTGGTTTTTTATGATGGGTTGGTTTTTTCAGGTCAAGACTGGGATGACGATGACCGTGAAGATTTTGGCTAGAGCTTCGGAGAAACCCCAGTTAAGCCCGGGTGAGAATGTTTGGGTTAATGTTGATATTTTGATGACTCCAGTTTAGAATTTGTTGTTGGTTTCAAAGATCACTGATGTTTAATGTGAAGAGAGAGATTTCGTTTTAGCAACTCTCCACGATTTCACATTTTTATTGCACTTTATATTTATAAGCTGTTTTATGTTTCCATTGATACAACTTTTACTTTGTGCGATGTTTTTCTCATTTTTAATCGGTCAATTTGCCTCTTGTGGTATTTAATAAGTGCCTAATTCTTTCGACATTAAGGTTTGGGACCGTGAGAAGATTGTAATTATTGCAGACCATTATATATTTACAAGCGATGAACGTGCAAATCGTAACGATATTAAAGATCTGGGTAATTTTAAGGTATGGCCAACTAATCGCATACCATCTTACGATTTGCACGTTCATCGCTTGTAAAAGGAATTTTAATAAGTGCCTAATTCTTTCGATCTGGGTAATTTTAAGGTAATTTTAATGATATTACGATTTGCACGTTCATCGCTTGTAAATATATAATGGTCTGCAATAATTACAATCTTCTCACGGTCCCAAACCTTAATGTCAAAAGAATTAGGCACTTATTAAATACCACAAGAGGCAGATTGACCTATTAAAAATGAGAAAAACATCGCATAAAGTTAAAGTTGTATCAATGGAAACATAAAACTGCTTATTAATATAAAGTACAATAAAAATGTGAAATCGTGGAGAGTTGCTAAAACGAAATCTCTCTCTTCACATTAAACATCAGTGATCTTTGAAACCAACAACAAATTCTAAACTGGAGTCATCAAAATATCAACATTAACCCAAACATTCTCACCCGGGCTTAACTGGGGTTTCTCCGAAGCTCTAGCCAAAATCTTCTCGGTCATCGTCATCCCAGTCTTGACCTGAAAAAACCAACCCATCATAAAAAACCACAAAACAAAAATACTCATCAACGAAAAATAAACTAAAAACAAAAAACTAACCGAGCCAGTGGTGGCCGGCTTGCGCTCGGATTGCTGAGGAGCCATGACGGAGCAAATCTTCCTGGAGAGCGTTTTTCTCTTACATCCCTGGACCGAAAATGGAGACAACGAGGACAAAGCAGAGAGACCCAATTCTTTCTGGGATTCAGAAAAGCCAAACAAACAAAATTTAGACCAAAAAAAAAAAAAAAGAAGATTTATGGAAAGAGGGCGCCAAAATGGGAGATGGGAAGGTAAGGAAATTGACCTTATATAAGAAAGGAGCTGAATTGGGGGAAATTGCAGAGGAAGCCATGGTGGGTTGGTTTGGGCGGATTTCTGTGTCCTGATTTCTGGGATTTTAAGGACTGAATTGATGATTGGCAAAATGTGTATATCTTCTCTTCTCTACTGTGTCTGAGACTCTGCGTTTCTTTCTTTGTTTGTAATTGTTGTTTGGGAAGGTGGGGGTTCGAACACAGTGGCGGCGGTAGAGGCGAGTGGAAAGCGGGGCGTTGACTTGGGGATCGATTTGCGATTGAAATGGAGAATTGGAGATGGTGTTTGAATCTCGTGGACGCCTCTCGTCGGACTGTTAAAATAATAAAAATAAGCAAGCAAGTAAAAGGGAAATTTAACGGTACGGATGATCATAGCTACACAACTTATTGTGAGAATACCACATGTGATTAGCACATTAAAGAAAAAAAAAAACCTCATTCACATTAAGCTTCCATTTAGATTGTCAGTCGGAGTTAAAAGTTTTAAAATGGAGTTTGTTAATTTTTAAAAAATTACTTATAATTTGTTTTTTATTTTTCAGCAGGAGACAAAAAAACCAATCGAAAAAGTACAGTTTAGTTAGAGATTAAATGGAGCACTAAACATTGCCTAAAAGCTTCCTCGGAGGTGAGACTTGGAGGAAATAGTTGTGTAAGTTGAATGGCCTCATTAATACGATACAAATTTTAGTTAATTTTAATTTAACTTTATATCATATTAGTTTAATGTTAATTTTTCGTATCATATTAATGCAATGATATTTAAATTTGTGTCACTCAGTACTTTGGTTGGAGAAGAAATAAAAAGGTCTAGATCACACACATGTTTCCTGTTAAATAGCACCATTATACTTCATATAAATAGGTTTCACGCTATTTTTAAAATGTTATTGGTTGGAATTTTGTCTCCACAAACAACTCCAAGGGATCTTTATTTGAACATTTCTGATTGAAGTGTTTTATTTGAACAATTTAATACCACGTCTCAAATTTGTTATAATTTGTCAGTTAACATCCAATATATGTCTTCTTTAGTATTAAATATATATTCTGTTTTGTTCAACAGTCGTGTTGTGGCCAGTGTGGTGCTGTTCAATATTGAAACATTTGTGTGATATGATGTTTTTTTTTTTTTTTTGTTCGCCTCTGGTACCAACCATTCAATTGAATTTCTAAAATATCCTTGGTTTCAAACCATCACACTTTTGATTTTGGTAAAACAAACGAATTAAAAAGACAAATGTGTCTCCCTTACTGAAATGCATGCTTAACTACAAGAAAATATATGAATTTTATTTATTTTTCTTGGAAGATTAATTTTGATTTTTGTGTTTGACTGTTTGCTTTTTATTGATGCTTTGCTGCAACATATATGTGTGGTAGAAAAGATTGCTAGGATTTTTTTAGGGGAAGATTTGCTATGATATTACCATTATCCTTTTTCCCCTAAAGAATATGACCAAAATCAAACTATAACAAATGATTGATTTAGTTTAATTGTGATATTTCCAATATCTTTTTTTTTCCCCTAAACAATATTACCAATATCATACAATAATATATGATTGTTTTAAATTCAATTTTAATTAACCTCTTTAAAATATATTATGACAAACAAATTACCTACAGGGAAAAAAATTACGATGATGAGAAATAAATAAGAAAAGTTCCTTTTATGTGCCCACACATGAATAAAATCTTGGATATGTTCTTATGTTTATTTTTTAAGTTTTTAAAATTAGGAGATTCGGATGTTTGTTTAAAAATGTATAAAATGAGTACTACGTACGTAAAATTATATAACTATGCCATATTCATATCATGCGTTCTCTGATAGCACGAATTATTTTGAATTTGACTGACATAATATAGACAGTAGAAATGATGTTTTGGAAGTTTCATTTATTATTTTTTTTGAAAGGGAAGTTTCATTTATTATTGGATGTTAATATATTTGAAAATGTACATGGAGGCCGTTAATATTGTTAATGGCCTAAGTAATATATATATATATATATAGGTTATCAGAGGCTTTTTTTTTTTTTTTTTTGACAATTACTTGTAGATTAATATTGTAAAAAAGCCAAGTAATATATATATATATATATATGTGTGTGTGTGTGTGTTTATGGTATTGGAGGTTAATATTTTTGACAGTTTATTTGGAGTTAAACTAATGGCAAAGACAACCCACTCGCGCGTGAACTGTGTAACATTAAAACATTAACATTGTTGTCTTGACCAGGCCATAAAAATGAACTAGGGTTTCTTGATGAGCTGCACTATAAATATAGCTTCTACCCAAACCCCACCTTCACCTCCAATTCAGAAAACCTCTCGGCTCTTACTGCGGCGTCCTCGGTACAATCAGAGGTCGCAGCTCATCGACATGGCCACTGTATCTCAGGTAAAGATTAATTGGCGGTCAAGTAACTGAGATTTTTTGTGATTAATTTCTTTTTTAATTTTAATTTCACAGTTTGGTACATTTTTTTATTTTTATTTTTCATAAATGAAAAGTTTGTAGAAGTTCGATCTGTTGTATTTGTTCAGTTTTGATACATAAAGTCTTATTAAGCTTCGAACTTTGTCCTTAAAAAAGCTTCGGATTAGATTGGATCTTTCGATTATGTCTCCAAGTTAAATCTTTCATTTTTGCAGAAATTTCTGGAAACCTTTCTTTGCTTGGATTTCATTTTCAACTGCTTTTTTTCCGGGATGGGATGTATATATGTTTTGTGTTTTGAGCTCGCTGGTCTTCATATTTGTTTGTTTTTATGTTCAACTCGATTCATTAATTGATCACAAAGTAGGGGTTTTTTTTTTTCCCTATATATAATACAAAGTCCATCAAGATCTCTCCTACTGGTATTCTTTTTTCAGTTCATTTTTTCCCCTTTCCTTTTAAGATTGTTTAATCAAAACAATAAATATTTTTTCGCTGTAGTAAACAAGAAAAAAAGGAAAGAAAAGGTAAAATTTTGCAGCATCAATGGTCTAAACAATAACCATTAAAAAAATATTATTTGGTAAAATAGTTTAAAAAATCTCTTATAATAATAGTAATCTTCTACCACTAATTGCGGACGCTCAACATAAACCACCAAAGAATTCTTTAAAAATTAAAAAGCATGCAAGTTGAGTGTAGGTGGCGTGATTACACAGGGATCTTTTGGTGACTTTTTCTTCTATTTATATAGGATATATATATATGTGTGTGTGTGTGTGTGTGTCAATGACTCCAATTCCTTTTAAATGGAGAGATCTTCATCATATTCTAATAACGAATACAGGTACGCCATTTCGGACATGGGAGCAACAGTGTTGATGGACGTTCACTAGTTTACGATTTGGCTATCTCATCATCAGGTACTGTCTCTTTTTTGTCTGATTAATTAATTTCGCGATTTTCTATTTTTGTTTTTTACATTTTTTTGATAGTGAAAACTGTTTGTTTATTTTTTTTTATGAAGCAAATGAAAATAGTTTGTTGTGCGTCGCTTTAAATTGCATACATGTATCTTAAGTACTAAGTTGACACTAGAAGTGAAGATTTTGTACAGAACAAAACCTAAATTATATATTGATTGATAGAGAAATAAAGTTCCATCAACAAAAATTCTACTCTATAGTATTTTTTACAAATTAAAAAAAGAAAATTCACTATTTAAAATAATTTAGAGTAAGTAATACTTAATAGTAAATTTACTAATTAATAAATTATATATTTATTAGAAGTTTTGTAATGATTGACTGATGGACATGGTCAATTAATGATTGATCAATATTAATATATATGTTTAAGTGATTGATGGTAGTTTTTTTATTAAATTAAAAAATGATCGAGATCATCTATTTAAATAAAAATAAACTTTCTATTTATCTCATTTTTTAAATTATTTTCAAAACCTACTTTTATTTTGATTATTTGCTGTGAAAATGGTATTTGTTTCCTTCTCTCAAAAGCTTCTTATATAATTTGTAAAACCTACAAAATGGTCTACGAATTAAAGTTTAATTTTTCCGCTGTTTTAGAATGTTAGCTTCTTCTAGTGTGTGCTGAGAATTATCTTGTTGGGTCTTTTATTTTATGTACATGCAAAAATTGATCCCTCAAAACAAGAAAATTTCTCATTCTCTCCATGACATTAAATTGGTTAATTAGTTAACACAATCACTTCTTTTTCTCTCTTCTTGAGTTCTAATTTTCTTGATATGCCCTTTTTTTCTGTTTTGGATCTTCTATCATCAGCAAACATACTTGACTGGATCGAAAAATTAAGAGGGATTGGTGATTCGGCAAGACTGCTTGACCAAGGATGGCTCTACCGGTAATATATTAAATTCTGCAATAAAGAATTTGGTCGTGATAGCATTGTCCGGGTACGTACATATATAAGACTTTTAAAGTTCTGATGATAAGGGAATTATATCAATCGATATTATGGTTTTTGAATTACGTGCATACCTATTAGGCCATGTAGGACCCCATTTATAATTTTTGTTTATTTTTTTCTCCTCCAATTGCCTACCGGAACTATAATATTTGGCTATGCATGCGGTTCTTAAAGTTCAAAAAATCACACTTTTTATTTATTTATTTTTTTTTATCCCAACCATTAGTATCTCTAATTTTGTTCCTAACCGCTCAGGATCTAGCACTGCGCCATCTGCTTCCACGTGAGTATTTTCTTGCAACTGTGATCAACGAGTATTTGAGCAAGAACGATCTTACACATGCCACGGAGAAGATATGTTCTTTGGAGTCATCGTAGATTCAACAAATTAAAGGAATCTACCCTTCACTATTTGGAAGAGAACTTGAAGATGACCTTGAAACCTTCACTTTTGGGGATCATAGAAAGGTTTACATGTTTTATGTGTTCTCAGCTGTTATCAAATTGATTTATAAGCAAATGCCTAGATTACAAATATTATTGTTCACAAATTTCAGTCCTTAGTAGTGTTAAAAAGTGGTTACAATTTTTTTTTTCTTTTCCTACTTATCATATTAGACATCTAATGACTTTAAGCCAAAAATATACATAAAAGAATATTAATGGATTGATCTGTATTACATGCATATCGTTTAAAAGCACACCTCTTCCCCTGTTTTATTTGTTTAAAACCACCTAAAGAGCTAGTAATTATAGTTAATTTGAAATTTTTCATTTGTCTCTTCAGGTTTTGAATAGACCCTCCTGTGACGTTATTGATTAGTTATCACATTTCATACTTAATTTCTAAAACATTATTGTGCTATCAATATCATTAATTCATAAACTGAGTTTTAGGATTTCATCCTAATAATTATACTAAATAAACATACATACTCACACACACACACCCTCAAACATATAGAGGTGCGTAAATAAGATAAAGTAAAGATAAGTTCTATATAGAGAATTCATTCTTAATTGTTTCAACTTGATTTGTGTATACATAGCTGCTGCTAAAGCACATACGAGTACGACATCGAAATGCGGGTGTAGGCGAAGAGCGCCTTAAAAATATTGTGAGGTATCTACATGAAAAAGTTCAAGAGACCTACAAATGTCCCCGACTGGCTATCATGGACCTTGTTTCTGAACTAAATGAAGAAGATTTGCGAATTGCTGTTGATCGATACAGTACAGAATATAGGAAACCCCTGGTAGAGGTATACACTGCTTCTCTTGCCTTTTTATCTTATTTCCAAATTTCATGTTTTAGTTGTCTTGCACTGGTATCTAACTGAAGTTAGTTTTCTCAGGATTTAACGCTTGCAGGGTATGGACATTTTGAGCATGGGCTTGTAACAAAAATCAAATGCGCTATGAACCGTCCCGAGTATTATGCAGAGGTAATGTTCCTCATCCTGAGAGTTTTCAGTAACAGGGCATGCAGAGTAAACCCCCCTGTCTACTTCTGTTTTTGTTTAGTACTTTTCTGAAAATTTTGGTCATTGAACTATTTAAACGTGTCTTGTATTTCACTTATTTTACATATTTTCCATCCGCATGTTCATGATGATTATGATTTGAACATTTGATTTGGAAGTATTCAACAGAACTAAATATTGATTTTTTTTTTTAATATTAAAGATATTTGGAGGGTGATGACCTTCAACCAAGAGTGTCCAATTGGGGATTTTCCCACTTAAATACTGAAAAATTATCATTTGCTAGTTGGTGTGTTTAGTGAGCAATAGAATATAATCACTTTTTGTTTGGTTGATGGTTTGCTATATGTGTGTATGTGTTTTTCCCTTCAATTTGAACCGTCACATCGAATTTTAAAATAATAAGATTGTGATAAATATTTTTAGGAATAAATAGCTGATGGAGTGGGAAAAAAAAATGAATATATAGGGGTTTATTTTGTAAGTTAGTCTTACAATGCATTTGCAACTTTTTACAGAAGCTGTACAAGGCATTTGGAGCAATGAAAGATCCAAATATAGAGGGGATGATAGATGCAGATCATCATATTGATTATGAAACAATTGTGAGGGTCATCACGACAGTGGCTGAAAGGGATATGATGATGATGAAAGAAGAATATCGGAAGAAGTCTGGAAGGGCACTGGAGAACGACATTTCTGAAGCATTTGCGGACCGCCAAGACTGCTTGCAACTCATTCTTATGATCTTGAATGGTCAGTTAGTGGTCAATCACTGATTGACCAATTTTAATAAGTATTTTTTACTGATTGTGTTACAAAAATAACGACAGGCAACAAGAAAATCGAAAAATAAGAACATACAAATTTACATGGAAAGCCCTAGATGGAAAAAAAAAAAAAAAAAGAAAAAAAAAAAAAAGAAAAAAACTATGGACAGTGGCGAAGAAATTCACTAAATCAGAGATCAGCACAAAAGGGATATTTGTGCGGTAATAACAAAAGAGCATAATGAAGAAATCCTAAAATTACATCATATATATATGTACTTATATATATAAAATGATTGACCAGTTAAAATTTGCGCTGTTTTAGAATGTAAGCTTCTTCTTAAGTGTGACGAGAATTCTATCTTGTTGGGTCTTTTATTTTATAGGCAAAAATTGATCCCTCAAAGTAAGAAAATTCTCACTCTCACCATAATGGAATAACACAGTAGTTTCTTTTTCTCTCTTATCGAGTCCTGATTATGTTGATACGTTTATTTTTGCTGTTTTGGATTTCTCATCATCAGGAGACATACCGAGCCTTAATCAAGAATATGAAAGGATTCGTAATAGGGCAACACAATATGGTAATGATTACTATTTTCGGTTACGTACACACACACGACTTACTGAAGTTCTGATGAGAAGGGAAACATCTAGCCCTATTACAATTTTCGAATTACTTGTATACCTATTTGGCCATGCAGTACCCCCCTTTTTTGTTTGTCTTTTTGTTTTTTTATCTCTCTCCAATTAACTACTGGGACTATATTTGGCTATGCAGTTCTTAAAGTTCAGAATCACACAAAATTTTCGTCGTGACTGCTATTTCTAATTTTGTTCCTCACGGCTCAGGATCTAGTACTGAGACGGCTGCTTCCAAGAGAGTATTATCTTGCAACTTCAATCAACAATGCATTTGAAGGAAAATGTCTTATAAAGGTGTTGCTCAATTGAACACTTGCAAGTATACGAGTCGTACAAGTAATAAAGTGTACACAATTGTACGGATATCGTCCCTCGAGGATTAAATCACCAAAATTATCAAGTAGAAGCTATGTTAACACCAAACAAGGTATGAAATAAAAAAAAAAAAGCTGAATTGGAAATTCACTAAAAATTATGTAACAATTAAAATCAAAGCAAAAGCAAACAAAACTAATGAAAAGAACGGGATTGCAGTTGAGTTTGGGAAACCAATGGATTAAACAAGCTAGGACACCTAATTTCACCTTAGTTGCAGGTCTGCTACACGAATGCTACTAAAATGCTATAGCATGCTCTGCGCCTGTTAACCAAACCTCCGTTTTGATGCATAAAATTCTTCCGAATTATTATGGCTAATTCCTCAAACCTTTTTCAACATATTCCTATGTGAATCCAGCTCTTAGAATGCAATTTTAAGGCTCGGGTCTTGTGGGTTATGCAAGATGAACAATATATTCCTATACCATTCACAAATCAATAAACCTAGACAAGCATATTGAACTTACATCATCCATGTTATTTCCAACTTAAATTAACCCTTCCGGTATTAATCTAAATCTGATTTCCTATAGTTGATGGCCAGTCAAAAAATAGAAATAAACATAAAACACACATGAATGAACAAGAGCAGAACATCATCTAGCAATCCAACATCAACATAACATTCCTACAACCTTGGTTCCATTAGAGTCCTAGCTAAACAATTTAGTTCATATTTCGGATTACAAAAGCAAGCTTAAAAATGTCATCCATTGTTCAACAGAAAATGACAATCAGAAAGTGAATCAAGAAAGAGTAAGAGGAAGAAAAACTCCAAGTGGCTCGAGATGGTTCTTCTCGTCCTTCGGCCTTCTTCTCTTGAGCTCGCTCTCCAAAATAGGCGTAAAAATGGAAGCTAAACTTCAGCTGAGCTCTCTCTCTCTCTTGCCCAAAAATGGTGTATTTTCTTCTCTCCTCTGTTTTCTCTCTCCGACGGCTGCTTTTCCTTGGATCCAAAATTGGTATATACATGGCTGGCGGCCTCTTTCCTTTCTTTTTGTTTTCTTGTTAGGCTAGGGCAACAATGGTACACATGTGGCAAAAAAGGGTGGGGGACCATCTGACCACAAATGTCCAGCTCATTCATCCCACATGGTCTCTCCACATAATGGTCTGATGTCAGCAAAATCTGCCAGCGATGCCCAGAATTTTGTCCAGAAATGCTGCAGCATGGTTGTAGCATTTACCTGAAAAACACATTACCAGCACTTTAACGTTTTGGCCCTCATTTTGCTCTATGATCCTTCAATTCAGTTCAAGAAGAGCATAATTACAGAAGTTGACCACAGCACAAGTAAAACTTAAAAATCCAAAACAAAACACAAAGAAAAATAATAAAAATGCTCTTGAGTAAGCAAATTTGGACTAGAAAAACATTGGATAACTCTAATGTCTTAGAGTTATCACACCCCCAAACTTAAAACATTGCTTGTCCTCAAGCAAAACAGAAACAACAGCAAAAACAAGACGCAAAACAAAAACAGAGAAAAACAAAAGCACGCACTTTGTGGATAAATTTGCACAGGGGCTGTCCTCAAGAGATGGGTTAAAAGCATACCTAAAAGAGAAACACCATACTCATACAAGTGCTGATTTTTAAATTCAAAAGATGGCTTCTTCTCAAATTGGACCTGCTTTGTGAGTGTGTGAGCACCAAGTGCTAGTTCATCAATGGCAAAATAAATAGAACCAAGCACACTTATTTTAAACAAAATGTTTTCAAATTAAAGCTCAAACTCCATAAGCTTGCTTTTCAAAACTCTCTCCACTAATGTCGATTAACATCTAACCAAAGATCAATAGGACTTATTGTGGTTGTGATGACGGGCTAGGATGAAGGTAGGGTACGAGGATGCATTTTGGCTCGTCTCACCCTAAAACACATCAATACTCTAGGAAGCACAAACAGTGTCTCAAAATAGAACAACCCCAAACTTAGTTTTTTACTTCCTCTTGCCATTTATTCCCTTTTTTTTTTTTTTTTTTTTTTTTTTTATCTACTTCCTTATCATGCCACATTTGCCTTTTTACGCGAATTCCAACATTTGTGATGAAGTCACCCGGTTACTCAACAAAGTTGCAATTCAAGGTGTTTTTTTTTTTAACTTGCTCATGCTTCAGTTTACCGTTTGACGCAAAAATGAACATGGGGCTCATGAACACTCCTGGTTACTAAGCAAACCAAAACAGCGGAGCAAACAAGTTTTTTTTTTTTAAGTAAGTTTCCCACACCCCCAAACTTAAAATCAACATTGCCCTTAATGTTGTAAGAGCTATGTCCTAGAATAACATATGCTTAGGGGAGAAGGATAAACAAGTGGAAACTTATTATTAAAATAGGCTACACTAAAGCTATGGGAACAAGAAAGAGGGAAAAACATAGGCTCAAAGGGGGTATACAATGGCTGAAAACAGTGCAAGGTGGGCTTGAAAGGCTCAATCGGTCCAAAAATCAGCCTACATCATATCCTTGGTCACATGCTCATTAAAAATTTCCCGAGATATGGTGCTCAGAGTACTATCAGTCTGAGTACGCGGCTCACCTAGCCGGAAAAGAAGGATCAGGTCGGTCCTCGGTGTTCTCCGAGAACTTGGTCGGTCGTAGTCGGATTACTAGAATCTGGTCGGCGTGGTCTGAAGTGGAACTCTGTGGTCGGAGTGGTCGAAGCAGAGTTGATGCCGGGGGGGCTTATGTTGAGACGTGATCTGCTCCGACCACAGAGTTCCACTTCAGACCATGCCGACCAGATTCTAGTAATCCGACTACGACCGACCAGGTTCTCGGAGAACACTGCGGACCGACCTGATCCTTCTTTTCCGGCTAGGTGAGCCGCGTACTCAGACTGATAGTACTCTGAGCACCATATCTCGGGAGATTTTTCCAGTGCTGACAAGTCCCCTCAGGCCCATACTCTACCTACCCATGACGCAAGTCCTGTCACTGTACCCGTCAGCCGCAGTCGCTGCCGACCTACTACTGCAACATGTCACTTCGCCACCCACCGCCACCTACTCCGACAGGAGTTGCCCCTGCAGGCGCCGGCAGTGGCTACTTTGCTGCCCCCCCATGCCGGGTCAGACCCACGTGGCATCAATTCATTGGGCGGATAGCCTCTGCAAGCCTAAGGCCTAGTCACCCCTCGGGTGCCCTAGGTAGCCGACCCGACCGGGTTGCCCCAAGCACCCGGACCCGAGAAAGGTGCCTATAAATAGGGAATCAACCCACAAATTCAGGTATGGTCATTTTTCCTTGCCAAAGCTCTGCCTCTCCCTTCGTATATTAGTTCCCCGACTGACTTAAGCATCGGAGTGCCCGCGGCAGACATCACACTGGTGTCCCCATCATTCCGAGGTGCTTCCTTTTTGCAGGTGATTGACGGCGGAGCTACTGGCCAGCCCTTACCAGACTACCCGACCACATTGGGTGTTGCTGCCAGAGGCGTTTTTGGCATCAACAATGAGGAGAATACAGAGGGTCCCAATACAAGTGTTCAGAAAAATTTGCTCGTCTCTTATATGCTAGTTTTCAACGGGATGTCGCTAATTTTGTGAATAGTGGTATGAATGTGGCAAATTACGTTTGGAAAATTGCGTGGGTCGAAGCTAATTATAGGGAAACTGCCTTCTTGGATAATGTTTTACCTCAGTATAAATTCTTTGAAGGGGACCCAAATCCTTTAGTTAAAGGAGCTATTGACAATAACAGTAGAGAAGTGGAAACAGTCGAATTGAAAAGTGGAGTTGTGAGGGTTATTAAGGAGCCATTGACAGCTTTTGCAGCGTCCCTTATTGTATTATTTATTATTGGAAGGCCCAAAATTGAAAGGCCAGTGGTCACTGATCCACTTGGAAAACAACATGCTTTTGAGAACTGTGATGGAAGGGCTATGTTGAATGCTTTGAAGTACCTTGGTGATGATAATGAACAAGGGAGAGAATACTCATTGATTACTTCGATCCAAGGTTCCCTGAAGCTGGACAAAATAGTTTTCCACCATACAACAACTTTGACAAACTCCAATCCTAAAGTGTGGAGGAAATGTGCAGCCTTGGGACTTCATGACATTGTTGAAGACACTATAGAAAGGGAGGCAACAGAGTCCTTGAAGGGAAACAATAAGGAGCTGAACTTTCCAAAGGAAGTGATCAAGAATAGGGGCAGCAAGCGACTTAGCCTTTGAAGGGAGATCAAAACAGTTTTGAAAGTTACTTTGATACCTTTGTGGATTCATGATGAACTGAAAAGGGAATTTTCTGTTGGAGTTTACCAAAATCACAGGGGAAAAAAAAAAAAAAAAAAGGCTTGCGTTGGTGCTAAGTTTCACGTTCTATGCAATCAAGCTCTATTTCCACTCAACTTTCAGTTTTTCAGCTCCATGATCCTTGCTTTCTTTAGTTCTTGGAGTTGGTGAGCAGCTTGTGGCATTGTTGGACAATTCTCTACTTCAAAGCTAAAATTTCTTGTAACGAGCCTGTGTCTTGGAGCTGTTGAAGTCAAGTCCTCGTGCCAACTTCTGTGGTACTATGAATTGATCAGCTTTGGAGTTTTGGTTTTCCCATTGGATGTTGTTTTCAAGGCTCATGTTTGAATTGAACTTGAGGACAAGTTCTTTCTGGGAAGGGAAGAACTGATGTAGGAGCTTCCATGAAGATGTTGCTGTTTCTAAACTTGACGATTCGGGGTCGAATCCTTCTTAAGCAGGGGAGTCTGATGTAGGAACATCAAGTTGTTTTGCTTGTCGTTTTTTTTGGAACTTTCCTTTACTGTTTGTAATAAGACCTGAGTTGTCGTTTTAGAGGCTGTTTTGTCGTTTTTTTTAAGTATCCAAAACGTGGTCGTTTTGGGAAGTCTAGTCCCTTAGTTGAGCGTGTCTTTGATGCAGCCCCTTTGGTGTATTAGTTCCTCTGTACTGTCAAGGAAGAGACCAGATTTGGTTTGTTGATGAATGAATATTGAGCTGAGCTCTTTCTCTGGGTTTGTTTCCCAGTTTTCTTTAGGTGTTAGTGTGATTTTCACCTATTTCTCAGTCTGAATTTCGTTGAAATTCTTCTCTGATTTGGCTCCTACGTCATTTTGCTTCTGGCCACTTATGCATGTAGACATGTAAATAATAACATTGCATATATGTATATAATACAAATTTTACATGTGAATTTTGTATGCATAGGTGTGTATAGATATTTCACTCTCTGGTCCTTGTGTAATAGATGTCTTCATGTCTTCATGTGATAATAGCTGTGGTTTCTTCTAGGATCTACTCACGTTACAATAGGATTTATAAACCACAAGTCTCTGAGGTAATCTGATTAGCAGTTGGCTAAGCTCATAATTTGATTACAAGAGACTGAAATGTTTCCCGTGAAGGTGGCGCCGGTGACCTGAAGAGCTTCCGATGAGATGGCCGGAGTCAGGACGAGCTCATAATGACATCCTTGGTGGCCAGAGTCGCGCGAAGGCAGTGCGACAGTCGCGATCTCCCGATTGAAGGTGGCCAGTGTCGGGCAAATACTAAGCATCCTCACACAGAGCTCGCGGAGAGGAGAGTTACAGTGGTCAGATCTCGCTGCCGCGATCTCGGGCGGTTAGCCATGGAAGGTCTCGTATGCGCCGACTACTAGCCGATTGCGGCGACAAATCTTTGATGACGGAATTCCTCCGGCAGTCGGGACGGCGAACTCGCGACGGAGCTCAACAATCCTCTCTGGAGCGCCAAATGCCTCTTTTCTCCCCATCTCATTCGCTTGGTACTCTCTCCCTCCGTTTCTTTTTCTGCGTAGTTTTGGCTTCTAAGCAATTATGGGAACAGTTGAAAAATTATATTGTTAGGTTTATTTTTTGCAATTTTGGTGTCCAAAAGTGTACATTGATTCAGTTTTGTGACATAAGAATTTGGCTATAATCTGAAAAATTTTGAGTTCTTTGTTGCCCATGGCCTGTTTGGTTAGAGTTGAGAAACTTGAAACTTGTCTATTGGAGTTGAAACACTAATGTTAGGCCTTTCTGATATGTGGTTATAGTAGGTGAAAAGAAGTTTGAATCAAGGCATGTTCAGACCGAAGGGAAAGACGGAGCGGCGGTTGTGGCGCGTCGGAGCTGGTGATATGTTGTTATGAAGGTTTCGATTTTTAATTTGCAGCAATTTTAGTAGATTACCAGTAGTAATTTGGTAGATTGCCTTTTTTATTGGTAGGGAAATTTCAGTAAAACACTTGGTTTTTTTGCCTTTGATCCCCATAGCTCGGGCTTTGTTTTACGGGTCTTTACTTTACTCAATTAACGACTTAAAACAGAGGCTGCATTATCTCTAGTTGTGGCATATTATTACACTATATTAAACAGATTATTCCACAAAACGAGTTGGATTTTTTAATATATGTATCTTGCAAATAAAAGTTGATATGATAGACAAGACTAGTTGATCGATTCTTTACCTTTCTCTTTTTTTATTTTCTGTTTCATCATCTTATTGATTTTGAGTATGATCTAAGAGATACGTGAGTTCTTCTTGAGAGGTAATCGGGCTTACTGAGTTGTCGAGGAAAACATGTGAATTCTTATTATCACTATGTAATTCTACTGCACAACATATCCACATATGTTCTTAGAAAAAAAAAAAAGCACCCCCGATAACAACAACTTCCGCATGTAACGTGACATGAACGTCAGGCATCAGTTTGAGGCATGGGAGTTCAAGATCATGTGAATAAGGTGCAAGCGTTCCTGGCGATCCGCAAATGCTACAGAAATATCGTCCTTCAGTGTATGCTCAAATTTAAGGCGATATGTTTCTTTCATCATCATCAAGTCTCCTTCAGCCACTGTCGTGATGAACCTCACGATTGTTTCATAATATTTACATCCATCATCCCTTGTATGTTTGGATCTCTCATTGCTCCAAATGCACAACAACATATATAATTCAGTTACAGGCATCAGTTATTATCACTATGTAATTCTACTGCACAACATATCCACATCTGTTCTTAGGAGGAAAAAAAAAAAAAAAAGCACCCCGATAGCAACAACTTCCGCATGTAACGTGACAGGAACGTCAGGCATCAGTTTGAGGCATGGGAGTTCAAGATCATGTGAATAAGGTGCAAGCGTTCCTGGCGGTCCGCAAATGCTTCAGAAATATCGTCCTCCAGTGTATGTTCAAATTTATGGCGATATTTTTCTTTCATCATCATCATGTCTCCTTCAGCCACTGTCGTGATGACCCTCACGATTGTTTCATAATCAATATGATGATTGACATCTATCATCCCTTGTATGTTTGGATCTCTCATTGCTCCAAATGCCTCGTACAGCTTCTGTAAAAGAGTTGCAAAAGCTTTATAAGACTAAATTACAAAATAAACACCCCTATATATTCAAATTTTTCCACTCAATCACAGTAGCTATTTATTCCTAAAATTTTTAGCAATCATAAAAATTTAAAATCGATGCAAATACATACGATGACGGTTCAAATTGAAGCGGGGGGGGGGGGGGTGGGGGTGGTGTGGGGGTGGGGTTGGAACACGCACATACGCCCAAAGACACGTATAGCAAACCATCAACCAAACAAGAAGTGAATACATTCTATTGATCGCCAAACACCCCAACCTGCAAAGCATAGTTTTCCAATGTGGAAAAATCTCTATTGGACACTTGGTTGAATACAATTCCAAATAAAAAGGTTATATCACTAACTATCATGAGCATGGGGATATTGGAAAATATGTAAAGTAATGTAAAGACAAGAAATTTTAAATGACCAAATTTTCAGAAAAGTACTAGTAAACAAAAACAGAAGTAAACAGATGGTTTACTGCCCTATTGATGAACACTTTGAGGTTGTGGAAGATTTACCTCTGCTAAAAACTCAGGACGGTTCACAGCGCATCTGATTTTAGTCTCAAGTCCATGCTCAAAATGTTCAAACCCTGCACGAGTTAAATCCTGAGAAAAATAACTCAGTTAGACACCAGTGCAAGACAACCAAAACATGAAATTTGGAAATAAGATAAAAAGGCATGAGAAGCAGTGTATACCTCTACCAGGGGTTTCCCATATTCTATACTGTATCGATCAACAGCCGTTCTCAGATCTTCTTCATTCAGTTCATAAACACGGTCCATGATAGCCAGTTGGGGACAATTGTAGGTCTCTTGAACTTTTTCATGCAGATACCTCACAGTATTTTTAAGGCGCTCTTCGCCTACACCAGCATTTCCATGTGGTACGCTTGTGTGCCTTAGCAGCAGCTATGTATACACAAATCAAGTTGAAACAATTAAGAATGAATTCTCTATTATCTGTACTTTATCTTATTTACGCACCTCTATATATATAAATGTGTGTGTGTGTGTGTATTTAGTATAATGATTGGGATGAAATCCTAAACTTAGTTTATGAATTAATGATATTGATAGCACAATAATGTTTTAGAAATTAAGTATGAAATGTGATAACTAATCAATAACGTCACAGGAGAGTTTGTTCAAAATCTGATGAGACAAATGAGAAATTTCAAATTAACTATCATTAATAGCTCTTTAGGTGGTTTTAAACAAATAAAAAAAGGGGAAGAGTTGTGTGCTTTTAAACGATATGCATGTAATACTGATCAATCCATTAATATTCTTTTACGTATATTTTTGGCTTAGAGCCAATAGATGTCTAATATGATGAGTAGAAAGAGAGAGAGAGAGAGAAAAAAAAAATATTTTGTAACCACTTTTTAACACTACTAAAGACTGAAATTTGTGAACAATAATATTTGTAATCTAGGCATTGCTGATAAATCAATTTGATAAGAGCTGAGAACACATAAAACATGTATACCTTTCTATTATCCCCAAACGTGAAGGTTTCAATGTCATCTTCAAGTTCTCTTTCAAATAGTGAAGGGTAGATTTTTTCAATTTGTCGAATCTCCGATGATTTCAGAGAACATATCACGTCCATGACTTGTAAAAGATCGTTCTTGCTGAAAAACTTGAAGATCACATCTGCGAGATGACACTTACGTGGAAGCAGCAGGCGCATTGCTAGATGCTGAGCGGTGAGGAACAAAATTAGAGATACTAATAGTTGTGATGAAAAAATAGTGTGATTTTTGGAACTTTAAGAACCGCATGCATAGCCAAATATAGTTCCGGTAGGCAATTGGAGGAGAAAAAAAAATAAACAAAAAATATAAAAGGGGTACCGCATGGCCTAATAGGTGCCTATACACGTAATTCAAAAACCATAATATCAATTGATGTAATTCCCTTCTCATCAGAACTTCAAAAGTCTTATATATGAACGTACCCAGATAAAGTTATCACGACTAAGTTCTCGGTTGCAGCTTTCAATAACTGCCCGGTAGTACAATCGTGGGTGATACGTTCTTGCCATACGACGAATCCGTATTAATTATGCAGCCCAGTCAGCTTCGTGTCCTGCTGATAGAAGATCTAAAACAGAAAAAATGGGCATATCAAGAAAATTAGAACTCAAGAAGAGAGAAAAAGAAGCTATTGTGTTAACTAATTAACCAATTCAATGTCACAGAGAGAATGATAAATTTTATTGTTTTGAGGGATCAATTTTTGCATGTATAAAAAAATAAAAGACCCAACAAGATAATTCTCGGCACACACAAGAAGAAGCTAACATTCTAAAACAACGGAAAAATTAAACTTTAATTCGTAGACCATTTTATAGGCTTTACAAATAATATAAGTAGCTTTTTGAGAGAAAGAAGTTAATACCATTTTCACAGCAAATAATCAAAATAAAAGTAGGTTTTGAAAATATTTGAAAAAATGAGATAAATAGAAAGTTTCTTTTATTTAAATAGATGATCTCGATTATTTTTTAATTTAATAAAAAAATTACCATCAATCATTGAAACATACATATTAATATTGGTCAATCATTAATTGACCACATCATCAAATCATAACAAAACTTCTAATAAATATTTAATTTATTAATTAGTAAATTTACTATTTACTGTTACTTACTCTTACTTATTTTAAATAGTGCAATTTTCTTTTTTTAATTTGTAAAAAATACTTATAGTACAATTTTTGTTAATGGAACTTTATTTCTCTATCAATCAATATATAATTTAGGTTTTGTTCTGTACAAAATCCTCACTTCAAGTGTCAATTTAGTACTTAAGATACATGTATGCAATTTGAAGTGACGCACAACAAACTATTTTCATTTGCTTCCAAAAAAAAAAAAAAAAATTCACTATAAAAAAATGTTAAAAAAATATAAAATCACGAAATTAATTAATCAGACAAAAAAGAGACAGTACCTGATGATCGAGCCAAAACAGGACGTATAATGTTGTCAACCAAATCTAAAAAGACCGCATTCTCATGTTCAACATCAACACTGCTGCTCCCATGTCCGAAATGGGGGTACCTGTATTCGTTAGAACATGATGAAGACCTCTCCATTTAAAAGGAATTGGAGTCATTGACATATATATATATATATATTTATATATATAAGGGGGTGTTTGGTGTGTAAGTTTGAGTTAAGATTTGTAAGTTTAAATAGTAAATTTTTTTAAATTTTTTTGAATTTTCAGAAAAGACAAACAACTTTTTGGGGAAAAAAACAAAAAATATGATGAAAAAAGTACAATTTAGTTTAAACTAAACTCATGGTCAAACAAGGCCTAAAAGAAAAGGTCACCAAAAAATTCCTGTGTAATCTCGCCACCTACACTCAACTTGCATGCTTTTTAATTTTTAAAGAATTCTTTGGTGGTTTATGTTGAGCATCCGCAATTAGTGGTAGAAGATTACTATTATTATAAGAGATTTTTGAAACTATTTTACGAAATAATATTTGTTTTATGGTTATTGTTTAGATCATTGATGCTCCAAATTTTTACCTTTTCTTTTCCTTTTTTTTTCTTTTTTACTGCAGCGAAAAATATTTGTTGTTTTGATTAAACAATCCTAAAAGGAAAGGGAAAAAAATGAACTGAAAAAAGAAGAGATCTTGATGGACTTTGTATCATACATAGGAAAAAAAACCTACATTGAGATCAATTAATGAATCGAGTTGAACATATAAACAAACAAATATGAAGACCAGCGAGCTCAAAATACAAAACATATATACCTCCCATCTGGGAAAAAAAGCAGTTGAACATGAAATCCAAGCAAAGAAAAGTTTCCAGAAATTTCTACAAAAATGAAAGTTTTAACTTGGAGACATAATCGAAAGATCCAATCTAATCCGAAGCTTTTTTAAGGAGAAAATCCGAAGCTTAATATGACTTTATGTATTAAAACGGAACAAACACAACAGATCGAACTTCTACAAACTTTTTATTTCTGAAAAATTAAAAAAAAAAAAAAAAAATCTACCACTGTGAAAAGAAAATTAAAAAGGAAATTAATCACACAAAATCTAAGTTACTTGACCGCCAATTAATCTTTACCTCAGATAAAGGGGCCATGTCAATGAGCTGAAACTTCCAGTTGTTCCGAAGACACGGCAGTAAGGGCCAAGAAGCTTTCTGAATTGGAGGTAATAGGCAGGGTTTGGGTAGAAGCCAAGTCAATGCTTTACTATTGCACAGTTCACGCGTAAGATTGACGCGATCGAGTGTGTTGTCTTCGCCATTAGTTGGGCTTTTTACAATATTAACCTCCAATACCATAAATATACATACATACATATATATATATATATATATATATTACTTGGCTTTTTTACAATATTAATCTAAAAGTAATTGTCCAAAAAAAAAAAAAAAGGCCTCCGATAACCTATATAAATATTACTTAGGCCACTAACAATATTAACGGCCTCCGTGTACATTTTCAAATATATTAACATCCAATAATAAATGAAACTTCCCTTTCAAAAAAAAAAAAAAGAAATGAAACTTCCAAAACATCTATATTATGCCAGTTAAATTTGAGATAATTCGTGCTATTAGAGCATGAATGGAATTAATATGGCATAGTTATATAATTTTACGTAGTACTCATTTTATACATTTTTAAATAAACATCCGAATCTCCTAATTTTAAAAACTTAAAAATAATCATAAGTGCATATCCAAGATTTTATTCACGCGTGGGTACATAAAGGAACTTTTATTTTTTATTTCTCATCATCGTAATTTTTTTCCCTGTAGGTAACTTGTTTGTCATAATATATTTTAAAGATGTTAATTAAAATTCAATTTAAAACAATCATATGTTATTGTCTGATATTGGTAATATTGTTTAGGGAAAAAAAAAAGATATTGGAAATATCACAATGAATCTAAATCAATCATATGTTATAGTATGATTTTGGTAATATTCTTTAGGGGAAAAAGGATAATGGTAATATCATAGCAAATCTTACCCTTAAAAAAAATCCTGGCAATCTTTTCTACCACATATATGTTGCAGCAGAGCATCAATAAAAAGCAAACAGTCAAATACAAAAATCAAAATTAAACTTCTAAGAAAAATAAATAAAATTCATATATTTTCTTGTAGTTGTGCATGCGTTTCATTAGAGGAGACACATTTTTCTTTTTAATTCGTTTGTTTTACCGAATCAAAAGTGTGATGGCTTGAAACCAAGGATATTTTAGAAATTCAATTGAAAGCAAAGACGAATTAAAAAAAAAAAGCATCATATCACACAAATGTTTTAATATTAAACAGCACCACACTGGTCATAACATGACTGTTGAAGAAAACAGAATATATATTTTAAGACTAAAAAAAGATATATATTGGATGTTAACTGACAAATTATAACAAATTTAAGACGTGGTATTAAATTGTTCAAATAAAACACTTCAATTAGAAATTGTTCAAATGTTGCTGCAAGCAGACCAATTGAAGTGCCCTTCAAGGTTGGTGAGAAAGCATCTATTTCTTCTAAAGTTGCATTAGAAAACTCTGGCTCTGAATTTGTTGATGAAATAGATAGACAAAAATTTCTCTTTGGTCTTCTTGTACCGGATGTAGTTACTGTGAATTTGAAGCTAGAAACAGAGAGTGTAGAGCTAAATGAAGGCAAAATGGAAAAAACTAGTTGCCCCATGTTATTTTACCATCGTTGTGGGTCTTGACATGGATATTGGCGGTGCTTTAAAGGATTATGAGGAGAATACAGAGGGTCCCAATACAAGTGTTCAGAAAAATTTGCTTGTCTTTTATGCTAGTTTTCAACGGGATGTCGCTAATTTTGTGAATAGAGGTATGAATGTGGCAAATTACGATTGGAAAATTGAGTGGGTCGAAGCTAATTATAGGGACACTGCTTTCTTGGATATTGCTTTACCTCAGTATAAATTCTTTGAAGGGGACCCAAATCCTTTAGTTAAAGGAGCTATTGACAATAACAGTAGAGAAGTGGAAACAGTAGAATTGAAAGGTGGAGTTGTGAGGGTTATTAAGGAGCCATTGACAGCTTTTGCAGCGTCCCTTATTGTATTCTTTATTATTGGAAGGCCTAAAATTGAAAAGCCAGTGGTCACTGATCCACTTGGAAAACAACATGCTTTTGAGAACTCTGATGGAAGGGCTATGTTGAATGCTTTGAAGTACCATGGTGATGATAATGAACAAGGGAGAGAATACTCATTGATTACTTCGATCCTAGGTTCCCTGAATCTGGGCAAAATAGTTTTCCACCATGCAACAACTTTGACAAACTCCAATCCTAAAGTGTGGAGGAAATGTGAAGGCTTGGGACTTCATGACATTGTTGAAGACACTATAGAAAGGGAGGCAACAGAGTCCTTGAAGGGAAACAATAAGGAGCTGAACTTTCCAAAGGAAGCGATCAAGAATAGGGGCAGCAAGCGACTTAGCCTTTGAAGGGAGATCAAAACAGTTTTGAAAGTTACTTTGATACCTTTGTGGATTCATGATGAACTGAAAAGGGAATTTTCTGTTGGAGTTTACCAAAATCACAGGAAAAAAAAAAAAAAAAGCTTGCTTTGGAGTTTTGGTTTTCCCATTGGATGTTGTTTTCAAGGCTCATGTTTGAATTAAACTTGAGGACAAGTTCTTTCTGAGAAGGGAAGAACTGATGTAGGAGCTTCCATGAAGACGTTGATGTTTCTAAACTTGACGATTCGGGGTGGAATCCTTCTTAAGCAGGGGAGTCCGACGTAGGAACATCAAGTTGTTTTGCTTGTCGTTTTTTTTTGGAACTTTCCTTTACTGTTTGTAATAAGAACTGAGTTGTCGTTTTAGAGGCTGTTTTGTCGTTTTTTTTTTTCAAGTCTCCAAAACTTGGTCGTTTTGGGAGTTCTAGTCCCTTAGTTGAGCGTGTCTTTGATGCAGCGCCTTTGGTGTATTAGTTCCTCTGTACTGTCAAGGAAGAGACCAGATTTTGGTTTGTTGATGAATGAATATTTTGTTTCCCAGTTTTCTTTAGGTGTTAGTGTGATTTTCACCTATTTCTCAGTCTGAATTTCGTTGAAATTCTTCTCTGATTTGGCTCCTACGTCATTTTGCTTCTGTCCACTTATGCATGTAGACATATAAATAATAACATTACATATATGTATATAATACAAATATTACATGTGATTTTTGTATGCATAGGTGTATATAGATATTTCATTCTCTGGTCCTTGTGTAATGGACGTCTTCATGTCGACTTATATTAAAATTGGCCCCTTGTCATCAATATCTTTGATAATAGCTGTGGTATCTTCTAGGATCTACTCACGTTACAATAGGATTTATAAACCACAAGTTTCTGAGGTAATCTGATTAGCAGTTAGCTAAGCTTATAATTTGATTACAAGAGACTGAAATGTTTCCCGTGAAGGTGGCGCCGGTGATCTGAAGAGCTTCCGATGAGATGGCCGGAGTCGGGAGGAGCTCATAATGAAATCCTTGGTGGCCAGAGCTCGCGCGAAGGCGGCGCCACAGTCGCGATCTCCCGATTAGATCTTCGGCTCACCTGAAGGGGCCAGAGTCGGGCAAATACTTAGCATCCTGGCACAGAGCTCGCGGAGAGGAGAGTTGCAGTGGTCAGATCTCGCTGCCGCGATCTCCAGCGGTTAGCCATGGAAGGTTTCGTATGCGCAGACTACTTGCCGAATGCCGCGACAAATATTTGATGACGGAATTCCTCCTGCAGTCGGGACGGCGAACTAGCGACGGAGCTCAACGATGCTCTCTGGAACGCCAAATGCTTCTTCACTTCTCCCCATCTCATTCGCTAGGTACTCTCTCTCTCTCCGTTTCTTTTTCTGTGAAGTTTTGGCTTCTAAGCAATTATGGGAACAATTGAATAATTATATTATTAGGTTTACTATTTGCAATTTTGGTGCCCAAAAGTGTACATTGATTCAGTCTTGTGACATAAGAATTTGGCTATAAAATTTTTTGAGTTCTTTGTTGCCTATGGCCTAATTGGTTAGAGTTGAGAAACTAGAAACTTTCTCTATTTCAAAAATTAACCACCTATCCACTTGAAAACTGTCCACGCGACAATGGGAAATCCTAAGTTCAAACCTAGCTATAACTGAAGTTGTATTCCAGTTGATTTGCAATTAACCACCTATGTAATTAAGTTTTTTATTTGCATCATAAACCCACTAAAATAAAAAAAAATTATTACATAATCCTCACCTAAACCCAAATCTCTCTCTTAAAGCTTTATGAAGCTCGGCCATAAATAGGCTCACTCTCTCTTTCCTATGTGTTTAGGAAATAATCTAGTATATTATTATAATAATCTATCATATTACTCTTTGGAGACCAGATTCGAAGGTAGCCGGCCATTTGTGTTGAGAAGGTAAAATAATATGACATTCAACCATATTAATCTTTGATGATAGGAATCTAAGATGTACGACAGTTTGTGTTAAGAAAAAATATAATATGATAGATTATATCTAACAATCAACCATTAGAGTCAGAGAAGCTCGTTATCTGTGTTGAAAATTAAAATAATTTTGTAGATCATAAAAAATAATGTACCAAATTACTATTCAGTGAGCGGTGATTGATATGTGATTGGAAGCCCCTGATAGTGATTGTTGGTTTCAGCAATTTAAGTAGATTACCAGTAGTAATTTGGTAGATTGCCCTTTTTATTGGTAGGGAAATTTCAGTAGAACACATGGTTTTTTTGTCTTTGATCCACAGAGCTCAGACTTTGTTTTACGTATCTCTACTTTACTCATTGACATCTTAAAACAGAGACTGCAATATCTCTAGTTGTGACATATGATTACACTATATTAAAAAGATTATTCCACAAAACGAGTTGGATTTTTTTATATATGTATCTTGCAAATAAAAGTTGATTTGATAGACAATCGATTCTTTACCCCGTTTTTTTTTCCATCTTATTTTGAGTATAATCTAAGAGATGCGTGAGTTCTTCTTTAGAGGAAATCAGGCTTACTGAGATGTCGAGGAAAACATATGAATTCTTATGATCACATTGTAATTCTACTGCACAACATATCCACATCTGTAATCAGGAAGAAGAAGAAGAAGGAAAAAAGAAAAAAAAACCACCCCGACAACAACAACAAATCATACTGTTTCTGTAACTTCGATTTCTATGACCACCTTCACTGGCCTTGCAAAAGGCTTGCAGGATTCTTGAAGCACGAATAGAAAATTTTTTCAGACAAGACGGTCTGAATGATTTAAAAAGTTCAAGTTCATCCAAAATCTTCAGTTTGTAAGACAATCATCAAGGCAAACAACCACACTACATGTCACGGGTGGGTTTAAATCAGTGTAAAGAGATCAAATCTAAAAAAAAAAAAAAACAGTATGAATGCATCCTAAGACATCAAAATTACACATCTCCAAAAGTTTGCTACTCAATCTTCCTCATGAAACGTGACAGGAACGTCAGGCATCAATTTGGGGCATTGGAGTTCAAGATCATGAGAATAAGGTGCAAGCAGTCCTGGCAGTCCGCAAATGCTTCATAAATATCGTCCTCCAGTGTAAATCCAGATTTCAGGCGATATTCTTCTTTCATCATCATCATGTCTCCTTCAGCCACTGTCGTGATGACCCCCACGATTGTTTCATAATCAATATGATGATCTGCATCTATCATCCCCTGGATGTTTGGATCTCTCCTTGCTCCAAATGCCTTGTACAGCTTCTGCAAAAGAGTTGCAAAATCATTATAAAACTAAATTACAAAATAAACACCCCTACATATTCAAATTTTTTCCACTCAATCATACTAGCTATTTAATCCTAAAATTTATAGCAATCATAAAAATTTAAAATCGATGCAGATACATACCATGACGGTTCAAATTGAGGGGGGGAAAAAAAACACGCATGCACAAAGACACGTATAGCAAACCATCAACCAAGCAAATCTATTGATCACCAAACACACCAACTTGCAAAGCATAGTTTTCCAATATTTAAGTGGAAAAATCTCTATTGGACACTTTGGTTGAATACATTTCCAAATCAAATGGTTATATCACTAACTATCATGAGCATGGGGATATTGGAAAATATGTAAAGTAATGTAAAGACAAGGCATTTTAAATGACCAAATTTTCAGAAAAGTACTAGTAAACGAAAACAGAAGTAAACAGATGGTTTACTGCCCTATTGATGAACACTTTGAGGTTGTGGAAGATTTACCTCTGCAAAAAGCTCAGGACGGTTCACGGCGCATCTGATTTTAGTTAGAATTCCATGCTCAAAATGTCCATACCCCGCACGAGTTAAATCCTGAGAAAAATAACTCAGTCAGACACCAGTGCAAGACAACCAAAACATGAAATTTGGAAATAAGATAAAAAGGCATGAGAAGCAGTGTATACCTCTACCAGGGGTTTCCTATATTCTGTACTGTATCGATCAACAGCAATTCGCAAATCTTCTTCATTTAGTTCATAAACACGGTTCATGATAGCCAGTTGGGGACATTTGTAGGTCTCTTGAACTTTTTCATGCAGAGACCACACAGGAAATTGAAAGTGCTCTCCGAATACACCAGCATTTCCATGTGGTACGCTGATGTGCTTTAGCAGCAGCTATGTATACACAAATCAAGTTGAAACAATTAAGAATGAATTCTCTATATAGAACTTATCTCTACTTATCTTATTTACGAACCTCTATGTATATGTGTGTGTGTGTATCTAGTATAATTATTAGAATGAAATCCTAAACTCAGTTTATGAATTAATGATATTGATAGCACAATAATGTTTTAGAAATTAAGTATGAAATGTAATAACTAATCAATAACGTCATAGAAGAGTCTGTTCAAAACCTGATGAGACAAATGAAAATTTTCAAATTAACTATAATTACTAGCTCTTTAGGTGGTTTTAAACAAATAAAACAGGGGAAGAGGTGTGCTTTTAAACGATATGCATGTAATACTGATCAAACCATTAGTATTCTTTTATGTATATTTTTCGCTTAAATTCAATAGATGTCTAATATGATGAGTAGAAAGAGAGAGAAAAAAAATTGTAAACACTTTTTAACACTACTAAAGGCTGAAATTTGTGAACAATAATATTTGTAACCTAGGCATTGCTTAAAAATCATTTTGATAACAGCTGAGAACACATAAAACATGTAAACCTTTCAATGATCCCCAAACGTGAAGGTTTCAATGTCATCTTCAAGTTCTCTTCCAAATATTGAACGGTAGATTCCTTTAACTTCTTGAATCTCCCATGATCGCAAAGAACATATCTTCTCCGTGGCATGTTTAAGATCGTTTTTGCTTAAATACTCGTTGATCACAGTTGCGAGATAATACTTATGTGGAAGCAGACAGTACAGTACTATTTCCTGAGCGGTGAGGAACAAAATTAGAGATACCAATAGTTGTGATGAAAAAATAGTGTGATTTTTGGAACTTTAAGAACCGCATGCATAGCCAAATATAGTTCCGGCAGGCAATTGGAGAAGTAAAAAATAAACGAAAAATATAAAAGGGGTACTGCATGGCCTAATAGGTACCTATACACGTAATTCAAAAACCATAATATCGATTGATTTAATTCCCTTCTCATCAGAACTTCAAAAGTCTTATATATGTACGTACCCGGTAAATGAAAGTTTCATAACCAAATTCTTGGTTGCAGCTTTCAACAACTGCCCGGTAGAACAATCCTCGGTCATACGATACTGCCACACGACGAATCCTTCCTAATTCTGCAACCCAGCCAAGTGTGCTTCCTGATGATAGAAGATCCGAAACAGAAAAATGGGCATATCAAGAAAATTAGAACTCAAGAAGAGAGAAAAAGAAGCTATTGTGTTAACTAATTAACCAATTCAATGTTACGGAGAGAATGAGAAATTTTCTTGTTTTGAGGGATCAGTTTTTGCATGTATATAAAATAAAAGACCCAACAAGATAATTCTCGGCACACACAAGAAGAAGCTGACATTCTAAAGCAGTGGAAAAATTAAACTTTAATTCGTAGACCATTTTATAGGTTTTACAAATTATATAAGTCGCTTTTGAGAGAAAGAAGTAAATACCATTTTCACAGCAAATAATCAAAATAAAAGTAGGTTTTGAAAATATTTTAAAAAATGAGATAAATAGAAAGTTTCTTTTTATTTAAATAGATGATCTCGATATTTTTTAATTTAATAAAAAAATTACCATCAATTACTGAAATATTCATATTAATATTACCATGTCCATCTGTCAATCATAACAAAACTTCTAATAAATATATAATTTATTAATTAGTAAATTTACTATTTATTGTTCCTTACTCTTAATTATTTTAAATAGTGCAATTTTCTTTTTCTTTTTTTTAATTTGTAAAAAATACTATAAGGTACAATTTTTGTTAATGGAACTTTATTTCTCTATCAATCAATAAATAATTTAGGTTTTGTTCTTTACAAAATCTTCACTTTTAATGTCAACTTAGTACTTAAGATACATGTATGCAATTTAAAGTGACGCACAACAAACTATTTTCATTTGCTTTAAAAAAAAAACAAAAACAAAAACAAAAACAAACAAACAATTTTTACTATTAAAAAATGTAAACAAAAATAGAAAATCGCGAAATTAATTAATCAGACAAAAAGTGACAGTACTTGATGATGAAGCCAAAGCAGTACGTATTTTGTTAACCAAATCTTCAAAGACCGCATCCTCATAGTCAACCAATGAAGCAGGTCCATCAGCACTGTTGCTTCCATGTCCGAAATTGGGTACCTGTATTCGTTATTAGAACATGATGAAGACCTCTCCATTTAAAAGGAATTGGAGTCATTGACATATATATATATATATATGTATATATATATATATATATACACTATATAGATAGAATAAAAAGTCACCAAAGATTCCTGTGTAATAACGCCACCTACACTCAACTTGCATGTTTTTTAATTTTTAAAGAATTCTTTGGTGGTTTATGCTGAGTGTCGGCAATTAGTGGTAGAAGGTTATTATTATTATAAGAGATTTTTTAAACTATTTTACGAAACAATTTTGTTTTATGGTTATTGTTCAGATCGTTGACGCTGCAAATTTTTACTTTTTCTTTTCCTACTACAGCGAAAAACATTTGTTGTTTTGATTAAACAATCTTAAAAGGAACGGGAAAAAAATGAACTGAAAAAAGAATACCAGTAAGAGAAATCTTGATGGATTTTATTTATATAGGGGGAAAAAAAAAAAAAACACTTCTTTAGATCAATTAACTATTCGAGTCGAACGTATAAACAAACAAATATGATGACCAGCGAGCTCAAAGCACAAAACATATATACATCCCATATGGCCGGGGGGCCGGGGGGAGGGGGGGGGATGGGAGCAGTTGAAAATGAAATCCAAGCTCCAGAAATTTCTGAAAAAATGAAAGTTTTAATCGAAAGATTCAATCTAATCCAATCTATATATGACTTTATGTTTTAAAACAAAACAAACAGAACGGATCAAACCTATACAAACTTTTCATTTTTGAAAAATAAAAAAATCTATATAAACCAAACTGTGAAAAGAAAATAAAAAAGAAATTAATCACACAAAATCTCAATTACTTGACGGCCAATTAATCTTTACCTGAGATACAGCGGCCATATCGATGAGCTGAAACTTCCGGTTGTTCCGAAGACGCTGCAGTAAGAGCTGAGAGGTTGTCTGAATTGGAGGCGGAGGTAGGGTTTGGGTAGAAAAGCTATATTTATAGTGCAGCTCATCAAGAAACCCTAGTTCGTTTTTATGGCGTGGTCAAGACAACGACGTTAATGTTTTACTATTACACAGTTCACGCGTAAGATTGACGCGAGTGGGTTGTCTTTGCCATTTGTTAGACTTTTAATTAACAATATTAACTCCAAGTAAACTGTCAAAAATATTAACCTCCAATACCATAAATAAACATATATATATATATATATATATATTACTTGGCTTTTTAACAATATTAATCTACAAGTAATTGTCCAAAAAAAAAAAAAAAGGCCTCCGATAACCTCTATATATATATATAATATTAGTTAGGCCTTTAACAATATTAACGGCCTCCACATCCAATAATAAATGAAACTTCCCTTTCAAAAAAAAATAAATAATAATAATAATAAATGAAACTTCCAAAACATCTATATTATGCCAGTCAAATTCGAGATAATTCGTGTTATCAGAGCACGCACGGTATTAATATGACATAGTTATATAATTTTATGTAGTACTCATTTTATACATTTTTAAATAAACATCCGAATCTCCTAATTTTAAAAACTTAAAAATAATCATAAGAACATATCCAAGATTTTATTCACGTTTGGGTACATAAAAGGAACTTTTCTTTTTCATTTCTCATCATCGTAATTTTTTTTCCCTGTAGGTAACTTGTTTGTCATAATATATTTTAAAGAGGTTAATTAAAATTCAATTTAAAACAAACATATATATATATATATATTATTGTATGATATTGGTAGTTTAGGGAACAAAAAAGATATTGGAAATATCACAATTAAATCTAAATCAATCATATGTTATAGTATGATTTTGGTAATATTCTTTAGGGGAAAAAGGATAATGGTAATATCATAGCAAATCTTCCCCTAAAAAAAATCCTAGCAATATTTTCTACCACACATATATGTTGGAGCAAAACATCAATAGAAAGCAAACAGTCAAACACAAAAATCAAAATTAATCTTCCAAGAAAAATAAATAAAATTCATATATTTTCTTGTAGTTAAGCATGCGTTTCATTAAGGGAGACATATTTTTCTTTTTTAATTCGTTTGTTTTACCAAATCAAAAGTGTGATGGTTTGAAACCAAGGATATTTTAGAAATTCAATTGAATGCAAAGGCGAATTAAAAAAAAAAAAAAAAAAGCATCATATCAGACAAATGTTTTAATATTAAACAACACCACACTGGCCATAACATGACTATTGAAGAAAACAGAATATATATTTTAAGACTAAAAAAAGATATATACTGGATGTTAACTGACAAATTATAACAAATTTAAGACGTGGCCAGATTTGGTTTGTTGATGAATGAACATTGAGCTGAGCTCTTTCTCTGGGTTTGTTTCCCAGTTTTCTCTAGGTGTTGGTGTGATTTTCACCTATTTCTCAGGCTGAATTTCGTTGAAATTCTTCTCTGATTTGGCTCCTACATTAGATTGGTATCAGAGACACGGATCCTTTTAGTGGGTGTGATGGCCAGAATTGGCGAAGTTAGTTGCCATGTCGTTGACGATGTTCACGGTATGAGGGCCTTCTGGGCGGATCGAGAACCTCGACGGGATCGAGAGGGGGCTGTAACCCACCATCGACCTGAAAGAGTTGTAGATCTAAGGGTTGGGCGTGATGTACGGCTCGAGAAATCAAGTCGATCATCTGTCGATTTCGCCGAGGGAAGTGTTCGACCCAAACCATGGCAGCAGCTGGACGCCGGTGATGTGCCTCCAGAACCGTTGCGCAGCCATTCCAATGTGAAACCACATCGATGGGGCATAGCGGGAGATATGCGACCTCCGGTGTTAGGATGCCAATGGAGCACAAATTGACATTAGAGAAGTCCCGGGCAGAATTTCAGAGCTTCAATCGCGATGGTCTTGGAGTTCCTTATGTAGCTTTGATGGACAACAGCAAACGCAGGTATTCTTGTCTGAAAATGGAAGATCATAATGATTTTGGTATTCCATTATTTTCTGGTGGATATGGGGAAGAAGATGCTTTAGGTTGGATTCAAGAAGTGGATGATTTCTTTAGGCATGTTTATGTTTCCTCAGAGAATGAAGCAAAACTAGTTGCTAGAAGTTTGAGAGATTATGCTTCTTATTGGTGGAATAGGCTCTAAAACAAACGAACTCATGTTGGTAAACCAAGAATTCAGACCTGGGTAAATATGAGAAGAAATTTGATACATGAATTTTTGTGATTCGATCATGCTTTTGAATACGAGCCACAACCTCAAAACTCCTACTATGCTTGGTCTGGTACAAACAATTATGTTGCGGAGAAAATTGTCCAAGATCCTCCCCTGCCGTTTGATGCTTTGTGGACTCCAGAAATCTTGATAAGACAAAGAAATCAAAGTCGTAAAGAGTTGGACTCAAATTTTGTACAACAGAACGTTCGGATTCTTGAAGAGCAATTAGAAGAGGAGCACAATGTAGAAGATTACGAGTGTGGGCAAGCGGCTGGTCTTGAAGGTGCTAAAGAAGATTTAGTAGTGGAGACTACAATGGAAGCTTCTTGTGTGGAAGTGGGAGCTGCTCAAGAGAAGATCATGTATGATATTGGTAATATTGTTCAGGGAAAAAAAAAAAGATATTGGAGATATCATAATTAATCTAAATTAATCATATGTTATAGTATGATTTTGGTAATATTCTTTAGGGGAAAAAGGATAATGGCAATATCATAGCAAATCTTCCCCTAAAAAAAATCATAGCAATCTTTTCTACCACACATATATGCTGCAGCAGAGCATCAATAAAAAGCAAACAGTCAAATGCAAAAATCCAAATTAATCTTCTAAGAAAAATAAATAAAATTCATATATTTTCTTGTAGTTGTGCATGCGTTTCATTAAGGGAGACACATTTGTCTTTTTAATTCATTTGTTTTACCGAATCAAAAGTGTGATGGTTTGAAACCAAGGATATTTTAGAAATTCAATTGAATGCAAAGGCGAATTAAAAAAAAAAAAAAAACAAATCAGACAAATGTTTTAATATTAAACAGCACCATACTGGTCACAACATGACTGTTGAACAAAACAGAATATATATTTAAGACTAAAAAAAGATATATATTGCATGTTAACTGACAAATTATAACAAATTTAAGACGTGGTATTAAATTGTTCAAATAAAACACTTCAATTAGAAATTGTTCAAATGTTGCTGCAAGCAGACCAATTGAAGTGCCCTTCAAGGTTGGTGAGACAGCATCTATTTCGTCTAAAGTTGCATTAGAAAACTCTGGCTCTGAATTTGTTGATGAAATCGTTGACAAAGTGGATGAAATAGGTACACAAAAACTTCTCTGTGGCCTTCTTGTACCGGATGTAGTTACTGTGAATTTGAAGCTAGAAACAGAGAGTTTAGAGCTAAATGTAGGCAAAATGGAAAAACTAGTTGCCCCATGTTATTTTACTATCGTTGTGGGTCTTGACATGGCTATTGGCGGTGCTTTAAAGGATTATGAGGAGAATACAGATGGTCCCAATACAAGTGTTCAGAAAAATTTGCTCGTCGCTTATGCTAATTTTCAACGGGATGTCGCTAATTTTGTGAACAGTTGTATGAATGTGGCAAATTACGCTTGGAAAATTGTGTAGGTCGAAGCTAATTATAGGGAAACTGCTTTCTTGGATAATGTTTTACCTCAGTACAAATTCTTTGAAGGGGACCCAAATCCTTTAGTTAAAGGAGCTATTGACAATAACAGTAGAGAAGTGGAAACAGTAGAATTGAAAGGTGGAGTTGTGAGGGTTATTAAGGAGCCATTGACAGCTTTTGCAACGTCCCTTATTGTGTTCTTTATCATTGGAAGGCCTAAAATTGAAAAGCCAGTGGTCACTGATCCACTTGGAAAACAACATGCTTTTGAGAACTATGATGGAATGGCTATGTTGAATGCTTTGAAGTACCTTGGTGACGATAATGAACAAGGGAGAGAATACTCATTGATTACTTCGATCTTAGGTTCCCTGAAGCTGGACAAAATAGTTTTCCACCATGCAACAACTTTGACAAACTCCAATCCTAAAGTGTGGAGGAAATGTGCAGCCTTGGGACTTCATGGCATTGTTGAAGACACTATAGAAAGGGAGGCAACAGAGTCCTTGAAGGGAAACAATAAGGAGCTGAACTTTCCAAAGGAAGTGATCAAGAATAGGGGCAGCAAGCGACTTAGCCTTTGAAGGGAGATCAAAACAGTTTTGAAAGTTACTTTGATACCTTTGTGGATTCATGATGAACTGAAAAGGGAATTTTCTGTTGGAGTTTACCAAAATCACAGGAAAAAAAAAAAAAAAAAAAGGCTTGCGTTGGTGCTAAGTTTCACGTTCTATGCAATCAAGCTCTATTTCCACTCAACTTTCAGTTTTTCAGCTCCATGATCCTTGCTTTCTTTAGTTCTCGGAGTTGGTGAGCAGCTTGTGGCATTGTTGGACAATTCTCTTCTTCAACGCCAAATTTCTTGTAACGAGCCTGTGTCTTGGAGCGGTTGAGGTCAAGTCCTCGTGCCAACTTCTGTGGTACTATGAATTGATCAGCTTTGGAGTTTTGGTTTTCCCATTGGATGTTGTTTTCAAGGCTCATGTTTGAATTGAACTTGAGAACAAGTTCTTTTTGAGAAGGGAAGAACTGATGTAGGAGCTTCCATGAAGACGTTGCTGTTTCTAAACTTGACGATTCGGGGTCGAATCCTTCTTAAGCAGGGGAGTCTGATGTAGGAACATCAAGTTGTTTTGCTTGTCGTTTTTTTTTTTTTTTTTTAACTTTACTGTTTGTAATAAGACCTGAGTAATTGTTTTAGAGGCTGCTTTGTCGTTTTTTCTTTAAAGTATCCAACAAAACGTGGTCGTTTTGGGAGGTCTGGTCCTTTAGTTGAGCGTGTCTTTGATGCAGCCCCTTTGGTGTATTAGTTCCTCTGTACTGTCAAGGAAGAGACCAGATTTGGTTTGTTGATGAATGAATATTGAGCTGAGCTCTTTCTCTGGGTTTGTCTCCCAGTTTTTTCTCTAGGTATTAGTGTGATTTTCACCTATTTCTCAGGCTGAATTTCGTTGAAATTCTTCTCTGATTTGGCTCCTACGTCATTTTGCTTCTGTCCACTTATGCATATAGACATATAAATAATAACATTACATATATGTATATAATACAAATATTACATGTGATTTTTGTATGCATAGGTGTATATAGATATTTCATTCTCTGGTCCTTGTGTAATGGACGTCTTCATGTCGACTTATATTAAAGTTGGCCCCTTTTCATCTATATCTTTGATAATAGCTGTGGTTTCTTCTAGGATCTACTCACGTTACAATAGGATTTATAAACCACAAGTTTCTGAGGTAATCTGATTAGCAGTTAGCTAAGCTTATAATTTGATGACGGAATTCCTCCGGCAGTCGGGACGGCAAACTAGCAACGGAGCTCAACGATTCTCTCTGGAGCGCTAAATGCCTCTTCCCTTCTCTCCATCTCATTCGCTAGGTACTCTCTCTCTCCGTTTCTTTTTGTGTGTAGGTTTGGCTTCTAAGCAATTATGGGAACAATTGAAAAATTATATTATTAGGTTTACTATTTGCAATTTTGGTGCCCAAAAGTGTACATTGATTCAGTCTTGTGACATAAGAATTTGGTTATAATCTGAAAAATTTTGAGTTGTTTGTTGCCTATGGCCTAATTGGTAGGAGTTGAGAAACTTGAAAATTTGTCTATTGGAGTTGAAACACTAATGTAAGGCCTTTCTGAAATGTGGTTATAGTAGGTGATAAGAAGTTTGAATCAAGGCATGTTCAGACCAGAGGGAGTGAGGGAGCGTCGGTTGTGGCGCGTCGGAGCTGGTGATATGTAGTTATGCAGGTTTTGATGTTTAATTTGCGGCAATCCTGTAACACATTCTTTTGTGGCTGTTCATGTACGTTTGTTCTTTTTGTTTTTCTACTAAAAAGGATTTCAAATATATATATATATATATATATATATAAATGGTTCAAGTAAAGACAAGTGTTGAATAACTTTACTGGATAGATTGAAGAGAGAGAGAGAGAGAGAGGAAAGTTCTGGAAAAACAAATATTCGGGGGCACACATTTAAAAGAACCAAGTAATTTTATAGATTAAAATGAAAATTTAATAGTGCCTCCAGTACTCTTCTCATCATAGATCTTTTTTTTTTTTTTTTTTTTTAAATAAATTCTCATTGTAGATCTATCACTGAATACACATGTTTTTTTAAGTGAAACAAACTATAGACATTTAGTATACGAGTATGTATTTTCAACCTAAAAGGAAAAAGGCCAATTGATCTAGGCCATTCAAATACGATCCAACGGAAAACATTCTTGTACGGATCTTTAATAAGCAAACATGAAAAGTGGAAATCGGCTTTTGGCATTTTACTTCTGCACAGTCGTTTCATTGTTTCAAATTTTTTGTTTTTTGTTTTTGTTTTTCAATCCTTTCTCTACTTCTTTAAGTCCATAGATTTCTCTCTTTGCCCATACTCTTGAAACTAGAATCTGAAAGGTGTGTTTTTTTTTTAATTACATTCACACTTAATAATGTTCACACAGTTTTAGGTACAAATTAAACTACTAATGTTTATTATTCTCTTTTCTGATCCAAAATTTTATCATTTTAAATTTATGAATCATTCAACGGGACGTAAAGGAGGCCGTAACTAATTTGACTAGAACTTGGCAAATAAACAACTAAAATGAATTATTTGGAAGAGCCAATTTGCTTGTTCTAGAATCTAGACAGATTCTATCATTAACGAGAGTTGCTTGCTCTCTACTTCACCACCTCATAAGGTCTTACTCTTAGCCAGGAAAGATTTCATTAAAATTTCATGAACTTTAACTTATTAGTTTGCTCTAGATTGGGTGGTGCTCTCTGACGATCCCAAACCTTCCAAAAGTGAGGGGTAGATGGCCTATAATAAAATAGGCACGTTCTCTCTTTCCTATTAATTTTGCTCCATGTAATTTCCTCTTTTATTTTTATTATTATTTTTTTATTGTCTAATGTAAATTTTGTGTGTGTTTGGGAAATAATCTAGTACATTATCGTGATAATCTATCAGATTACTCTCTGGTGTCTGAATCTGGAGATGGCCGGCCATTTGTGTTGAAAAGGTCAAGTAATATGATATTCTACCAGATTACTCTCCGATGATTGAAACCTGAGATGTATGACAATTTGTGTTGAGAAGAAAAATAATTTGACAATTCTCTCTAATAATCTACCATGTTACACTTCGGCAATCGGAGTCGGAGATGCTCATTCATATGTGTTAAAAACGAAAACTAACTCGTACATCATAAAATATAATCTACCAATTTACACTTTAGTAACCGATGTGACATAAGATAACACTATTGTAAAGTAGAATTTTTTTTTCTCTAAGTTGATTTAATAACAAGACAAGTGCATATGTCTTTACCTCTCTATTTTTAATTTATTTTCTATTTATCACCTTATAAACTTTCGAAACCGTTACTAAACATATTTGAACTTACTCAATCTTATTTTAACTAAATAACTAGGAAATTTAAGAATAATTTTTTTGGACTTATAAGTAGTTATAGTAAACCTTGAGATTTTGAATATAATTTTTAAGTTGGAGTTGATTGAATTTTCAAATATTAGTTATATTTTTTGTTGAATTTAAAAAAAAAAAGATAAAAACTGATATAGAAATTATATATCAAGAACGGTGTACCAAACGTGTGATAAACTTCATCATACATACATATCACATGATCCTTTGTACATACTACCTGAATCAGTGCCGGCCCAACCTCAAGGCAAATGAGGCAATGGCCCAAGTCCCCCAATTAGTTAAGGCCCCCAATCAATGCTTAAGCCAAGGCCTAAATATAAAAGAGGTACCTCATGGCCTAATAGCTATACACACAATTCAAAAATCATAATATCTAATTCCCTTTCTCATTAGAACTTCAAAAGTCTTCTATAAAACGGCCCGGTCGAAGAGTCCTCGGTCATGCAGTGTTTCCATCTTACGAATCCTTTCAAAACTACCATATTTAAAAGTTTGCTACTCAATCATCCGCATGTAAAAGCCACTGGATCGTCTAGCATCAGTTTGGGGCATTGGGGTTCAAGATCATGAGAATAAGTTGCAAGCAGTCCTGGCGGTCCGCAAATGCCTCAGAAAGATCGTCCACCAGTGCCCTTCCAGGCTTCTTGCGATATTCTTCTTTCATCATCATCATCATCATATCTATTTCATCCACTATCGTGATGACCCACACAATTGTTTCATCATCAATTTGGTGATCTGCTTCTATCATCCCCTCTATATTCAGATTTCTCATTTCTCCAAATGCCTTGTACAGCTTCTGTAAAAAGTTGCAAAAGCATTATAAGACTATAAATTACAAAATATACCCCTACATATTCATTTTTTTTTTCCACGCAATCATACTACCTATTTTTTCCTAAAAATGTTTTTGCAATCATATAAATATAAAATTCCATGCAAATACATACCTTGACAGTTCAAATTGAAGGGAAAAACACATACACACACGTATATAGCAAACCATCGACTAAACAAAAAGTGATTATATTCTATTGCTCACCAAACAAACCAACTTGCAAATGATAGTTTTCCAGTATCTAAGTGGGAAAGTCTCCAATTGGACATTTTCGGTTGAAGGTTATCAGCCTCCAAATATCTTTAAAATTAACCAAAAAAAAAAAAAAATCAATATTTAGTTCTATTGAATACTTCCTATAAACTTTGAAAGGAATGAATTTTCCGTATATTGCCACACACAAATTGATTTACACGGCTCCTACTTATAGGACTTTACAAAGAATAGGAAACAAAGAAGAGTAGGAAACTACTGTCTATGCTAGCAGACCTAATGACTAACATTCCTATTTCACAAAAGTTGACTGGCTATATTTACACAATAACAAATCAGCTAACTAATTCACAAAACAGCTAACAAATCTTCTATGATTTAATCAGCCGAATATTCCCACACTTCCATATCATAATCATCATGAGCATGAAAATATGTAAAATAATTGAAATACATGGCCCGCTTAAATAGTTTAATGACCAAAATTTTCAGAGAAGTAGTAATAAACAAAAACAGAAGTAAACAGGGGGGGTTTACTCTGCATGCCCTGTTACTGAAAACTTTCAAGATGTGGAAGATTACCTCTGCAAAATACTCGGGACGGTTCCCAGCGCATTCGATTTTTGTTACAAGTCCATGCTCAACATGTCCATATCCTGCAAGCGTTAAATCCTGAGAAAACTAACTTCAGTTAGATACCAGTGCAAGACAACTAAAACATGAAATTTGGAAATAAAATAAAAAGCATGAGAAGCAGTACATACCTCCTCCAGGAATCTTCCATATTTTTTGTGGTAATCATCAGCAACAACACGCAGATCTTCTTCACTTAGTCCACATACTTGGCTTGCGATAGCCATCTTGGGACGTTTTAAGTTCTCTAGAACTTTCTCATGCAGAAACCTCACAATCTTTTCAAGGCACTGTTTTTCTATTTTATTACCAATAGAAATTGGCTCCACACCTTGCAGCAGCTATATATATATCAATTCTCTGTATATACAATTTGTCTGTACTTATCATATACACGCACCTACATATAATATCCGGGACGAAACCAAGTAAGGCTTATGTGACTTTAGCCCCCTAACCTTTTTACCTAGGCTTTTAAACGATATGCATGTAATACTGATCAATCCATTAATATATAAACATATATATGTATGTATGTATGCATTGGCGTAAAGTCAATCGATGTATAATTTGATGAGTAGAGAAGAAAAAACGTTGTAACCATTTTTTAACACTACTGATGACTGAAATTTGTGAACAATGATATTATTCCATCTTATAATATTGGTAATCGATCTAGGCATACTTATAAATCAAAGTGATAACAGCTGAGAACTGCATATATAAAACATGTATACGTACCAGCTTTCTATGATCCCCAAACGTGAAGTTTTCGATGTCATCTTTAAGTTCTCTTCCAAATAGTGAAGAGTAGCTTTCTTTAATTCGTGGAATCTCCGACGAGTGCAGAGAACATATCTCCTCCGTAGCCTTTATAAGACAGCTTCCTTCAAATGCATTGTTGATTGAAGTTGCAAGATAATACTCTCTTGGAAGCAGCCGTCTCAGTACTAGATCCTGAGCGGTGAGGAACAAAATTAGAAATAGTAGTCACGACGAAAAATTTTGTGTGATTCTGAACTTTAAGAACTGCATAGCCAAATATAGTCCTACTAGGTAATTGGAGAGAGATTTAAAAAAACAAACAAAAAAGGGGTACTACTTGGCCAAATAGGTATACGCGTAATTCAAAAATCGTAATAGGGCTAGATGTTTCCCTTCTCATCAAAACTTTAATATATATATATATATATATATGTACGTACCCGACAATAGTAATCATCACCATATTGTTGGTTGCAAATTTCAATAACTGCCCGGTAGTACAATCCTCGGTCATTTTGTGTTGACCCATTACGAATCCTTTCATATTCTTGATTAAGGCTTGGTATGTCTCCTGATGATGAGAAATCCAAAACAGCAAAAATAAACGTATCAACATAATCAGGACCCGATAAGAGAGAAAAAGAAACTACTGTGTTATTCCATTATGGAGAGAGTGAGAATTTTCTTACTTTGAGGGATCAATTTTTGCCTATAAAATAAAAGACCCATAGAATTATCGTCACACTTCAGAAGAAGCTTACATTCTAAAACAGCGCAAATTTTAATTGGTCGATCATTTTATAGGTTTTACAAAGTAGCTTTTTTAACTCCAGATGAGATAGAAATAAATACATTTTTATAGTAAATAATTATAATTAAGTAAGTTTTAAGAATATTCGAGATAATTAGATAAATGGACATTCTTTGAATCCTGACAAATTGGTCATCAGTTAATTATTTGACCATAGTCAATCTGTTAGAGTACCGTCACTACTAGAAAAAGTCTAGTAGATTACACGACACATATTGGACTCCAGCAGTCAGGACGGCAAACTTGCGACGGAGCTCAACGATCCTCTCTGGAGCGCCAAATGCCTCTTCACTTCTTCCCATCTCAATCGCTTGGTACTCTCTCTCTCTCTCTCTGTTTCTTTTTCTGTGTAGTTTTGGCTTCTAAGCAATTATGGGAACAATTGAAAAATTATATTATTAGGTTTACTTTTTGCAATTTTGGTGCCCAAAAGTGTACATTGATTCAGTTTTGTGACATAAGAAATTGGTTATAATCTGAAAATTTTTTGAGTTCTTTGTTGCCTATGATGGCCTCTTTGGTTAGAGTTGAGAAACTAGAAAACTTGTCTATTGAAGTTGAAACACTAATGTAAGGCCTTTCTGATATGTGGTAATAGTAGGTGATAAGAAGTTTGAATCAAGGCATGTTCAGACCAGAGGGAGTGAGGGAGCGGCGGTTGTGGCGCGTTGGAGCTGGTGATATGTAGTTATGCAGGTTTTGTTGTTTAATTTGCAGCAATCCTGTAACACATTCTTTTGTGGCTGTTTATGTACGTTTGTATGTTTTGTTTTTCTACTAAAAAAGATTTCAAAAATATATATATATATAAAAAAATGGTGCAAGTAAAGACAAGTGTTGAATAACTTTACTGGATAGATTGAAAAGAGAGAGAGGAAAGTTTTGGAAAAACAAGTATTCGGGGGCACGCATTTAAAAGAACTAAGTAATTTTATAGATTAAAATGAAAATTTAATAGTGCCTCCAGTACTCTTCTCATCATAGTTTTTTTTTTTCACTGAATACACATGTTTTTTTTAAGTGAAACAAACTATAGGGTATAGACATTTAGTATATGAGTATGTATTCTCAGCCTAAAAGGAAAAAGGCGAATTGATCTAGGCCGTTCAAATACGATCCAACGGAAAACATTCTTGTACACATCGTTAATAAGCAAACATGAAAAGTGGAAATCGGCTTTTGGCATTTTACTTCTGCACAGTCGTTTCATTGTTTCAATTTTTTTGTTTTTTTTGTTTTTTGTTTTTTGTTTTTCAATCCTTTCTCTACTTCTTTATGTCCATAGATTTCTCTCTTTGCCCATACTCTTGAAACTAGAATCTGAACGGTGTGATGTAATGTTATTACATTCGCACCTAATAATGTTCACACAGCTTTAGGTACAAATTAAACTACTAATGTTTATTATTCTCTTTTCTGATCCAAAATTTTATCATTTTAAATTTATAAATCATTCAATGGGACGTAAAGGAGGCCGTAACTAATTTGACTAGAACTTGGCAAATAAACAACTAAAATGAATTATTTGGAAGAGCCAATTTGCTTGTTCTAGAATCTAGACAGATTCTATCATTAACGAGAGTTGCTTGCTCTCTACTTCACCACCTCATAAGGTCTTACTCTTAGCCAGGAAAGATTTCATTAAAATTTCATGAACTTTAACTTATTAGTTTGCTCTACAATTGGGTGGTGCTGTCTGACGATCCAAAACCTTCCAAAAGTGAGGGGTAGATGGCCTATAATAAAATAGGCACGTTCTCTCTTTCCTATTAATTTCGCTCCATGTAATTTCCTCTTTTGTTTTTATTATTATTTTTTTATTGTCTAATGTAAATTTTGTGTGTGTTTGGGAAATAATCTAGTAGATTATCGTGATAATCTATCAGATTACTCTCTGGTGTCTAAATCTGGAGATGGCCGGCCATTTGTGTTGAAAAGGTCAAGTAATATGATATTCTACCAGATTACTCTCCGATGATTGAAACCTGAGATGTATGACAATTTGTGTTGAGAAGAAAAATAATTTGACAATTCTCTCTAATAATCTACCATGTTACACTTCGGCAATCGGAGTCGGAGATGCTCATTCATATGTGTTAAAAACGAAAACTAACTCGTACATCATAAAATATAACTACCAATTTACACTTTAATAACCGATGTGACATAAGATAACACTATTGTAAAGTAGAATTTTTTTTTTCTCTAAGTTGATTTAATAACAAGACAAGTGCATATGTCTTTACCTCTCTATTTTTAATTTATTTTCTATTTATCACCTTATAAACTTTCGAAACCGTTACTAAACATATTTGAATTTACTCAATCTTATTTTAACTAAATAACTAGGAAATTTAAGAATAATTTTTTTGGACTTATAAGTAGTTATAGTAAACCTTGAGATTTTGAATATAATTTTTAAGTTGGAGTTGATTGAATTTTCAAATATTAGTTATATTTTTTGTTGAATTAAAAAAAAAAAAAAAAGTTAAAAACTGATATAGAAATTATATATCAAGAACGGTGTACCAAACGTGTGATAAACTTCATCATACATACATATCACATGATCCTTTGTACATACTACCTGAATCAGTGCCGGCCCAACCTCAAGGCAAATGAGGCAATGGCCCAAGTCCCCCAATTAGTTAAGGCCCCCAATCAATGCTTAAGCCAAGGCCTAAATATAAAAGAGGTACCTCATGGCCTAATAGCTATACACACAATTCAAAAATCATAATATCTAATTCCCTTCTCATTAGAACTTCAAAAGTCTTCTATAAAACGGTCCGGTCGAACAGTCCTCGGTCATGCAGTGTTTCCATCTCACGAATCCTTTCAAAACTACCATATTTAAAAGTTTGCTACTCAATTATCCGCATGTAAAAGCCACTGGATCGTCTAGCATCAGTTTGGGGCATTGGGGTTCAAGATCATGAGAATAAGTTGCAAGCAGTCCTGGCGGTCCGCAAATGCCTCAGAAAGATCGTCCACCAGTGCCCTTCCAGGCTTCTTGCGATATTCTTCTTTCATCATCATCATCATCATATCTATTTCATCCACTATCGTGATGACCCACACAATTGTTTCATCATCAATTTGGTGATCTGCTTCTATCATCCCCTCTATATTCAGATTTCTCATTTCTCCAAATGCCTTGTACAGCTTCTGTAAAAAGTTGCAAAAGCATTTCAAGACTATACATTACAAAATAAACCCCTACATATTCATTTTTTTCCACTCAATAATACTACCTATTTTTTTCCTAAAAATGTTTATCGCAATCATATAAATATAAAATTCGATGCAAATACATACCTTCACAGTTCAAATTGAAGGGAAAATCACATACACACACGTATATAGCAAACCACGACTAAACAAAAACTGATTATATTCTATTGCTCACTAAACAAACCAACTTGCAAATGATAGTTTTCCAGTATTTAAGTGGGAAAATCTCCAATTGGACATTTTCGGTTGAAGGTTATCAGCCTCCAAATATCTTTAATATTAAAAAAAAAAATAAAAAATCAATAGTTAGTTCTGTTGAATACTTCCAAATCAATTTTTCAAATCATAATCATCATGAACATGCGGATGGAAAATATGTAAAATAATTGAAATATAAGACACGTTTAAATAGTTAAATGACTAAAATTTTCAGAAAATTACTAAACAAAAACAGATGTAAACAGGGGGGTTTGCTCTGCATGCCCTGTTACTGAAAACTTTCAGGATGAGGAACATTACCTCTGCCAAAAACTCAGGACGGTTCACGGCGCATCTGATTTTTGTTACAAGCCCATGCTCAAAATGTCCATACCCTGCAAGCGTTAAATCCTGAGAAAACTAACTTCAGTTAGACACCAGTGCAAGACAACCAAAACATGAAATTTGGAAATAAGATAAAAAGGCATGAGAAGCAGTGTATACCTCTACCAGGGGTTTCCTATATTCTTCACTGTATCGATCAACAGCAATTCGCAGATCTTCTTCATTTAGTTCATAAACAAGGTCCATGATAGCCAGTCGGGGACATTTGTAGGTCTCTTGAACTTTTTCATGTAGATACCTCACAATAATTTTAAGGCGCTCTTCGCTTACACAAGCATTTCGATGTCGTACGCGTATGTGCTTTAGCAGCAGCTATGTATACACAGATCAAGTTGAAACAATTAAGAATGAATTCTCTATATAGAACTTATCTCTACTTTATCTTATTTACGCACCTCTATATAAATGTGTGTGTGTGTGTGTGTGAGTATGTATGTATATTTAGTATAATTATTAGGATGAAAGCCTAAACTCAGTTTTTGAATTAATGATATTGATAGCACAATAATTTTTTAGAAATTAAGTATGAAATGTGAAAACTAATCAATAACGTCATAGGAGAGTCTGTTCAAAACCTGAGGAGACAAATGAAAATTTTCAAATTAACTATCATTACTAGCTTTTTAGGTGGTATTAAACAAATAAAACAGGGGAAGAGGTGTGCTTTTAAACGATATGCATGTAATACTGATCAATCCATTAATATTCTTTTATTTATATTTTTGCCTTAAGACAATAGATGTCTAATATGATGAGTAGAAAGAGAGAAGCAAAAAAAATCGTAACCACGTTTTAACACTACTAGAGACTGAAATTTGTGAACAGTGATATTTGTAATCTAGTTATGCTTATACATCAAAGTGATATAACAACTGAGAACTACACAAAACATGTATACCTTTCTATGATCCCCAAACGTGAAGGTTTCAATGTCATCTTCAAGTTCTCTTCCAAATGGTGAAGGGTAGATTCCTTTAATTTGTTGAATCGCCGATGAGTGCAAAAGACATATCACGTCCGTGGCATGTGTAAGATCGTTCTTGCTCAAATACTTGTTGATCACAGTTGTGAGATAATACTGACGTGGAAGCAGATGGCGCAGTGCTAGATCCTGAGCGGTGAGGAATAAAATTAGAGATACTAATGATTCTGAACTTTAAGAACTGCATAGCCAAATATAGTCCTAGTAGGTAATTGGAGAGAGATTTAAAAAAACAAACAAAAAAGGTATACACGTAATTCAGAAATCGTAACAGGGCTGGATGTTTCCCTTCTCATCAAAACTTCAATATATATATATATATATATATATGTACGTACCCGATATATATGTACGTACCCGACAATAGTAATCATCACCATATTGTTGGTTGCAAATTTCAATAACTGCCCGGTAGTTCAATCCTGGGTCAATTTGTGTTGCCCAGTTACGAATCCTTTCAGATTCTTGATAAAGGCTCGGTATGTCTCCTGATGATGAGAAATCCAAAACAGCAAAAATAAACGTATCAACATAATCAGGACCCGATAAGAGAGAAACAGAAAATACTGTGTTATTCCCTTATGGAGAGAGTGAGAATTTTCTTACTTTGAGGGATCAATTTTTGCCTATAAAATAAAAGACCCATAGAATTATCGTCACACTTCAGAAGAAGCTTACATTCTAAAACAGCGCAAATTTTAATTGGTCGATCATTTTATAGGTTTTACAAAGTAGCTTTTTAACTTCAGATGAGATAGAAATAAATAACATTTTTATAGTAAATAATCATAATTAGGAAAGTTTTAAGAGTATTTGAGATAATCAGATAAATGGACATTCTTTGAATCCTTACAAATTGGTCATCAATTAATTATTTGACCATAGTCAATCTGTTAGAGTACGGTGACTCGAACTCTGTTTAGCTTGGCCTAAAAAACTCGCAGTGTGACATATATGGTGGAGCTTTTAATTATGATAATATTTGGGGGTCTGTGGTGACAGCGGAAGGATCGGGCCGATAGGGTTTGAATGTGTATATATATATATATATATGATGTAATTTTAGGATTTCATCATTATGCTCTTTTGTTATAGCCACATAAAATATCTCTCTTGTATTGATTTTTGATTTAGTGAATTTCTTCTCCTCTGTCCATAGGGTTTCTTTTTCTTTTTTTTTTTTACCATCTAGGGTTTTCCACGTAATTAAATTTGTATGTTCTTATTTTTTTATTTTCTTGTTGCCTCTCGTTATTTTTGTAACACTGTTAGTAAAAAATACTTATTAATATTGGTTAATCAGTAATTGACCATTAACTGACCATTCAAGATCATGAGAATGAGTTGCAAGCAGTCTTGGCGGTCCACAAATGCTTCAGAAATGTCGTTCTCCAGTGCCCTTCCAGACTTCTTCCGATATTCTTCTTTCATCATCATCATATCCCTTTCAGCCACTGTCGTGATGACCCTCACAATTGTTTCATAATCAATATGTTGATCTGCATCTATCATCCCCTCTATATTTGGATCTCTCCTTGCTCCAAATGCCTCGTACAGCTTCTGTAAAAAGTTGCAAATGCATTCTATGACTAACTTACAAAATAAACCCCGTATATTATTTTTTTTTCCACTCCATCAGCTATTTATTCCTAAAAATATTTATCACAATCTCATTATTTTAAAATTCGATGCGATGGTTCAAATTGAAGGGGAAAGCACATACACATATAGCAAACCATCAACCAAACAAAAAGTGATTATATTCTATTGCTCACTAAACACACCAACTTGCAAATGATAGTTTTCCAGTATTTAAGTGGGAAAATCTCCAATTGGACACTTTCGGTTGAAGGTTATCAGCCTCCAAATATCTTTAATATTTAAAAAAAAAAAATCAATATTTAGTTCTGTTGAATACTTCCAAATCAAATGTTCAAATCATAATCATCATGAACATGCGGATGGAAAATATGTAAAATAATTGAAATATAAGACACGTTTAAATAGTTAAATGACTAAAATTTTCAGAAAATTACTAAACAAAAACAGATGTAAACAGGGGGGTTTGCTCTGCATGCCCTGTTACTGAAAACTTTCAGGATGAGGAACATTACCTCTGCCAAAAACTCAGGACGGTTCACGGCGCATCTGATTTTTGTTACAAGCCCATGCTCAAAATGTCCATACCCTGCAAGCGTTAAATCCTGAGAAAACTAACTTCAGTTAGACACCAGTGCAAGACAACCAAAACATGAAATTTGGAAATAAGATGAAAAGGCATGAGAAGCAGTGTATACCTCTACCAGGGGTTTCCTATATTCTTCACTGTATCGATCAACAGCAATTCGCAGATCTTCTTCATTTAGTTCATAAACAAGGTCCATGATAGCCAGTCGGGGACATTTGTAGGTCTCTTGAACTTTTTCATGTAGATACCTCACAATAATTTTAAGGCGCTCTTCGCTTACACAAGCATTTCGACGTCGTTCGCGTATGTGCTTTAGCAGCAGCTATGTATACACAAATCAAGTTGAAACAATTAAGAATGAATTCTATATATAGAACTTATCTCTACTTTATCTTATTTACGCACCTCTATATATGTGTGTGTGTGTGTGTGAGTATGTATGTATATTTAGTATAATTATTAGGATGAAATCCTAAAACTCAGTTTATGAATTAATGATATTGATAGCACAATAATGTTTTAGAAATTAAGTATGAAATGTGATAACTAATCAATAACGTCACAGGAGAGTCCGTTCAAAACCTGAAGAGACAAATGAAAATTTTCAAATTAACTATAATTACTAGCTCTTGTTAAAACATCTACTAGTGCTTGTCTATAGGAATTTATTTGTACAGCACCGTAGTATGTATTTGTTTGCTAGTTTGTAGTGTAATCCTGTGTGTATAGTTAGGCTCCATGATATTGCCACGTGTATAGACAGATGGCATCTCTCATTGTATATAGCCTCTTTGATTCAGCAAAGCAATTCAATGAATTGAGTATTCCCATCTTCTTCTGGTTTTAAACAAATAAAACAGGGGAAGAGGTGTGCTTTTAAACGATATGCATGTAATACTGATCAATCCATTAATATTCTTTTATGTATATGTTTGGCTTAAAGTCAATAGATGTCTAATATGATGAGTTGAAAGAGAAAAAATAAAAAAATAAAAAAAAAATTGTATCCACTTTTTAACACTACAAAAGACTGAAATTTGTGAACAATAATATTTGTAATCTAGGCATTGCGTATAAATCATTTTGATAACAGCTGAGAACACATAAAACATGTATACCTTTCTATGATCCCCAAACGTGAAGGTTTTTATGTCATCTTTAAGTTCTCTTCTAAATAGTGAAAAGTAGATTCTTTTAATTTGTAGAATGTCCGATGAGTCCAGAGAACAAATCACGTTCGTGGCTGGTGTAAGCTCGTTCTTGCTCAAATACTCGTTGATCAGAGTTGCGAGATAATACGCACGTGGAAGCAGGAGGCGCAGTGCTAGATACTGAGTGGTGAGGAACAAAATTAGAGATAATAATAGTTGTGAATAAAAAATAGTGTGATTTTTGGAACTTTAAGAACCGCATGCATAGCCAAATATAGTTCCGGCAGGCAATTGGAGGAGAAAAAAATAAACGAAAAATATAAAAGGGGTAGTGCATGGCCTAATAGGTATCTATTCACGTAATTCAAAAATCATAATATCGATTGATGTAATTCCCTTCTCATCAGAACTTCAAGAGTCTTATATATGTACGTACCCGCATTTGGTTATCATGACCAAATTTTTGGCTGCAGCTTTCAATAACTGCCCGGCAGAATAAATATTGTTTATTAGGACCTGTTTGGTGCACAAGTTGAGTTTAAGTTTAGTTGAAATTTTTAAGTTTAAATAGTAATTTTTGTTGACTTTTTCAGAAAAGACAAAAAACTTTTGAAGAAAAGACAAAAAACATTATGAAAAAAGTACAGTTTAACCGAACTTACTAATCCAATAGAACGGAGCATACGAATAGGTCCAATATGCTCTCCCCATACGACGAATCCTTACAAATTTTTCAACCCACTGAAAACTCAATCCTGAGAATCGAATATCCAAAACTTCAAAAAATGGGCATATCAAGAAAATTAGAACCCAAGAAGAGAGAAAAAGAAGCTATTGTGTCAACTAATTAACCAATTCAATGTTACGGAGAGAATGAGAAATTTTCTTGTTTTGAGGGATTAATTTTTGCATGTATATAAAATAAACGACCCAACAAGATAATTCTCGGCACACACAAGAAGAAGCTAACGTTCTAAAACAGCGGAAAAATTAAACTTTAATTCGTAGACCATTTTATAGGTTTTACAAATTATATAAGTAGCTTTTGAGAGAAAGAAGTAAATACCATTTTCACAGCAAATAATCAAAATAAAAGTAGGTTTTGAAAATATTTTAAAAAATGAGATAAATAGAAAGTTTCTTTTTATTTAAATATCTCCGTCATTTTTTTAATTTAATAAAAAAATAACATCAATCACTAAAACATACATATTAATATTAATATTGTTCAAACAATAATTGACCATGTCCATCAATCAATCATAACAAAACTTCTAATAAATATATAATTTATTAATTTGTAAATTTACTATTTATTGTAACTTTACAAAAAGAGACAGTACCTGATAATGTAGCCAAAGCAGAATGTATATCGTTAACCAAATTTACAAAGACCGCATCCTCATGGTTAACCATTGAAGCAGGTCTAAAAACCCTGTTGCTCCCGTGTCCGAAATGGGGTGCCTGTATATATATATATATATATATATATACAGAAATTGGAGTCATTGACATATATATATATATATATTTATATAGTAAAAAAAAAACACTTCTTTAGATCAATTAACAAATCGAGTCGAACGTATAAACAAACAAATATGATGATCAAACTTATACAAAACAAACAAACAGAACGGATCAAACTTATACAAACTTTTCATTTTTGAAAAAAAAAAATATATATATATATATATATATATAAACCAAACTGTGAAAAGAAATTAATCACACAAAATCTCAATTACTTGACGGCCAATTAATCTTTACCTGAGAAAAAGCGACGATATCGATGAGCTGAAACTTCCGGTTGTTCCGAAGACGCTGCAATAAGAGCTGAGAGGCTTTCTGAATTGGAAGTGAAGGTAGGGTTTGGGTAGAAAAGCTATATTTATAGTGCAGCTCATCAAGAAACCCCAGTTCATTTTTATGACGTGGTCAAGACAACGACTTTAATGTTTTACTATTACACAGTTCACGCGTAAGATCGACGCGAGTGGGTTGTCTTTGCCATTGGTTAGACTTTTAACAATATTAACTCCAAGTAAACTGTCAAAAATATTAACCTCCAATACCATAAATATACATATATATATATATATGTATATATTACTTGGCTTTTTTACAATATTAATCTACAAGTAATTGTCCAAAAAAAAAGGCCTCCGATAACCTCTATATATATATATATATATATATATATATTATATCAGTTAGGCCTTTTAACAATATTAACGGCCTCCACATCCAATAATAAATGAAACTTCCCTTTCAAAAAAAAAAAAAAAACAAATGAAACATCCAAAACATGCCAGTCAAATTCGATATAATTCGTGCAATCAGAGCACGCACGGTATTAATATGGCATAGTTATATAATTTTATGTAGTACTCATTTTATACATTTTTAAATAATCATCCGAATCTCCTAATTTTAAAAACTTAAAAATAATCATAAGAACATATCCAAGATTTTATTCACGTTTGGGTACGAAAAAGGAACTTTTCTTTTTCATTTCTCATCATCGTAATTTTTTTCCCTGTAGTTAACTTGTTTGTCATAATATATTTTAAAGGGGTTAATTAAAATTCAATTTAAAACAATCATATATATATATATATATTATTGTATGATATTGGCAATCTTGTTTAGGGAACAAAAATGATATTGGAAATATCACAATTAATCTAAGTCAATCATATGTTGTATTATGATTTTGGTAATATTCATTAGGGGAAAAAGGATAATGGTAATATCATAGCAAATCTTCCACTAAAAAAAAATCATAGCAATCTTTTCTGCCACACATATATGTTGCGGCAAAGCATCAATAAAAAGCAAACAATCAAATACAAAAATCAAAATTAATCTTCCAAGAAAAATAAATAAAATAAATATGTTTTCTTGTAGTTCTGCATGCGTTTCATTAAGGGAGACACATTTGTCTTTTTAATTCGTTTGTTTTACCAAATAAAAAGTGTGATGGTTTGAAACCAAGGATATTTTAGAAATTCAATTGAATGCAAAGGCGAATTAAAAAAAAAAAGATATCTTATCAGACAAATGTTTTAATATTAAACAGCACCACACTGGCCACACCATGGCTGTTGAACAAAACAAAATATATATTTAATATTAAAAAAATACATATATTGGATGTTAACTGACAAATTATAACAAATTTAAGACGTGGTATTAAATTGTTCAAATAAAACACTTCAATTAGAAATGTTCAAATAAGGATCCCTTGGAGTTGTTTGTGGCCACAAAATTCTAACCAATAACATTTTAAAAATAGCATGAAACCTATTTATATGAAGTATAAAGGTGCTATTTAACATGGAACATGTGTGTAATCTAGGTCTTTTTATTTTTTCTCTTACCATTATCCTTGGGAAAGTACTTGAGTGACACAAATTTAAAGACTATTGTATTAATATAATACAAAAAATTAACATTAAACAAATATGATATAAAATAAACTAAAATTTGTGTCATATTAATCAAAAATGAAGAATTTATGTTATGTTAGTCAATAAATAGAAAAAATGTGGTTATTTAGATCCTTTTCTAGATTGGGGGAGAAAATTCTTTGGGAGGCCATTCAACTTACACAACTATTTCCTTCAAGTTTCTCCTCCATTCGGGGAAGCTTTTAGGTCATGTTTAGTACTCCAATTAATCTCTAATTAAACTGTATTTTTTCAACTGATTTTTTATTTTTTCTGAAAAAAAAATTATAATTAATTTTTAAAAAGTTAATAAATTTCAATTTAGAAATTTTAACTCCAATGACAATTTAAACGGAACCTTAACGTGAAAGAGGTTTTTTTTAATTTTTAATTTTTATTGTTTTAATCACTTGTGATTTTCTTACAATATGTTGTGTACCTATTATCATCTATACCGTTAAAATTTTCCTTTTACTTGTTTGCTAATTTTTTTTTTTTTTCACAGACCAACGAGAGGCGTCCACGTGATTGAACACCATCTCCAATTCTCCATTTCAATCGCAAATCGATCCCCAAGTCTAAGCCCCGCTTTCCACTCACCTTTGCCGCCGCCACTCTGTTCGAACCCCCTCCTTCCCAGGCAACAATTACAAACAAACAAAGAAACGCAGAGTCTCAGACACAGTAGAGAAGAGAAGACATACACATTTTGCCAATCATCAATTCAGGCCTTAAATTCCCAGAAATCAGGTCTCAGAATTCCGCCCAAACCAACCCACCATGGCTTCCACTGCAATTGCCCCCAATTCATCTCATTTCTTAAACAAGGTCAATTTCCTTACCTTCTCATCTCCCATTTTCGCCTCCTCTTTCCATAAATCTTCTTCCTTTTTTTTTTTGTTCTAAATTTTTTTTGTTTTCTTTTTCTGAATCCCAGAAAGAATTGGGTCTCTCTGCTTTGTCCTCGTCGTCTCCATTTTCGGTCCAGAGATGCAAGAGAAAAACGCTCTCCAGGAAGATTTACTCCGTCATGGCTCCTCAGCAATCCGAGCGCAAGCCCGCGACCACTGGCTCGGTTGGTTTTTTGTTTTTAGTTTAATTTTCGTTGATGGGTATTTTTGTTTTGTGGTTTTTGATGATGGGTTTGCTTTTTTTCTTTTCAGGTCAAGACTGGCATGACGATGACCGAGAAGATTTTGGCTAGGGCTTCGGAGAAACCCCAGTTGAGCCCGGGTGAGAATGTTTGGGTTAATGTTGATATTTTGATGACCCATGATGTTTGTGGCCCTGGTTCCATTGGAATCTTCAAGAAAGAGTTCGGCCAGGATGCCAAGGTACTTATTTGATCATTCTTTACTTCTCTGTGTTGGATTTGGGTTTTAAATGTTTGAATAATTAGGTACTGAACAATGTACTTCATTATGATCATTGATTTTAAGTTGCTGAAATGTGTAAATATATTTACCTCAATGTAATGTATGTTGGAACAGAAAATGAATTGTTGAATAGTTGGTTAGAAATTTGAAGATATACGAGAAATTTGGTTTGCCTTCCTGATCAGTGTGGTACTGTTGTTTTGGAATTATCCCTTGGGTACATCTGGTAAAATTGGAGTCTTGAATTGGGTCTTGAAGAATGTCTATTCCGACGATTGTTTTTGAAGTAGCTGGAAAGTTTCTGATGTCACTGTAATGTTGGAACAGAAACAGAATACTTGAATAGATCGAGTTAGAAACTTGAGGGAATATTAGAAGTTTAGTTTGTCTTCCTGACTAGTGATGTACTTGGTTTTGGAATTATTACTTTTGGGATAGCCGAGAAATTTAGATTGACATTGAGAAGGTTTGCATTGTCCCTGTGGTGACACGCACTATTCAAATGGTCTAAATTTTTAAATCTTGTAAAAGAAAGGCATGGTTTTAGAATTTGTTGTTGGTTTCTAAGATCACTCATGTTTAATGTGAAGAGAGAGATTTCGTTTTAGCAACTCTCCACGATATCACATTTTTATTGGACTTTATATTTATAAGCTGTTTTATGTTTCCATTGATACAACTTTTACTTTGTGCGATGTTTTTCTCATTTTTAATAGGTCAATTTGCCTCTTGTGGTATTTAATAAGTGCCTAATTCTTTTGACATTAAGGTTTGGGACCGTGAGAAGATTGTAATTATTCCAGACCATTATATATTTACAAGCGATGAACGTGCAAATCGTAATGTGGACATCTTGAGGGATTTCTGCAATGAACAAATTATCAAGTACTTTTATGATATTAAAGATCTGGGTAATTTTAAGGTATGGCCAACTAGTCGCATAATTATGTGCCTTTTCTGTTGTACTTTTATCATCTTTTATTCTCTAGTTGTTTGTGTTGAAAATTGAAATGAGGTTGATTTATACTTTGCAGGCTAACCCAGATTATAAGGGTGTATGCCATGTTGCTCTTGCTCAAGAAGGTCATTGCAGACCTGGAGAGGTGCGGTTTCTTCAATTGTAGTTTATTTGTTTAAACTTTTTCTTTTTCTTGAAAAAAACCTCATGTCCCTATATAGCAATTAAATCCTTATCCTGGTTTCCAGGTTCTGTTAGGTACAGATTCTCACACTTGCACTGCTGGGGCTTTTGGCCAATTTGCTACTGGAATTGGAAACACTGATGCAGGTTTCGTGTTGGGCACTGGGAAGCTTCTGCTCAAGGTTTTCGAACTGATGTTTTGCTTCTGTCCACTTATGCATATAGACATATAAATAATAACATTACATATATGTATATAATTAAAAGCTAAAAGAAAGGAAAGAGTCGAACAAATCACTGCCCCTTTTCAATTATGTTCCTCGGTTACTTCACAAAAGTAACAAAATACAATATATATAGTACAAGAATACTTTTAACCTATATACGGAGAAGTTGTTGGGAAATCCCTCAAGAATAGGGATTACACATGGGACTAATGGGATCCAATCCTATTCCTAACTTCTAGGAACGGCTCAATCTAGTTTCTCAACACCCTCCCTCAAGCTGAACTGTACAGATTGTACATTCCAAGCTTGTCAACCAATTTCTCAAAAGTTGGTCTGAAAAGTCCCTTCGTTAGGATGTCTGCAGTTTGCTCCGAAGTAGGTACATATACTACACAAATGGTACCTTCTTCAATTTTCTCCTTAATGAAATGTCGATCTACCTCGATGTGTTTCGTCCGATCATGATGGAGTGGATTGTGTGAGATGTTAATTGCAGCTTTGTTGTCACAAAAGATCTTCAAAGGCACTGTAACACTAACCTCTAATTCTTCCAGAAGCATTTTTAACCATAAAGCTTCACATACACCGTGTGCAGCTGACCTTAATTCAGCCTCGGCGCTGCTTCTAGCCACCACAGTCTGTTTTTTACTTCTCCACGTGACCAAGTTACCCCAAACAAAGAAGCAATAGCCAGATGTAGACCTTCTATCATTAATGGACCCAGCCCAATCAGCATCGGTGAAAACTTCAATTCCTCTATGTTCATTCTTCTTGAAAAATAGTCCCTTTCCTGGAGAGCCTTTTAAGTATCTTAAGATTCTGTAGACTGCCTCCATGTGTTCCTCTGATGATGAATGCATGAACTGACTTACACAACTAACCGAAAAGGCTATGTCTGGTCTAGTGTGAGAAAGGTATATCAGTTTTCCAACCAACCGTTGGTATCTTCCTTTATCAACTGGAGTTCCATTACCATTTAATTCTAACTTCACGTTTGGATCCATTGGAGTGTCCACAGGCTTGCAGCCTAACATTCCAGTTTCTTGAAGTAGATCGATCACATATTTCCTCTGCGATACTGAGGTTCCAGTTTTGTTTCTTGCCACCTCCATCCCAAGGAAGTATCTCAGCTTCCCTAGGTCTTTCATCTCAAATTCCAAAGCTAGATTCCGTTTCAACCTTTCTATCTCTTCACTGTCATCACCTGTGAGGATAATATCATCAACATAGACAATCAAGATGGTAATCTTACCATTCCGATGTCTAAAGAACAAAGTATGATCACTATGGGCTTGTACATATTCTTGCTGACGAAGTGCTTTGGTGAATTTGTCGAACCATGCTCTTGGCGCTTGCTTTAGGCCATAAAGAGATTTCCTGAGTTTGCAAACTTGTCCCTCTATGCTTCTATTTTCGAATCCTGGCGGCAACTCCATATATACCTCTTCTTTCAGATCTCCATTCAAAAAAGCATTCTTCACATCCAGTTGTTGTAGGGGCCAATCTTGATTTGCTGCTAAGGACAATAGAACACGAACTGTATTCATTTTGGCAACCGGTGCGAATGTCTCTTGGTAGTCAATACCATATGTTTGCGCATACCCTTTTGCAACTAACCTGGCTTTATATCTCTCAATCTCCCCATCAGCTTTGTATTTGATAGTAAATACCCATCTGCAACCGACGGGAACCTTGTCTTTCGGCTTCGGAACCACCTCCCATGTCCCATTTTTTTCTAGAGCTCGCATCTCCTCCATGATGGCATGTTTCCAATTTGGACTTGCCCATGCTTCTTGAATTGAAGTTGGAATCTCTTCACTCGACAGATTAGTAACTAAGGCTTGAACCTGCTTGGACAAATGAGCATACGTCACAAACTTTGAGATTGGGTGTTGTGTGCAAGACCGAACTCCTTTTCTCTTTGCAATTGGTGTATCTAGTTCAGATTCTGCATTTCTGGTTTCCAATGGCTTCTCACCTTCCACGTATATTTCAGATACAGGATTCAAGTCAGAATCTTGGTGTGTTTGATTGTTATCCGGAACTTTATTTTTTCTTTTGGGATAATTTTTGCGTGAGAAGTGGAGTGGAAACGGCTGTACCTTTTCTCCCCCTGTCGTTCGCACGTCCAGATTAATGGGATTGGGATGAGGCATAAAATTAGAAGGAGCAGGGGAGGAAGAATCCGGACTAGTGGACACAACAATATGTGGGCCAGGTGCATTTAAAGACAAATGGTCAGAATTATTTTGGTCAAGGTTAGGAAAAGTAGGTGAGAGAATTGGGGGATTGGATTGAGTAGGGACCACATTATCTTGGGAAAGAGTAGCATGCGGATTTGAAGGATTTGGTGGAGAGAGATTTGGAGTGAATCCGGATGGAGATGGATTTGAAAGATTTGGTGGGGACTGAAATTGTGGCTGATTTGCAGGGGGCTGTAGAGTGGATTCGGATTCAAATGAAGGAGAATAATTCCAAAAATATTCCCACACATTTGAATTCCAATTTGAATGGCAAGGAGTGGACTTGGAATTTGAAATTTCCAAATCTAGACCAAAAAACTGACCAGATTCATCTCCAGCCGAATCTGATTTTTGAAAAAATGGCTGATTTTCAAAAAATGTAACATCCCTAGAAACGAAATAACGTTTTTTAATTGGAGAATAACAACGAAATCCCTTTTGAGTAGCGGAGCATCCAAGGAAAATACATTTGAGTGAACGAGGGTCTAATTTACTCCTATGTGGATCATTAACATGGACAAAGGCGGAACAACCAAAGATACGTAGATCTAGGGACGAGAAGGACCTATTTTGTGGAAAAAATTGGGAGAGACAATTTAACGGAGTTTGATAATTTAGGACACGAGAAGGCATCCGATTAATCAAGTAACATGCCGTTAGAATTGCATCACCCCAAAAACACTTAGGCACATTTGACGTAAATAACAATGAGCGAGCAACTTCTAGTAGATGACGGTTTTTTCTTTCGGAGACACCATTTTGTTGAGGGGTGTTGACACACGAGCTTTGGTGTAAAAGGCCATTGTCAAGTAAGAAACTTTTAAGGGCAGAATTAAAAAATTCCGTTCCATTATCAGTTCTCCAAATTTGAACGTTTTCATTATATTGAGTCTTGACCATGGCATGAAAATTTTTGAAAACTAGAGTTGCTTCCGATTTATCACGTAATAAGAAAACCCAACACACCCGAGTATGATCATCGACAAAGGAAAGAAACCAACGTTGGTGTGAAAGAGTACTAACACGAGATGGACCCCAAATATCACTATGAATTAACGCAAAAGGTTTGGAAGCGCGATAATTTTGAGGAGAAAAAAAGACACGTCTATGTTTTGCTAATTGGCACACTTCACATTGAAATGAATCTTTATTATGAAACAAAGAAGGAAACAAACGCCTTAAGTACAGAAAACTAGGATGCCCTAATCTATAATGAAGAAGCATAATTTTTTGATGCCTGGAAAGGGAAGAATCGGTAACAACGGCTTTCACATGTCCACTCACACTTGAGTCATTTTCAAAGTAATAAAGTCCAGATAACTCTCTAGCACTGCCAATCTTCGTCCCCGAACTCTGTTCCTGAAAAATACATAGAGAAGGTGTGAAATGGACAACGCAGTGTAAGTCTTTCGTAACTTTACTAATAGATAAAAGATTGCATGAAAGATGGGGAACATGGAGGACGCCCATAAGAGTTATTTGGGAACTGAGTTTAACAGTACCCACACCAGCAACCGCCGTAAAAGAACCATCTGCAATCTTTACTTTATGATTACCCGGACTTGGGACATATGACGAGAAAAAATGGGCACAACCGGTCATATGATCCGAAGCCCCGGAGTCAATAATCCAAGGCTCACCTTGCACAGGAAGGCCACCGAATGTAGTCAACGAAGTACCTGTGCTGGCCATATTGGAACTCGCGGGTGCAATGGAGAGAAGTTTGTAGAGTTGATCCAATTGAGTTTTGGAGAGGCTTGTCGGTGAATTAGTTTTAGCAGATGAAGAATCGGAGCAAGCTTGAAGACCTTTGCCGTCTTTGTTACGGAGCCGATTTGGGACCCAATTCTCTGGCTTGCCATGTAACTTCCAGCATGTATCACGGGTATGATATGGCTTTTGACAATGGTCACACCAAGAAGAATTTTTCTTGGGGCGAGACTTACTATGGTCATCAGAACCACGCGCCATTAGAGCCGAGGTTTCAGGAGCCAACACAGAGGATTCTGGAAGCATGACACGGCGACGACTCTCTTCACGGCGAATGTCAGCAAACACCTCATCAATTGTCGGTAACGGCTTAATGCCCAAAATCCGACCACGAACCTCATCCAAGTCCCGGTTCAGACCCGCCAAAAAATCATAGACTCGTTCCCGAGCAACAATCTTGCGAAATAAAATGGCATCTTCAGGGTGGTGCCATTCACAGAGAGTGAAAAGATCGAGTTCCTGCCATATTTTTTTAAGAGTGCTGAAAAACTGGGTGACGGACATGTCCCCTTGACGGAGATTCCGAGCCCGATTACGCAATTCAAAAACCTGAGACGAATCTGCAAGGTCGGAGTAGGCCAAAGAAACAGCATCCCAAATATCCTTCGCGGTCGGGTGAAACAGGTAGGTTTCACCAATAGCATCCTCCATGGAATGAATTAGCCAAGCCATAAACATAGAATTATGGATGTCCCAATTTGAAAAGGTAGAGTCTGTCGGATTAGGTTTAGGAATAGAGCCATCCAAATAGCCAAATTTCCCTTTTCCACGAATCACCATTTGGACGGAACGAGACCATTGCAGGTAATTCGTCCCGTTGAGTTTGTGGGGTGTTATTTGTAGGGACGTAGATTCAAAGGAAGCAGTGGGAGTAATTTTAGAAATAGGTTGGGGGGTCTCGGAAGTAGCCTCCGAACCATCTCTGCTTACTCCATCAGTGGCCATAACGACCTTCGTCTCCCTCAACTAAAAATTAGCCTTTATTGCTCTGATACCATAAAAGCTAAAAGAAAGGAAAGAGTCGAACAAATCACTGCCCCTTTTCAATTATGTTCCTCGGTTACTTCACAAAAGTAACAAAATACAATATATATAGTACAAGAATACTTTTAACCTATATACGGAGAAGTTGTTGGGAAATCCCTCAAGAATAGGGATTACACATGGGACTAATGGGATCCAATCCTATTCCTAACTTCTAGGAACGGCTCAATCTAGTTTCTCAACAATAATACTAATATTACATGTGATTTTTGAATGCATAGGTGTACATAGATATTTCATTCTCTGGTCCTTGTGTAACAGATGTCTTCATGTCGACTTATATTAAAATTGGCACCTTTTCATCTATATCTTTGATAATAGTTGTGGTTTCTTCTAGGATCTACTCACGTTACAATAGGATTTATAAACCACAAGTTTCTGAGGTAATCTGATCAGCAGTTAGCGAAGCTTATTATTTTGATTGCAAGAGACTGAAATGTTTCCCATGAAATTTTGCTGTTGCTAACCACACTTTTTTTATATTGGAAATTCAGACTGGTTGGTATTGAAATTTCTGTTTGTTCCTTTTTTTTAAAACTCTTTTTAGTTGTAATTCAGGATCTAACGTCATTTGGATGCATCTCTTGTCCTTCCTCCTTTTCATTTTCCAACGTCTAACTCTTGAAATTTTTTGTGACATAGTTATTGCAGTAGGAAGTTCATGCTTTTGTTCCTTCCTATGATTTGACAGATATTAATGAGAACTTGTTATATCTTACCTTACTACGATTGTCGTCTTGATACAAAAAAATTCATCTCACATGTTATAAGAGGATAGGAAGCCAAACTGTTGAACAAGATTAAAAATGGAGGGTGACGGTTTCTGGTTCTTTCATATGCATTTTTAACTATATTTCCTTGAGATGCATACGAGTAATCTTCTGTGCAGTTATATTTGTGCTGTTTCGCTACTTTTCTGATGTAAGTATCTGTGTTTCCTCTTTAAATTTTCAGGTTCCCCCTACTCTCAGGTTCGTTATGGATGGTGAAATGCCAGATTACATTATGGCTAAAGATTTGATTTTGCAAGTAAGTTCATTGAAATCCCGTCTCTTCCTCTTTAAATCTTCCTTTCTTAATGGCATACTTATGAAATACCTTCGATAAGATGATCCTTATTTTAGTTGGTTTATGGTTATTTGTTTATGGTTAAAATATCATGCCTTTTCTTACTGTCGTGCTGTCTTGATAATGCATTCAATTGTTGCAGATTATTGGCGAAATATCTGTTGCTGGTGCAACATATAAAGCTATGGAATTTGTCGGCACAACTGTCGAAAGTTTAAGTGTAAGATACTTTGAAAGATTTAAACTGCTTTGTCATATGAAAACCGCAAATGTCTGGTTGCGGTGTTTAGTCCTACCTTATTAGAACAGAACTTCAATTGCTCTAATCATCTTCCCTGGACAGATGGAAGAGAGGATGACTTTGTGCAACATGGTCGTGGAAGCTGGGGGAAAGAACGGTGTTGTCCCTGCAGATAGTACTACATACAAGTACTTGGAGGTAAAGTTCCAATAGATTATTGTGTAAAAATATATAACTCTTTTTCTCTCTCTCTCTCACAACACATTCACACGTAAATTCTTCAAAAGTAAACCTCACCATACGTTTTTTTTTTTTTTTGTCACAAGGTGACCTGTCACTTTTTTGTTTTATGTTATTTTAAAGCCATATTCTTTAACTTTGTTTCCTTTTGGTTTATTCATATATGCAGTTCAATTTTGTAGTCTTGCATTGTTTACAGTTTTCATCTCTTCTTTTCACAGGATAAAACATCGAAGCCCTATGAGCCCGTGTACAGTGATGCGCAAGCAAGGTGATTAATCTATTTGATCAATTGATAACTTTGGATAATGTCTTACTTATCTACCATGCATTTCCTAGTTTGGTTTTTCTGTACTTTTCTGTGTGAACGTAAGTTCGTAGCATATATGTAAATTCAACCTGGAAACATAGACTTCTATGGATTTTAGGTGGTAAATGAAGCTTTATTTTCTGGTTAGTTATGGTCAAAGTTAAGTGCCCACCTGATTTTAAGTATCAAACAATTGGACAGCTAATAGATGGTCTGATTGGTACACCATTACTTTTTACAAACGTTGAAATAGAAATTTTCATCACCAAATTTATGAAATCTATACCATTAATTATGATGTTATATGTACGACACATGCGCAGCATGTCTCCCTGCTAGTTCATGTAAAACGTGGGTTGCAAAAAATACAATATCATGTCATGAAGTATATGCACCAACAGAGGTGGAATATTTCATTTTAACATGATATATCATTCTTATATTGGAACTTGTTTCAGACTCTTAAGTGAATACATAAATAATTGGAATATTCATGTCTGTCTATTTTGTTGGAAATTTATCAAACTCATTTTGTTTATGAGTATATTTTGTTTGCATTCAGGTATCTTTCCGAGTACAGATTTGACATCTCAAAACTGGAGCCCTTGGTAGCTAAGGTGAGAAAATGTTCTACATACCTAACCGAGTAATTGTATTTTAGTTATCAATCTTATGTTAAGGGATGAACCTAATTACTTGCAGTACAGGGTGATCTCGTGTTCTGCACAGATTGCTAATATTTATTCTATCCTGAATACTTTGAGAAACCTGTTTTCGCAGCCTCATTCTCCTGATAATCGCGCTTTAGCAAGAGAGTGCAAGGACGTAAAAATTGATAGAGTCTATATTGGATCTTGTACCGGTGGTAAAACGGAGGATTTTATGGCTGCCGCAAAACTGTTTCTAGCTTCTGTAAGATGTCATATCTCTATTACTGTCTTCTATGAGTATGCTTGTTTGCAGTTGGGTCTCATTGTGCAATTTTTCTTTGTTAATACACTCTGGCCAGCATTGTTACTTTCATTAGAGCAAGATGATGTGTTGCAGTAGTGGGATTGCGTTTTTATGATATTTAACTCTTGTTTTCATTGGTAATCTAACTATCTGGAGATGGTACTGTAAAATCATCTTTGATTAAATCAGACTAGTAATTTCCATCAATGACTACCGTTCAATGTAATCTGTTCAATTTCCCATTTCCCTTCATTTTAGGGGGGCTAAAGACTGAGTGATGTGTTTATTTTATCTACAGGGCAAAAAGGTTAAAGTTCCCACCTTCCTTGTCCCTGCTACCCAAAAGGTTTGTAATGCTCAACTTGAAGTTTTGTGCACTGTTGACTATTTATAATGGAAAGAAATCTATTTAAAGCAACTTAATTTACAGGTTTGGGTGGACGTTTATTCTCTACCGGTACCAGGATCAGGTGGGAAGACCTGTTCCCAGATATTTGAGGAAGCTGGTTGTGACACACCCGCAAGCCCTAGTTGCGGTGCTTGCTTGGGTGGTCCGAAAGACACTTACGCACGTATGAATGAACCCAAGGCAAGTTATAAGATTTTCTTTATGTTTGTTATTAGCACAACATAGGAATCAACCTGAAGTCTTTGTTACTGTACTTGTTCTGGGCTTCTGGCAAGCATCAATCTTTTACATAAATGCTCTTATATAACGAGTGTAGTTGTTCTGGGCTTCTGGCAAGCCTCAATCTTTTACATAAATGCTCTTATATAACGTTCTTGGTATGTGCTCGATTTTATAATTCTGACTGGGATTGGTCCTGGGATTGTAGGTATGCGTGTCGACAACCAACCGAAACTTCCCAGGCCGAATGGGACACAAGGAAGGCCAGATATATCTTGCTTCCCCCTACACAGCAGCAGCATCTGCATTGACTGGCTATGTTACTGATCCAAGAGAGTTCTTGTAGATTTCTGGAAGTCATAGATTAGAATGCCAAATAAAGCTGTTTTTCGATGTTGTGAAGATAGAGTGGTTTTGAGTTCTTACATTGCATCAACGGGGGCATGTTTCTTGAGATCTTACAACGTCGTAGATCCATCGAATGATAATGTCTTGAAATTTCCTTGATTTGGGCCGCGTCGTGTTGAATAAAGTGCCGCATTTTGTTTAACGTTTGTACTAGAGGAAATGCTGTTGTTTATTATGATAATTATCGTTATTATTATTATGATCCCGGGCTCTAAGTGTTTCATTTCTTTCTACAAGAACCCCTATATAACGTTCTTCCTGTTTGATGCCTTCTATATAATGTGTAAGTCGACATAATCAAAACCATGATTTGTATGCATTTTATCAATAACTAGTACAGAGAGGTAGGTAACCCTGAGTTTTGAGCCCCCTTGATCATGGAAGAACGCCAACCGGATCGGAAACTTGTTTGTAAACTACCTGAGTTTTGACCCCCCCTTGATTCTGGAAGAACACCGACCGAATCGGAAACTTGTTTGTAAACTGACATCAGAAAAGTTATTCGAAACCCTTTCCCTTCTGATGTAGGATGATCCTTGGGCATCTGCACCAACTAAATCAGAAGCCTAATTTGAAAGATGAAATTGGAAACTGATTTCTGAAAGACTAATTTCAAAGCCTAATTTTTTTCTTTTTTCAGTTCAAGAAACATTTATACAAATAGTTTGAACAACTAAGACGGTAAAGTACCTAAAGAGGAGCAACTCATTACCAACTACAAATTTTATTTTCGGTTTGGTTACAATACGAAGAATTGTAAGGCCAGGAAAAAAAAATCATAAAAAATTAGGATAAATTGTTCATTTAGTCTTTAAACTTTTAATCTTATGCAACTTTGATCCTGAACTTTTTTTTTAGCTAAAATGACTATAAACTTTTAAAATATTGTTACAATAGTCATTTCTATCAATTTTTTGATGCAATCTATTAGTAATTTGATCAAAAAATGATGCCAATTACGGATTCTGTCAAAAAAATTAACGAAATTGACTATTGTAGCAATGTTTTGAATAGTTTATGATTATTCTAGCTATGAAAAAAGAACAAAAAATACCCCTAAACTATTAAAATGTTACTACAATAGTCATTTTTGTTACTTTTTAAACGAAATACGTTAGTAATTTGGTCAAAAAGTGATGCTACCTAACGGATTCTGTCCAAAAATTAATGTAAATGACTATTGTAGTAATATTTTAAAAGTTTATGAGGTATTCCAGTTAAGAAAAAAGTTCAAGAGACCAATATAGTAATTTATCTAAAAAAATTAATTAATTAAAATCTTCAACACCTTTTGGGTAAACTTTGCCTTTATAGAAGATTCCAATCTCTAATTCATTTGAAAAAAAAAAAAAAAGAAGAAGAAGAAGAAGAAAAGATTCCAATCTATAACGCCAATGTTAAACTAACAAGCACTTCCATTTAATCTAAGTGAGTTATAACCCCGTTTTGATGTGTCAAAACTTAATAGGTTAAAAGCACATTTTTAAAACTTCCTATTTAAAAAAAAAAAAATGAAACTTATAAACAAGCGTCAACGTTTGAGTGAGAATGAGTCATAAAGCATTTTCCTGAACTAGATCACAAGGAGCTCAATAATTTTAGATATCCGACATACTTTTTGTGAAGTCCAAGGAGAGGCATCCACCTATTAATCGTTCGTGTCATATTCAACAAAATTCGCGTCTCTATTTCCTTTCACTCACTTTCCTCTCGCCGCCGTTGAAAACGTGCAACTCAGAGCACTACACCGTTATTACTTCTTTATTACTTTGATTTTTCTCCAAACAGTAGTAAATCCCTAGAAAAAAGGAACAAAAGTTCGAAGAATTAACTCCACTCCATGGCTTCCTCTGCAATCGCTCCAACTTCATCTCCTATCATAAACAACGTAATTTTTCTTTGCTTGCCCAACTCCCCTTTCTGCATTGTCCAAATGATTTTATTACTCTATACGTGTAATAAAATTTTTGTTTGTTTTACGAATATGATCAGAAAGAGTTGAGTCTCTCTGCTTTGTCTCCGTCATCGCCATCAATTTCGGTTCAGAGATGCAAAAGAACAGCAAAAATCTCGAAGAAAATTTCTTCAGTCATGTCACCTCAGCAGTTCGAGCGCAAGCCTGCCACAACTGGCTCGGTTCGTTTTTTTCGTTTTTTTTTTTTTTTTTTGGGGTTTAGTGGTTAATTATGATGGGATTATTTATTTATTTACACATATATATATATATATATATTTTTTTTTTTTTTCAGGTGAAGACAGGGATGACGATGACAGAGAAGATCTTGGCAAGGGCATCGGAGAAAAGCCAGTTGAGACCAGGTGAGAATGTTTGGGTTAACGTTGACGTTCTGATGACTCATGATGTTTGTGGCCCTGGTTCCTTTGCCATATTCAAGAAAGAGTTCGGCCACGATGCTAAGGTACTTCGATTCTTTTGCTCTTTTTTTGTTAGAATATGAATTTAAACTGTTTGGATAATTGATTTTTTCTTTTTTTCTTTTTTTCTTTTTTTCTTTTTGGTTTTGGCTCAGAGTTTGGATAATAAATTGAAGTAGCTGCAATTTTTTGTTAGTACTAGGAAATGTATGGCTACTTTTTTAGGCATGTCAATTTGCCCCTTCTGATGTTTAATTAATCCTTGATTAATGTTTTTGGATTAAGGTTTGGGACCGGGAAAAGATCGTAATCATCCCCGACCATTACATATTTACAAGTGATGAACTTGCAAATCGTAACGTGGATATCTTGAGAGATTTCAGCATTGAACAAAACATCAAGTACTTTTATGATATTAAAGATCTCAGTAATTTTAAGGTAGTTGTTTTTTTTTTAATCTCTTCTAGCGTAATCTATTATATTCGGCGGATAATAATGCTTAAATGAGTTTGATTTTGTATTTTGGCAGGCTAACACAGATTACAAAGGTGTTTGTCATATTGCTCTTGCTCAAGAAGGTCATTGCAGACCTGGAGAGGTGCAGTTACTTTTAATTTTCTTCTTCTTCTGTTTTTTTTTTTTTTTTTTGGAATTTTTTTCTCAAAGATTTTGTCAACTTTCATGTCTTAATATTAAATATTGAAAGCGTTACAATTGTTTTCCAGGTACTGCTAGGTACAGATTCTCACACCTGCACTGCAGGGGCTTTTGGCCAATTTGCTACCGGAATTGGAATCACTGATGCGGGTTTTGTATTGGGTACCGGGAAGCTTCTGCTCAAGGTTTTCGTAATCGATAAGGATTCTCTTTTTTTTTTTTTGGTACCATTTATGTGCATACAAGTTCTAATGCAAATATGTTCAGGAGAAAAAAATAAGTTCTAATGCAAACATCAACTTACCAAATTTCAGCAAATTCTGCCCCTTCCCCATTAGAGCTTCCATGTTGTGCTGACTTCAATTTAGCACAAATTTTAGATAATGTGTGATATTGTGCACCATTTATAAGCTTGCTAAGATTATAATATACGCCGATATTTAGTATTTGATATCGTAAGTTAAGCCTTTTTCTTTATATTCTTTCCCCCCCCCCCCCCCCCCCCCCCCCCCCCCCCCCCCCCCCCCCCCCCATTTCACTATAGTTTTTGTTTTGATGTTATTGAGAAGGGTATCCTACAATGTTATATTTTCGCCGTCCCATTCTTCTCTGACGTGATTATCTGTGATTTTCTTTTCCTCTCTAAATTTGCAGGTGCCTCCAACTCTCAGGTTCGTAATGGACGGTGAAATGCCAGATTACGTGCTTGCCAAGGATTTGATTTTACAAGTAACTTTTTAAAAATTTCATGTCTTCTTCGATTTTCCATTTTAGTAGAAATCAATTTTTCGAATATGCTCAAGAAATATCTCCCTCTGTACAAGATGATCCTCATTTCAGTTAGTTAATTGGTATATTGCTTAAATATCTTACATGCCTTTCCTAACTTTTGTGCTATCTCGATAACGATCACTCTCTCGATCTTGCAGATAATTGGTGAAATTTCTGTTTCTGGTGCAACATACAAAGCTATGGAGTTTTTGGGCACAACAGTAGAAAGTTTAAGCGTAAGTGAAGTTCAAAAGATTTTCGCTAAAAACCAATGTGCGAAAACTCCATACGTTTGGCTGCAGTTGTTGGTCCCGATCGTTCTTTAATTATCATCTGCTAATCCATGGACCAGATGGAAGAAAGGATGACTTTGTGCAACATGGTTATAGAAGCTGGTGGAAAGAATGGTGTTGTCCCTGCAGATAGCACTACATTTAAGTACCTGGAAGTAAGTGAAAAAATTGATTATCACGAACAATTTAATCGCTAGTTCTCTCTCTCTCTCTCTCTCTCTCTCTCTCTCTCTACACACACACATCTACAGCTTGTTACATGTATATATATACATATATGTATAGGATACTTCCTTTTTTGCCTTGTAACGACTGGCACTCTGCAAGAAAATGCTGTAATTTTTGGTGTCTGGTTTTATCTATTCTTTACACAGGATAAAACATCCGTGCCCTATGAGCCCGTTTACAGCGACGTGCAGGCAAGGTAATCTATCTGATCAAATGGCTAACTACGTACCTATTTACCGTTGATTTCTTAGTTTCGCTATGTTTTATTTTTCTTATATATGAACTTTGACAGATGTGTTTTGCTCGTAACGTTTCTCTAATTCACTTGAAGTTAAAAAAAAAAAGGGTCATGTTGAGCCAATTAATCTAGAGAACTTAGTTTAATGGCTTGTTAAGAGATTATGCAGGTTTCTTGTTGAATATAAACATATATACACGCATATACATGTATGGATTATATGTCATCTTCCTAGCTAGGTGTGTTGTAAAATCTCAACCGTATACCCGTCTTCTTTTGAAACCTATCTCGGACGTGACTTGAATTAGGAAATTGATTGAAGTTATTCTATGACCTGTTTCATGTCTGTTCATTTTTGTGAAATTTTCCAAATGCATCCAATTTACGAGTTTATTTTGTTTCGGTTTTAGGTATCTGTCTGAGTACAGATTTGACGTCTCAAAACTAGAGCCTTTGGTGGCCAAGGTGAAAGATTTCATACAAATTCTTAACTATCAATAGATTTGAATTTTTAAGTTACCAAACCAATGTCAAGTGAAATGTTTGTTTTGCTTGCAGAACACGGCAATCTCATTTGGTATGTTCAAATTGCTTATATCATTTACAGACTAATTTGATGATCCTATTTCTGCAGCCTCATTCTCCTGATAACCGAGCATTAGCTAGAGAGTGCAAAGATGTGAAGATTGACAGAGTGTATATCGGATCTTGTACTGGTGGTAAAACCGAAGATTTTTTCGCTGCAGCAAAAGTTTTTCTAGCTTCGGTGAGAGACATAAAATCGATTTTATCTTGGCACGCTTGTTCATCCTTCCCTAATCTGAAATGCATACATTTTACTAGTACTATTTCACTATGTTTGTTTAATCTGCAGGGTAAAAAGGTCAAAGTTCCCACATTCCTTGTCCCTGCTACCCAAAAGGTTTGTCATCCTTAACTTCAAGTGATATAACTTTAGAATTTTCTGATGGGTGTTGATGTAAGTAACCTAATGCGCAGGTTTGGATGGACGTGTATACTCTTCTCGTACCGGGATCGAGTGGAAAGACTTGCTCCCAGATATTTGAGGAAGCGGGTTGCGATACGCCTGCCAATCCTACTTGCGGCGCTTGTATGGGTGGTCCGAGAGACACCTATGCTCGCTTGAACGAACCTCAGGCAAGTAATTTCATATAGCACTTCTAGGCATCGGAATGCTGTTTAGAACACATAAGATAATGCACGTACCATAGTAAAGGCCCATCACGTGACGAACTCCTGCTCTAATATCATATATGTTCACATTTTCTCTCAAAAGCTTAAAACGGTTAGAAGGTGAGTCATCATTAGTTTTGTATCTAATTGACTTTGTCAAGTGTCTAGTGTTGATGTCGAGATGTGGTGAACTTTTATACGGTCCATTTTATCACCCTCTAAGTAGGGTTGGTTCTGTTAGTTTACCAATCCATACTAAATACTAAAGCTATTAGGAGGTGGGTCTATAATAGTCAACACTCTCTCTCATATACAGGTCAGACAATGGATAAACATGCAGATAAATATTAATTTAAAAGTCCAGCATATAAGAAACGCGAAACATATTAAAGGCCCAACACGTGCATGATAATAAAGGGGTTAAAAAGTATAATTATAGAGGTTTGAACTCAGAACCTCCCGTCTTGATACCATCTTGAAAAATAAAAGATGAATAAATAAGAAAATAAAAGACAAAAGAAGAAGATAAAAGATTAATGTGGTTTCATCTAAGGACTAGGAATAAAGAGAAGATTCACTAGTATAAAGACTATGAATGTACTTCTATAAAAATACAAGGTTATCGCATCGCAGGTATGTGTGTCAACGACAAACCGGAACTTCCCCGGACGAATGGGCCACAGGGAAGGCCGAATATATCTTGCTTCACCATACACAGCAGCAGCATCTGCATTGACTGGCTATGTCACTGACCCAAGAGAGTTCTTGCAATAGGTCGTGAGAGTCATACATAAGAACACAAAGTGTAGTTTTTATTTTTTATTTTTATTTTTTTAAACTCACCGTCCGACTTTATGAGGTTTCGTTGTTTGTAATATTGCTTGTACTAGGTGAATTACCGTCGTTAACCATTATATACCCTTTAATTATTATGTCTCTAGTAGTAGTCATTATATATCATGTTGCATAAGTGTTTCGACAATATTACTATCTAGTATGAAGTATTTCTCAATTTCATCTCTCTCGTCTTTTCTGAATCCAAAAATTGGATAAGACGTACAAAAAGGCTTAAATAATTTGTGGAGACCACTTTATATATTTAATAAATTTAAATCAAAACAAAAGCCAATAACAAAACATGTTTAACAAAAGATCCTGAATTTTATGTTTTGTTAAATGTCTATAATATGGCATAGAACTTTTTCTGAAGAAAAAAAGTATTTTTCAGAAATAAATTTGATATAATTAAGTATATTTTTGTCTTTATGCGAGAAAACTAGTTTTCCAAATATGAGAAGTTTTTTATTGTATGTATGGATCTTCTATTTATAGAAGGTACCTAATTTGTGTAAAGTGGGTTATTTTTGTTTATAAAAAGTTTTAATAAAATCCAAATAATTATTCTTAATGAAGTCAAGCAGAAAATATGTGTGAAAAATAATTTTAAAGAATAAAAATAAATGAAAGACGGTTGTTTTTAAGAGGTAAATGACGTAATGAATAAGTCATTCTTGCACATTTGATATAATCCAGGAAATAGAGAAGTAAACTGAGGGAATTTTTCCTTTTAAAATGAAAAATGCTTGAATCACTATTAATAGAAGATATGCCTCTATCTATTAAATTTCATAGTATAGCATTCACTTTATATTAATAAATGGTGTATATACAATCAATATCCTTAGCATTATTCTTCTTTAAAATAAAAAACAATTAAAATTCCCAATCCCACATAGACTACATACAAGGAAGAGAGCCACTTATCTACTTATAAAAGTAAAGAGTCTTTATTTTTATTTACAATTAATTTTCTTCGTTTCTATAAAATTTTACAAACGTTAAGGATTTCGAATATACAATGTATATGTATTTAAAAAGTATGAATCGCTGTGATTATTTAGGAGAGTTAATTTAGTAGAACATTCTCCTGATTATTTATATGTAAAGCTGTTATTATTGATCTTATTCAGTGAGCTAGAAATATTTTAAAATAAACTTCTAAAAATTTGCTTCTAAATAAAATAAGCATTTATTAAAAAGAATTAATAGAACTTCCATTTGCTTTTCAAAACCGTGGAGAATGATATTTTAGAAAAAACTCTCTTTTTTTTTCACAATAAAAAAAACATAGATATATTTGGGTTCCCTTATACATTTATACACGTGTTTCTAAATGTTAAAATTTAAATCTAAATGAATATCAAATCAAAATGAAAATAACAAAAAAAAAAAGTATACAAAACTAAGAGATTATAATATAATCAAGATGAAAAATAAGGAAAAAAAAAAGTATACAAAACTAAGAGATGGTAATATTGGAGTTTAAAACAAAGTTTTTTTAAGTTTAGTACATGAGTTTAAAATCAAGCTGTAATCGTTTTTTTTTTTTTTTTTTTTTTTTTTTTTTAAATTTCCTCCTTGGAAGTGGTACACTTCACGAATTTTTTTAACTCGAAAACCACGAATTTTAAGAAAATCTCGTGCAACTCTAAACCCAAGTATCAGTGCAAGCCCAAGCCAAGTTTTAAATAGTGATTTTTTTTTTTCTGGAATGCTCCAGAAAGAGCAAAATCTTTTGTAATACATGAGGATTTTTTTCCGTGAAGACAGTCATTTTTTTTTATAGCCTCCGGTAGAGTTCTCATTGTGTAGAATAGGAAACTTGGTATTTGGTAGAATAGACAGTAACCTAGCCCCATTTAATGCCATTTTCAAAACGTTTTTCAATTTTTCCGATGGAAGTTATTTTTTGAAAAGATTTCTAAAGAGTGTTTGTTTTACCGCAAGTCAAAAAACAAAAACAAAAAAGCGTCTGCATATTCTGTTAAGGAATGAGAAAATCAATTTAAGATATTTTCTCATTTCCGTTTTCAGTTTCTAAGGTTTATATACTTAATAAATATTTTCATTAACGTATCTCAATAAAATTTTACTGTCTCTTAATACCTAAACCAACTCTCTAGACTCTAATCAAGCACAATTTCAAAAAACATCTCAAAATCATTCGCAGATTATTCACAATTCTGTTTCATATCTAAAACAAAATTATTCTCAAAATACTCCTAACGGACCTCGGTATCTCATTTTTTCTTTTCTTTTTCTTTCTCTTTTCGATGTAGAGATCCTATCAACACGAATAAAGCTGACCTCAAGACCGTTACCAACAGATTTGGATATTCATCATTTTTCTCATGGTACTTCCCTGGTTTGGTTATATGGTTTCCCTTGAGAGTATTAGCTTGCACGCATTAGCAGCGAGGGACCCAAATCTATGCAGAAAAAAGTGCAAGTTAAAAAATATATATATATATATATATATATATCTCTCCATAAACCCAATAGTACAAAACAAAAATCAAGTACCACCAAGATCCAACCATGGATTCTCAACAAACGACATTCTCGACTTCCCCTTGACATTTTGAGGCCCCATCTGTTTAGATCCAGAATTGGCCCCCATTGTGCGCATTGCAGTTTTTGTCTTCCACCAAAAAAATCACCACCGTACTTTATGAACTAGCTAAACTACATTCCAACATAGTTATGATCCATTGATCCTGACCACTTTTTAACCAATTCCAAATAACTTACCGCCAATGGCGGTGGTGACATGGCGGTGAGGATGTGCTACTTGTTATTTTCGCATCTATGGTTAAAGATTTGAGTTATGTTATACGTAAGGGTCTGTTTTTTGTGGACTATGATGGTGGACTCTTTGAATATTGTCTGATAGTTGTTGAAGGTCTAAAATCAAGATCCTCTTTATTCTACTTGTGATGTAAATAAATTTTTAAAATAATATTGAGTGGAGGACGTAAAAACACCACTAATCTTATTTTTATTCAGCCGCTACAATTCCAAATACTTTGGCTCTCAAGAGCTCATAATTGTAGGTGTCTATCTTCATTCACCCATTGAAAGTGTCCCAAGAGTGTTGGAGAACCCCATGAAATGAAAAGAATGTCGCTAATTTGGCCAATAGTAACCAAAAAAAAAAATTAATAATAATAATAGTTCTATATGACATGAGAAAATCTTTGACAGAGTAAAAATAATAATAATAATAGTTCTATGTGACATGAGAGAATCTCCGACAGAGTATAATCTTAATGCATAAGATATCAGAACTAAAGTATGAGAATCTTACCAAATTTGGTATCTATATGTTTCAACCCTAGTGCAAAATTTTTGCGTCTTTTTTAATTTTTAATTTTCCGTTGTTATATAAATATATATATATATATGAATATTATATGAGCGCATCTATTCTTCACAAAATTTCAATTCGTGAACTGTTTATATTAAATACCACCAGAAGTGGAATTTCTGTTTTATGGACTTTACATGCATGTGACATATTTATACTTGCTTGATTTATGAAGTTCGTACTAAAAACGTTTCGTGATGCCTACCATTTCTCATCCTATATTGTAATGTCATTTCTGATATCTAGTATTGACCTTAAAATTATCAGTCAGTTTTAGTTTATGCATATCTCAAAGAAATATTTTATTTTTTCTTCTTTATCTATAGCTAGTGCTATCATTTTGCTTGGGGTTTCATGAAGCGGAAGGTTTTACTGAAGTGAGTTTTTGTCATTCACCATCATGCCCAAGTCGAAAAAAAGTCATAATGCAATGGAAAACAAGCCATCTTTTGGTGATAACTTTTTCTCAAGACTTCATAATGTAAAATGCGAACCAGCAAGAAAAAGCATGCCTATAAATATATATATATATATATTTGTATATATATATTTGTATAAAGATGAACAGACAAGACCATCAATGACTAGTTTGATCTAATGCAAAACACAGTTGTCCCACAATCAATTAAATTGGGTGGAAATCAGGAAGTCCTCAATTGTAATTATTGCATAAAGTTAACCTACAAGTCTTGTCCAATTTTTTTAATGCAGTATTTCAATTCAAGGACAAATCCATTGATTAGAGTCCTTTTATTTTCATTTATTGTCTCAGAGAAAATAAAAGCCGGGATAGAAATTGCATGTTTTGAAACAAGGACAATAAATGTTTCTAGTGAATGTCTTCTCAGTTCTCAAGGTGCATTGCTAATCGGCATCGCAAAATTGTAGCTCCACACAACTCCGGAGAAAGTAAGCTCTACCTTTACAAATGGTTTTGAAAAGACAACAATTGCTTGCACTATTTTTTAAGTAGGGTCCATATTTGAAAAGGAAAACATTTGCCCCGCATATACTTCCTTGGACAATGTCATGCATGACGGAACTGATGCGGAGTTGATGTTTACGATGTCAATTATCATTACTCTTTATCAAGTCCATTACTTGGTATGAACAAGGAAATGATATTTATTGCATAAACATACATATAATTATATTTATTCATAATCACTACTGTAAACCAAATCCAAATATCATAAATATGTATTATCGATACGAGGTCCTACATAAAGATTTTTACGGTAGGACCTTAAAAAATCATTGTCATTTGATAAGCAGTAATTGTATTGCTTACATTTTTTTGGTATGATAAACACCTTAGCAAAGAATGAACAAAATATGTTGGAGCATTTGACAGCAACTATAATGACATTTTTAATATATATGATTCATGAATTTGACCAAAGCTATGATACAACTGGCTCGCTAGAATTCTTGTTTTACAAAAGAACAAAAACACTTGTTTTCGAAATTGAGTTCGTTCATGTTTATGAAGACCTCTTTTTTGCTGTGAGAGGTGTTTTTTTTTTTTTTTTTTCAACAAACGACGTAACTTTTTTAAGGAGAGATTCTTTGGTGAAGAATACCTTTTCAGTAATGTGCTCTTCGAGTCTTGGACATCGGATTACATCATAATAAAAATAACTTAATTCATAAATAAATATATATTTCACGAATTTCTGTTCGTGAATATATAAAAAACACATGAAACATGAAAAGCTCACTCGAATTTCTGTTCGCGAATATATCAAAAACATGAAAAATGAAAAGCTCACGCGATCTTCAGATTCACAAAATCTTCGTAAAGATTAGCATTTTCCTTTGGATATAGTCATTAGTCACTGTTGGTACAGGATTTTTTAAGCCTATTAAACTTGCTAATTTTCAATCATGGTGATTTCTCAAGAGTTTAACCAAGTTTACTTGAGAAGTAAGATGTCAAAACAAAACAAACAATAATAATAATAATAATAATAATAATAATAAAATTAAAATTTAAAAATTAAAAAAATTAAAAAAATTAAAAACAACAACAACACAAGCACACACACACAACCAACAAAACCAAAAATAGATTAAATAATAACAAATTAAAAGAAAAAAAAAACCACACAAGCTTTTCTTCGATGAGCAGGAAAAACAGAGTCCACCAAGTTGCAGCAATCTAAACACTCTAGATATAGATATAACGAGTACTTCAATATTTACAGTATGGGAAACCAGCAGTTAGCCCAAGTATGGACGCTTTTCTGCCGGTACTGTATATGAAGTTGTGAAAATGTAACCCTACCAAAGAAATAAAAAAAGGGCAAAAAAAAAAAGAACAAGAACCAGAGAGTGGTTTGAACAAAAATAATAATAATAACCACATATTTGAGGGGAACAAAAAAAAAAGCAAACATAAACTTGTTGAAGACCAATCTCAGAAAAACACTCTTGTCTCATCAACTTTCTCTACTTTGCTTCTGTTTGTCAAACTGTCGGTGTATTTCTTCATATCTTAGCAGGCTTACGAAAAAGAAAGGAAGATCAAGGCATTGAAAGAGTCTATATAGGTTTGATTCTTTGTCTCTCATTCCTTTCTTGAAATCTTGGTGCTGCAAATAAAATGACAACGGGACTAAGTGAGAAATTAGTCGAAGGCAAGCAACCAGATCAACTAGAGGATGATTGCAGACCAACTTACCAAGTCCATTAGCCTCAGAGGTCCTCATGATTCGGAGCCTTTTCACCGAGCTCAAGAACATCCTAAACATTACAAAGCCGATAATCATGCTTAGGTTAACAGAAATCAAGCCAAGCAATTTTATTTTATACTTCTTTCAATTTCAATGGATGGCATCGGTTATTTTTAATTATGAAGTTCTCGTTGATCATTTACATGATTGAAACACAAATCCCGATTTGAATTTTTTTTTTTTTTTTTTTTTTTTTTAATGTTGGAATAAAAGTTGTGATCCCTATCACTGCACGGTTGGAAAAGCTCATAGCCTGAAGGAGAAGACCTATTAAAACGGAGATCTTCATCTTCAAGTACTACTATCATTGAAACTACAAACTTTACAATTACTGTTCTTATGTGGTAAAATAAAATATGAAGAATACCAGCATACCTCCACGGGACATCTCCTACAAGCATCCAATCGCCGTCTTTGTCTTCGTAAGTAAGAACAAACTCAGAGGAACCCTCCAGAAGCTTAGAGGGCTTTGTTGCTTGTTCCTTCTCTCCACCCGAACCTGAATTAGATAAGCACGATATTGAGACAACTAAATCAAGAACATAAAAATGTTTGGATCAATCGTAATCAAAGTCGATAAGCGAATCAAACAAGCAGAAACAAACCAATATTAAATCTTCTAACATAAAAGAAGGAGAACTAAACGAACCATTTAGATTCAGAGTCATGCCGGGCCGGAAGAACATGTCCTCGAGGGTTTGGGCTAAGGTTTCATAGCAAGAATGAGCATTCAAGTCCACTTTCCTCCCTATAGCCATTCCGTCGACGTTAACTTTCACAAATCCGAGGTTTCCTTGTTCCTTAACAACAACATTAGTGTTGCCACCATTGTTAGTTTTCTTCTTCAAAGCAATATCCTGGGATTTTTCCTTGTTCCCTTCAACCACCTTTTCGTCTTCAGATCTCGGTGTCTTTGCTTGGTTAAGCAAGCTGTACATCCTTGAAGCTCTTATAGGTGGCCATCCCACAACCTGACTGTTTTCTCAATAAAAATCGGAAAAAATTGAGTTTATCTTCCAAAAAAGTTAAATATCTAATCTAAGAAAATATTATTTACGTTGAAAGTTTTAGAACATATTTTTTGAAAAAAAAAGACCCTATTCTTGAAGCATTGTACAGAAAAGTTGAATATCACCCTTTTCTTAAAACTAAAGGGGAAAATTGGTGAAAAAACTTAAAATAAAATCCTAGAATAGATAAATTTCAAATGAAAAAAATAATAATAATTAAAGGTCCATGTTCTATCTAGTGATGAAAATCAAAATCATTAATAGATTAGAGATTATATAAACAGAGCAAATACAGGAAACATGATAACACCCCATATAGCCTAAGCGCAACCAAAAAATATGCAACGTAACCGTACAACCCAATATAATTCTCATATATATATATATATAGCGTATATATATTCCAGCAAATATATATATATATATATATATATATACACCGTATATAAGAACTTGCATATCTCTCTCAAATGTTTCTTCTTCTGTTTTTTTTTTTTTTTTTGGTCCTACTATCTGAGTTCCCATTTCCAATTTCCAAACCGTAACCCCAACTCAAGAACTAAAATCTCCATTTCTCCTAACTTTTGTCCGAAACAAAAATCATTCAATGTTTATATATACTGTATATACAGACGTATATGTATAAAAACCTTCAGAAACAAAACAAAAAAAAAAATCACCTGACACGAGGAGGAGAAGAACCACTCTCCTGTGAAACAGAGTCAGCGGCTCTTTTAGTACCAGAAACGTTACGAGAAACGACAGAAGGAAAATCCTTGGCCGTCAAGATGCGACCGCAGGTGGAGACTTTGGGCTTGCCCATATCGGAACCGGTCCTCCCGCCGATGCTCAGGCCGAGGCCAAGCTCGAGCTCGGTGTCGGCTCCATACGACGTCGCTTCGGAGGACATGTTGCTCACTTCGTCGACCTTGGACGCAGGCGAGTCGTTGGACGAGCTTCCACTTCCAGAGGACGAGCCCAGAAGACCCTTCAGAGTTGCTTTCATTCTAGAGAGAGAAACTGCGCTAGAGAGAGAGAGAGTTTGATGTTGATGTGGTTGTGGTTGTTTTTTGTGGGGTTTGGGAGAGGAGGTTTAATGGAGGTTTGTTAAGGAGAAGAGTGAAGAGAAATAGTGTTGGTAATGGGGTGATTGGACAGAGGAAAGGAAGAGAAAAAGAGAGGGAGAGAGGAGAGGGAAAGTAGAGAGAGAAAGCGAGGGTGGTGGTGGAGGGAGTGATGATGATGATGATGGTGGGCCGAACGTGGGACCTCTGTGTCTGGGAGTGCGCCTAGCACTCTCACCACCACCCAATAGAACCTAATTTAACTAAAATTAAATAAATATTTTAAAAAAACATTAAAAAAAAAAAAGTTTTCTTGAAATGATTCATTATCTGCTCAAGAATCTGTTCGGATTTGTAATGATATTATGGAAAGCTAGCTAGTATTTTCTTTTCCCCCTTAAAGAAATGGAAAAATCCTGGTGGCTGAAGATCTTTTTTTTTTTTCTTTTTTTCTTTTTCTTTTTTTTTTGACATCGGTAAGAATTGTGTGTTTTTAACGATGTTTTAACTGTTTTATTTGTTCTCGGCATGCTTTATTTGACTCTTGCATTCAAACTTATTAAGTTTTTTATCTTAATTTTTATATATTTTTTTAAAAAAATCAATAAAATTATAATTAGATTTTAAAAAATCAATCAATTTTAATCTAAAAATTTTATTCTAAACCTATATACAAAATGCAGTAATTAAAATAAATTCCTTTTTAGTGGTGAATCATAGAAACTTCTCCAGGAAAACAAGGTAATATTTAGGAGTTGCTTGGCTCTGATTTTGACCTAAAAAATCTATTTCAGTTTTTATTTTTTTTTTTGAAAAATCAACAAAAATATTAACTATATTTTGAAAAATCAACTACCTCTGATCCAATTTCATTCTAAACTGTACACCAAAAGCAAGCTTAGGATGTAATTATTATGGGGTGGAGAATTTTTACCTACGACCTCTTGTTTTTCACTATTAATCAAAGCAATTTTCTTTTTAAGCATGTGAAGGTAAACATATTGTCCAGACTATTGCTATAATGTTTTTTACTAGTTAATCTTCTATTTGCTTAATCCATGAATGTAAACACAATATCGAACTACATTAAACCTTTTTATTCGCGTCTTCTTTTATTTTCTTCTTTAATTTCAATGAATAAAATCTTATCAAAGAGATACGTCATATTCTATCTCAAAATTGTCTCCTATATTTTTTAATATAATTTTTTTTTGAATCTCATAGTTCAAAATAGAATCTTATCAATGTTTGTTTCATATCCTATCATATAACTCTTTAATTTTTGTTTTTGTTTTGTGCATACATATTTGGAAAAGAATAGAAGGGAATGGAAGATGTAAATATAGAATAAAGACTAAAGTGTATAAGAGCATAAAACAAAAGTAGTTTTTGGGTTGGTTTATTCTTTGTAATCACCTAAAGTTTCAAACATTATCTCTCTGTTTTTCAATGTTATGTTTTTTATACTTTTAAGATATCATTATCTTTCTATTAATTTGAATTTAAAAACTGAATAATATTGTTTTCTTGTGTTTGTTTCTAAACTAATTAAATTTTTATTACATTAATGAAAAAAAAAATTTGTGTATAAGGCCTCAAAAGAATACTATTTATTTCAGATTTTTTTTTTTTTTTTTTTTTTTTTGGTGATAAAGAGAGATTGGAAATGATGCAAAGTTGTTTGCTTTTTCTACGGTAGAATGATGGCCCTGCTCTCTTTTTGTTCTTGGTGGTATGATGGTTAATGATATAATGAACAACTTTGGACTCGTCGGAGCTATTAAATTGCACACCACTGTATTTGATGGACGACTAATAGCATTATAGACTATTATTAATACTGTCGTACATCCTGCAAAATCATGCAACTAAATAGTAAATTGCATAATGGTGGTATACCCTTTTATAGTATGTAGAACTACGGTACAATCAATTGTTTTTTTAACTGTATCGTGTAAGTAATTTATCAGATATAAATCATCGATAAATATATCTGAATTATTAATATTTGAATTGTTTTTAATAAGTATATTCAGCAGTAAAAATTTTAACCATTCAAATTTATTTTGAGTATCTGTCAATATATGAGATTATAAAGTCTAATATAAATGAAATTGACTGTCGTATCATAATTTGATTCCTCATTCATATGTCACATAGTAATCACCATAGGGCTACTCAATAGTCACTTTTAATTAGGAATTGAATTTTATATTCAAAGCACAGTGGTTAAAAGAAAAAGGAAAGAAAACGTATTTTATGTTTTACAATCAAAGGGTCCTCTTGTCCACCATTTTTGTGTGAAACGGATTAAACAAATGAGAAGAAGTTGAATTGTCAATTCCATATTCCTTGTTGTGTTTAAGGTCTCCTACAACTTGATTGAATTCATGGAAAAAATGGACATTTAAGTAAGAAACGTTTGACTTAAGATTTCTTACCATATCAATAATGTATGCTTTAAATTGTTAAATCTTGTCAAAACTATGTACATAAAAGTATTTTAAAAAATAACAGTTTCTACTACCACAGTTTAGAAACATAGTTGTAATAGTATAATTTTTATTTATTTATTCATGTCCTATCATGAAATTTTTCTTAAGATAATAGTGCGTAATGTTTATTGTGTATATATGTATATATAGGAAAGGCCTTATATCTAATGAGTTGATATAATATTTTATTTAGAAATTTATAACAACTAATTAATATATACGTAGTTTTTTATTTAAAATCTTATAAGATAAAACTATTTAAATATTAATATAGAGGACAAGTATCGCTGAAAAATATTATATTAGAATTACTTAATTGTTAAATATCATGTAAAAAAATTATAAACGCAGTTTTATATGTAGATAACAGTCTTTCCTAATATATATATATATATATATATCTACGACTACTCTCATATCTAGCATCTTATTTTTATCAGACACGAACGGTATTTGTAATCGTTAGTATTTTAGATTGTATTAGATAATATCTTAAGTTGTATTAGTTAATTTTTTAAGTTGTTCCACCCCTCTCTCTTTCTCTCTCTCTCTTTCTTTTTCTCTCTCCCCGCCGGATGCACACACGAGAGTATACATATATATATATGTTCTTTTCACAAATAAAAGTGCAACACCGCCCCCAAGGCACCATTCAAAGGGCTCCTTTTTGGTGTGTGTGTCTGTTAATGTAATGAATAAAGAAAAGATTCAGATTAAGGGCATGCATTCATTGTATAGTACCTTCTACCACCTAAACCTAAACATAAAGAGTGACTAAACAACATTTTAGTGAGATACAAAATGGGATTAGATAGAGATCAACTCAAGAATACCGTAAACTCCTAATTTCAGCTTATGTGTCTTTGGGTAAGCTTTTTCATTAAAAAAAAAAAAAAAAAAGCAAATTTGGTTTATTAATAAAAGGTCTAAAGGTAGAGTCAATAAGAAGCCAAACCATTATTCTAATCTCTACTCTCATTGTCTTTCTTTTCTTTTCTTTTCTTTTTCTTCTTTCTTTTTTTCTTTTTCTTTTATGTGCTGTCTACAGTTTAGAAGACAAACAGCACAAAACCTTGTTTTAGAAAGTTGAGACCTAAAGAGATGCATTGACAGTGGGTGGTGGGGCCTTTCAGAAAAGAATTTTTATTTAAAAAAAAAAAGAAAAAAAAAAGGAATTTTTGGGAAATTAAACAGGGAAAAAAAAGGTGAAGCATTTTGGTTGTTCATTTGGACAAAATATATTATCATTATAAGGTATAAGGATTAGGGGACCACAGCTAAGCAATTTTGTTTGGTACAGTTAGTCTAATCAATTGATTGTTTAGGAAACAAAGGACGAAAACACAATTAGTCAATGTTGCATTTACATTTATAAAACCCTCCCAACTTTTCTTCTCTTTTAGCAAGCAAAAAAGTAAAAGAAAAAAAAAAGAGTCATTTTTCATTGCTGGTAAATATTATGTTTTTAACTTTTAGATTAACTTTCTAATTATTTGATATTAAAGTGTTTATGTTAAAAAATTTACAACATGTAATATAAAATTATTCTTATTTATTGAGTAGACAATTGAAATGTTAATCCAACTAATAAAACTGTTGTTTTTATAAACAATGAAAAATGACAATTCTTATAGTAAAAATCTTCAATATATATATATACACACGCACACACAAAAAACTCTTCCTATTTATGATAGACGTGGGTTGTGCTGTAAGGACTTTATTGAAATGAAATTAATACTAGGAACATCAATTCTTACATCAATATATTAAATCAATCTATATAATGTATAAGTTATATTTTTTTATTAGTAAATATTTAAAAAATTATCACATACGATAAAAATTAAAAAATTATATCTATAAATAATAATTTTTTTAATAAGAAAGTATATCTATAATAACTTAACATCACGTAAATTGGTATTAAACTTATTATGCCTAGTACTACTCCTGAATTAGATAATTAAGGGCTTATGCCTAGCATTCCTCTTAAAATTTATAATCAAGGACTCATTTGAGGGAACATCTGAAAATGATGTTTTGAAGGTTGAGTTAAAAATGTGTATTTGGGAGGAAAACTTTCAAAAATTTTTTGTGATATAAAAAATAGTGTAAAATTTGAAATGTATTTGAATAAAAAATATATATATAATGGATCTTATCTTGATCGTTTCATTATTATGAGTATTTTGACATAAAAAAACATCTTATTTCGATTTGAAATAAGAAAATTATGGACTTTTAAAATTTAAGTTTTTTGAAAATAGAAAAGAGAGAAAGTTTGATATAGAGTTAGAATTTTAAAATTCAGATGGTAAAATAACATATCGAATTTGACCTCAAACAGACCCTAAACTATTTCATATCGGCATGAGTAATATGTAAGTATTTGTATATATAACTAATAGGTTATTTACCAAAAAATATATATATAAAAGAAATAGCAGACATATACCTCAAGAATAAATATTATGTGTTAATTTTGTTTGTCAATTAATATGGTTTCATGCATATATATATATATATATATCTATATAACCATAAAAATTGCGAAACTAGAAGGTAAATCAAAGAATTTGCTTGTACTTACTATAATATGACCATTTAAGGACAGCATCAATTGGTATCAAGACTATTAAAAGGGAAAAGGTTTTGGTTCTCTCTCTTTTTTTTTTTCCTCGAAAACCTTTTTCTTTTTATTAGAGAAGTACAGAATAACAGGCCTCTCTTTTTTTGGATAAGAGGCTTCTCTTTTGGCATCTAAAAGACTAAAAGAAATGGACGAACACTAGTGCGCACTTTAAAATAATCAAAAGTAGACGCCCTCGTGGGGACCGTTCAGGTGATAATTTTTTCTGTCTTTTATTAGGAAAAATTATCAGATAAGATTGGGAAAAATTAAAAACGATAAGTAAAGTTTGAAACCATCAGTTTTTTAATAAATTCCTTTACATTATCATATTATTAACTTAAAACTAATATGATCTAAAAATTTAAAATATTATAACTTACCAGTATGATTTATTTATTATCTTAAAAATAAGGAAAATTTTATTTTTCACTTTCCCTTAGTTACTTTTTTTTTTTCCTTAAATCAAAACTACTATTGTAGTATTTGAGAAACATGTTACAATTTCAACCTTACCGCATTTTTTTATGCTAAAACATGGAACGCAAGTTTTATACAGTACTTTAAACATTTAAAGAAACATCAAAATTCTAGGATAAGTTCTGTATTTGACAGTCGTATAATATAAATTCGTTAGATGTAAGTCTCGTTTTTTCAAATGGATATAGCTGTTAGTTGATTTGCATATAATATTATATGTAATATATTAGATTTTGAAACTTTTACAACAAATGATCAGAATAAAAAAATTACACTAACTAAACTAAACATTATTAATGACTAGTCTTGATATTAGATACGTTGGACTATTCGACCCTGGGACACCACCCATTATGTTTTGAAGGAAAAAAAAAATTTTTACTTGAAATTTTTTTCTAAGAACTAACTTGAGGTATTTTAATCTTACACTTTGTTTTCCTTTTAATCCAAACAGATGAAATTGAAATATATATATCCACTACCTCTAATATATATTACACTAAAAAGACAAATGCATTTTTTTTTTTGGTGTATTCTTACTTTTGTTTTGTATTAAAAAGATAAATACACTTTCTATCATATGCTCGTCATTTTCTTAAACTGTAACGTAACAATCCAATTATCGTGATGCATTGATCCAGCAATCATCACGTTATTCTATTATGTATATGCTCGTTAACTAGTAATTATAAAAAATATCTCTATCAACACATGGATAAATATTCCATTTTCGTAATATACTAGCCAAATGTTCAGGTGACAATACAAGATTCAAGAGGGCACAGCCACTATTTACCAAAAAAAAAAAAAAAAAAGAGGAGGACGAGGACGAGGAGGAGGAAGAGAGAGAGAGAGAGAGAGAGAGAGAAGGGGGGCGGGGGGGGGGGTTATGGGCGTACAGCTACTCAGAGGAGGTAAATTAAATATCGCGATAAGAGAGGAGAAATGAGATGAGAAAAAAGGGGGGGTGGGGGGAGAAAATGGGGAAACGGGAAAATCGGATCCAAAGGTCAAAGGTTGTCGTTATCAAGGGACAAGGGGGACAAGGTGGGAGCCCAAATCACATGACTCAAACAAACAAAAAAAAACTTCCTTGGCCTTTCTTGAGCGCCACGTCATCCGACAGGGTACGCGGCTGTCCAGGTTCCTTGTGGGCCCCACCTGACCCGACCGTAGCTTCCTCAATCCCCCAACCCACCCCTCCCCCCCTTCAATTACGTTTTTCTTTCTTTTTTTTTTTTTTTTTTTTTTTTTTTCTTTTTTCCTAGTTTTGGTCCGATGCAGCTCGATACTTTCTATTCTCCACCACGCGCCCTTTCCCACGCTCTACTCACCCCCTCACCCTCCTCTTTTTTTTAAGAAAATTACGCTGATTAACCTATTTATTCATCTAATCTTATAAATAGTCGAAATTTATTTATTAAGAAAAAAATCATTATCTGTCATTTTTTTTTTCAGATTTAGTCAATCAATAATTGACTTAAAAATTGGTGACTTATATTATGATCAATTAATAATTAATTACGATTAATTATTGATTTATTAAATTAATAAAATTATTCAGTTTATCACTGACTGGTCATTTAAGAAAATTGATTTATTATTTTTTCTAAAAAAATTATTTTAAATAATTTTAAAAAATTTCAGTCATTTAATAAAATAAAAAAAAGCTTCTAAAAAAAGCTATTTACCTCTTTTTTTTTTTTTGTTACTAATAAGACGAGTCCCTAAACTTTTAAGATCCTATTTAACACATTGTTTTGAAATGGAAAAAAAAAAAAATTAAATCGTATTCATATTATAAAATGAATGGGTGTTTTAGAAAAACAAAATTGAGTATGGCATTAATTTTGAAAATGTGAAAATGTAGATTTGGATTTGATTTGATTTTTTTAGATTCAAAATGATGTGCTGATGACATTTTGGCTGCAACCACTAACTTCAGCTAAAGTGTGGACGGAGTCGTAGAGTGAAATGCACAAGAATCAGGTAATATTTAGAACTAGTATTGTATTTTATAAAAATTTCCTAATACAAAATCCAAAGTATCTTTCAAAAAAAAAAAAAAAAAAACCTAACATGAAAAAACCCAAAAAAATAACGAGCATGCTCCGTCACAATGATCATGTAAACTCTAGAGGGAGGATAATTTGTGTCGAGGGAGGGACTAGTAGAATTCACGTCACTCTGGGGAGAGGAAGATCGCAAGGTTGGGGGCGATCACGCCGACAATTTTTGAGGGATGAGGGTGTGAAGATTAGAGAGAAGAAGAAGGAATTTGAGACTGTTAAGAAATTGAGCTTCCATCTTAAAAGGTCAATCTTTTAAGTGGAGTGGTCCAATATCTTTATATGTATGTTATTATTGTTATATATTTTTAATGTGGAACTTGAGTTTCTTTTTACCCTTAATACGCCCTCGCAAGATGATGCTCTCTTTGGAGAGACCAATCTTGTATTAGATTGATCGAGTTACTCATTTGAGCTTGTTGGGCTCTAATACCATGTGAAGATTAGAGAGAAGAAAAAGGAATTTGAGGCTGTTAGGGAATTATATTCCATCTTAAAAGTCAACATTTTAAGTGGAGTAGCTCAATATCCTTATATATCTGTTATTATTGTTATAAGTTTTTAATGTGAGACTTATGTTTCTTTTTACCCTTAATAAAGGGGGAGCTCATGTTGCCGGAGGGTTGGGAGAGAAGCGTGCATTGCCAGTGCTTGCCAGGTAGGGAAGGGGTGGGGGTTAGGTTGTGCCAAGAGGAAAAGGACCCAAGCCGGAAGGCATCGTTGGATCGCATAGTGGCGCAGCAGGTTGTCCAGTGGATGGCTAAAGGCACGGTTAAATGGACTTGTTGGGGGTGCACAACAATGTGCCAAATTGGTGGAAGGTCTTGTTTTCAAATGAGTTCTTATTTATTTATTTATTTATTTTAATCAAATTCAAGATTAAAGCAACATAAGTCGATCGCTCAAGTTATTTTTAACATTTTTTTAATAAAATTTTGGAGGTTTTATTTATTTATTTAATTTCTCTACGTTTTTTTAGTTTTTCACAGGACTTGAGTATAGATTTCTCTCTTAACTTACCTCACCGTTATCATCTGAACTAGCACTAATTGATCTTTAGATAATATTTTGCACTAGATAAAATCAGCTTGTTAAACTTAAAGGGAAAAAAAGGAACCAGCCACACAAAATCATGTATCAAACAATGTTGATTTTAATATATTTCTCAAGATTGAAGGGTGGACGGTTCTTGGTTCAAGTTCATCTATCAAATTCTCCATCAATTCACCCCACTCAACTCAACTTTAATTATTTTTTTTTAATCTTTTTTAAAAAATCAACTCAGTTTTACTTTCATTGTTCCAACTATACCTTAAAAACTTAAATTTTAAAAATTCATAACTTCGATATTCCAAGTCCAAACAAGATATTATTTTTTAAATTATAGAGATTTTAGAAACGAATAAAACGAGATCCATATTGATATTTATTGTCCATATACATTTTAAGTTTTTACATTTTTTAACTCCAATTAACCAAACGCACAATTTCAAATTCGACTCAATTTCAATTAAAATAACTGCAGTTATTCAACTCAAGCAGACCAAACAAATGCATGCTAAATTTATATGTGAAAAAAAAACTATTAACTGTGAATATCTCTCAATTAGATAGTGTTAAGAATAACAATTATAATCTTAATAATTGAGGACTAACTCATATGTTATTTTTTATTAATAAAAAAAATTAGATATTATAAATTTTAACCATTTATCAATAAAATAATAACGGTTGATATATCATTTAAATTGATGATCAAAAATTAAAATTAGAATAGGTATCAGTAACATTTTCCCACTTAATTTTGCCAAAATTATCGTTCACAAATGTAATATCTGTTGGTGTGCAACGGATCAGGTGGCGCGTGGAGGGTGGGGGAAAATGAGCAAGCATGATGTACGGAAGGGGCTTTTATGAGTGGGACCCATAAAGAAGTTGGGTGTATATTCCCCCATAATTGGATTTAGATTTAGACAGCTGCAGTCCGGAATTAAAGAATAATTTATACAAATGACAATTGGCCCTTTGGCATCATTTTTGTGTCTCCACGCATTTATTCTTTGCCGTCTTTTGCCCCTCCTCCCGTTTTGTGCTTTTGCCCTTTCTCACGTTTTCTACACTATTTTTTCCCTCCTTTTGGTGAAGTAAAAAATGTTTGGCTTACTAGTGGTATTGAATACCAATTAACATATACATATATAGTGGATATGTAGATCTCATGTCCGGTTTTGGGGGATTTTGAAGATGAAATTTTAGAAGTCGGTTTGCAAATGTAAATATAAATAGAAAATAAATTGTAATATAAAAAAAGTCTAAAAAATTTAAAATGTATTAGAAAAAAAAAATGTAAAATGGATCTTGTTTCGTTTATCTCATTGTTGTGAGTATTTTGACACAAGAAAATTATTGATTTTTTAAAATTTGAGTTTTTTTTTAAATGGAAGAGAGAGAACGTGAGTTGTAGATTTGAGAATTTTGGAGTTAAAGATGTCAAAATCTTGTCTAGAGACAGAATCTCAAACACCCTCTCATGTTATGAGAATGATTCTATGTGAGTATGTACATCAACTATGTCATTGAGCATTATTCTTAGGTAGAGTCTCCACAACACCCACTTGATCGTACCGACTCTTTTAGTTTTTCTAAAAAGAAAATAGAACACAACGTAGATTTAATACGACGTTATACTAATTTTATTTAGATGTAATTCATGTTTTTAGTAGTTTTACCAATTAAAAAAAAGGGTCATATTTTTACTAGTCATTTCAATCATAATATAGCATTCAAGGTTAACCCGTTGTGGTTAGCACAACAAATCAGAGGGGCGGATTTGAGTAGGAATTCGCATATTTAAGATTTGAGAGTATTTTTATTTCTCTTTTATAAAGAAACATAGTGAATATGATTTATCTTTTATATGTACAGTTGTACTTGTAGGCTCAATGTAGTGCTAAATCCACATCAATTCTAATGCTCCGTTTGATGAAACATTTTAAACTCAAAATTTTTATCTCAGTTTTTGTCTTTTTCTGAAAAGTCAACAAAAATTATAACTAGTTTTTAAAAAATTAACCAACTCAAACTTAAAAATTTCAACTCAAACCGTTTCATCAAACGGAGCCTAAGTTTAGTTTTAAGATGTAGAGTTTAAATCATTAATTTTTTAAATTAAGATATATTGAGAGTATGCTCTTATAGTTATATGGATGCTATATATGTATACACGCACATATATAAAAGTTCATGCAATGAGGAAACTAACAACTTAGGATCAAAAACCAAAATTTGGCGACTCTTCTATTAGCTCATCAATGTCAATTTCATAACATCAATAAAGCTTTAGAGATTATCATTAATCAAAGATGAGATTGAATTAGGAGACCAGAGATTCTTATTCAAGATCTTAACAAATAGAGGGGGACAAAAAAACAGTCCATGAAAAGTCGCATGAAACAAAGAAGATTAGTTAAATTCCCCAAGATTTGCTCAAATAAGTTGACATTGCGTTGAAGAAAGGTTCGGCCTAAAAGAAAGAGTCATGTGTGTGACACATGACTAAATAAAATTTTAATATAAAAATCAAAAAAATAAAATAAAATATTTCTCTATCTTGCAAAGGAAGATTGTCATTGCCAATTTGCCATAAAGACAGTATTTTTCATTTCAAATTTTTTTTTTATGTTTCCATTTCTGCTTTCTTTTGGCGAAAGTGGCTTAGAAATTGATGTGTGGGATAGAGACAGCTGGCTAAGTTTGTACATTTACCAATCACTATAATGGGCATTATAGAGAATATAAGAATCATTTCCCATTGTTCAACAATACTGACCATATATTCAACCCCATAATAATAATAATAATAATAATAATAATAATAATAATAATTTTGACCATATATGTGGATATAGTGGAACTACTCTTGTTTGAGTCTGAAAAATACAATATGTAGCTAGGAGAGACAAAAATTTTGTTATATTGCATAAAGTCATTTTGTTGTCTCGGTAGTGGTCGCAATCTACGACCCCAAACAAGCAAGACATTCTTTAATAACAATGAAAATAATACAGAATATCTAATATATCCCATCTCAAGATCAAGACCATACATATGTGTGTGTGTCCTTTTAATAATTTGAAGGGTTAATAAAGAAAATAATTTGCCAAAAGGGACCTTTTTTTTTTTTAAAGTACAATTGGAAAGAAGGTATTAGTTTCCCCTTGATTAAACATATTATTTTTTGAAAATAGTACGTTACATAATTCCTCTCTAAGTTATATATAGGAGCTTATATCTCAAGATCAAGACCATATATATGTGTCTGTCCTTTTAATAATTTGAAGGGGAAAGTATCTGAATGATTCAAATTTAAAGACTATTGGATTAATATGACATAAAAAAGTAATATTAAATCATCATGACAAAAAATTAAATTAAAGTAAACTAAAGTTTGTCTCATGTTGATCAAGATAAGAGAATTTGTGTTATGTTGGTAAATAAATGAAAAAATGATGGTTATTTAGGTAATTTTCCCTAGTTTTGAAGGGTTAATAAATAAAATTATTTGCCAAAATTGGCTTTTTTTTTTTTTTTTTTTTTGATGTGCACAATTTTAGTACAATTGGAAAGAAGGAATTAGTTTCCCCTAATTAAACTTATTATTTTTTTAATAGTATGTTACATAATTCCTCTCTAAGTTATATATAAGAGCTTATTAAGTATTTTGTTTTGTTGTAATATGTAGAAGAACTAGCTATTCCCGAATTTCATGTTTGGATGCCTTGTAAAAGATAGTTCTTAGAGGTAAAAATACATTGATCTTAAATGGGATGAGAACTAATTAAGAGTGTGTTTGGTAGAAGAGAAAAACGAAAGGAAAGAGAGGGGTGGAGAGATTAATAAAAAGATTTCGACATTTTATAGTTGTTTGATAGTGAGAGAAAATAAGAACGAAGAGATTAAAGAAGGGACTTCAAAACCTTAAAAATACCTAAATTTTGATCTTTTTTAAATTGGAGATTTTATTAAAGAAATTTAATATCAAACAGCATAAGAGAAAAGACCTTTTCTCTCATTCTTCATTTTGTTCACTTAGGTGATGTACTATTTCATCCTTCCTATTTTTTTTTTTTCCTTTCTTACCAGACATTCTCTAAATGTTGACCGAATTAAGTATATAAAGTCATATAGTTATCATAAGATCATATGAGTTATAGCTGTGATTATCTTATGGAGAAAAAAAAATCAAACGACACAAATTTTAACGAAACGTTGGCCAATAATGCACAAGTTAAAAAAAAAAAAAAAAAAAAACCAACAACAACAACAGAAATCGTTAATTTAATTGATAAATGTAAGGTGGATCAAGAGAGAGATTCAGCTTAAAATCCTAAGAACGGTTAACAATGTATACATGAATTAACACGTTAGCTAATAAAGGATAACTAGGCATATGTTGATTTATTAGCTAGTAAAAGATGTTATTCTTTAATTAGATTCAAATGTGGAATATGCTTTGACAAATTAGATATAAGTTCTAGTAAAGCTAGCCCTTTCTGAAGTTCCTGGGCCAGTCTGCAGCAAAAACAAAAGTTCGAGATGACATTCCTCTTTAGACAAAGATGCTCTTTTTGTCGAGCAATGAAATATAAATTAAGTCCAATATTATTGATTTTCAGGCGAAATTATATAATATTCTCACTTAAAAACATTATCTGCATAATACTATACTGTGGAGAAGATAACGACGTTTTATTCTACAAGATATTACGAAACACATATACAAATTCCTTTATCTTGTCATGGCATGGAAAGTCATTTATATATGTATATTTATTTATTTATTTTTGCTAGGACCTTTGCAAAATATCCCATAAGTAGTTATGGAAGAATTCTATGATATAAAACAGAAAAATTAATATTTACTGATGAACGTGAAAGTTTGAAAGTTTTCATCTTCATCTAGTTTCTTAAATTGTCATATATATATATATATATGTATATATATTTTAATAGTTTGACATAATTCTGATGTACTAAACAAATCCAAAACGAACTAACTATTTGTGCTATTCATCAAATTAAACCAAAATGTTTGTATCACTAAATATATTTTGTTCCATAACTCCATGAGAACGGCTTTATTATTTAAACTTAAGCTGATTGAAAAAAGGGAATGAAATAAATAAATAAATACGACAATAGATCAATTCTCACACCACATTAATTCTCCAATTATCAAACAAAGATTTCGCAGAAATATAATTTATATATAATTTGGTTGGATCATCCAAACAATATTTATATGAAATACACAACAAAAAAGGAATGAAAGAGAAAAAGAGCAAGAGAAGGAAAGACTGTGGCCTAACCGATCGACATATGATCAACTCTCATAAATCTCCGGCGCCGCCGCGTTGTCCCGTAACGAAAACCCGACCTCGATACCATCCGATTCGGGTTCGTTACTTGTAATTGATATTATCTGCAGAGGGGCTCCGAATGATCCGCTCACTGCTACTTTTCTTTGAACCCGAAACGCTGCCGGACCCGCAGACGATGGAGCATTCCACTCCACAGATGTTGCTGAAGCAGGAGAAAAGCCCGCTGCCGCCGTCCGTGTGGCGCCGATTGTGGCGGGACTCGCTCGAAGGGTAGCTCGAGAACTCCCCGCGATCATACACCGGGGGGAGCTCCGTCCGCCACCGCTCAAGCTTCGACCGCAGCCCCTCGACGCTCTCATCCATGCTCCACCCTCCGACAATCGAGCTCTCTGTTTCATCCGCGGGCTGTTTCGCCAATGCCGCCGCCACCTCGGAAGGCGAAGGCCCTAGCTCCGACTCCGTAAGGAACACCATCCCGCCGCCGCCGCCGCCGCCGGTCAATGTCGACTTCCGTGGGGTTTCGTACTCATAGGGGGACTGAAATTTGTTAGGGTGGAAAGGGGATTTCCCCTGCTGCCGCCGTTGCGGCGTGGCTTTATATGGACCGTTGCCGCGATCCATCAGATTGAATCTCGGCGACGGCTTCACTTTCGGCGATCTATTCACCGGCACAAAGGCCTCCGTCGCAACAAAGGGCTTCAAAATAGGCTTAACCTCCACAACCCTTTTTGGCGGGGAACATTCCTCATCAACTTCCGAATTACCGTTAATAATAGAACTCACTTTTCCGATTTTGCCCTTCTTCGGTGGGTCCATGCCCACACTCAGAATATCCGAACCGTTGATTAAAGAACTCACTTTTTCGATTTTTCCTTCTTCGGTGGGTCCATGCCTATACTCAGAATATCCGAACCGTTAATTAAAGAAGTCACTTTTCTGATTTTGCCCTTCTTCGGTGGGTCCGGGCCCACACTGAGAACATCCGAACCGTTAACCAGAGAACTCGCTTTTCCAATTTTACCCTTTTTCGGCGGGTCCACAACAACTTCCGAATTACCGTTAACAAGAGAACTTGCTTTTCCCTTTTTGCCCTTCGCCTTCTTCCCGACTTCCGACCCTCCTCCGCTGCTGCTGATCACGGAACTTCCCTTGGACCGCCCTTTACTCCTCCGCTGCTTCGACGCCGTCTCCGACCCGCTAACCGTCGAGCTCGATTTCCCCCTTTTGCCCTTGCTCCTAAACTCCCGGGCCCTGATTTCAGACCCGATCATAGAACTCGTGTCGCTCTTCGTCCGCCGGAGCTCGGCCAAAATCCCGAGCACGTGGCTATTGCTCTGCGGAGTTCCGGTGCTGTTGAGGTGGTGGATCGGGTCATCTTCGCCCATCAATTCACGGTACCCGACCGCCGAGGTGCTCAATTGCGAATAAAGCGGCATGCTCCGCATGGCGCTGTGGAGGATGGCGACGCCGATGTTGAGAATCCCCTGCGGTCGACCGGAGGGCCGGCGGACCTGGAGGGCGACGAAGCGCATGCCGAGCTGGTTGAAGTGGCTGTGATAGGAGGAGCCGGGCCTCGGTGGGGAGGGGATGAGGTTCCCGACGAGGATGCGGACGGTGCCGACGTGGACGTCCTTGAACCAGTGGAGGGCGTAGATCTCGATCATGACGGCGGAGGTGTCGGCGTGGAGGAAATCCTCGTCGACGCGGAAGACGAACTTGTCGTTCCACGTCGGGTTGTTCTGGCCGTGGGTGTCCACCCGGGTCGACAGCTTCCGGTCCGGATGGACCCACGCCACGGCGTAGGTCCGCATTGATCGCGACACCGGCGCCAGGTCCTGCGCCGATATCACGTTCAGCTCCAACAGCTGGAACGGATTTAGAATCGACATCTAGAAATATTCCTTCTTTCTCTTCCTCTTTTTGATTTTTTTTTTTTAATCCTTCAAGAAATACAAGTTTTTGTTTTTAAATAGCCGAGACGTGTTACGTCGAAAATAAACCCGTCGCCGTCGCCGTCACCGTCACCGTCACAGCAGCTGCAGTCGTCGGCGCCGCCTAGGAGGAGGACGACGATGGAAGGGGTGGCATGATCAAGGTGTGGGAGAGGCAGAAGGGGTAATAGGAGGGTAAGAAGAAGAGCAATGGGGTTGAGATTGTTCATGCATTTTTTTTTTTTTTTCTGTTTTTTTATTTTTTAAATTTTTTTGGGGGGGTATGAAATATTGGTTTCTTTATTTGGAGGAGTATTTTGTGTTAAAAGACAGCGAATCTGATGGGGGGTAAATGGTTTGTTGTGAATTTGACAATTGGTGTTGAGTTTTGAGTTTGACCAGGGGTTTTTTTTTGTTTTTTTTGTTTTGTTTTGTTTTTTGTTTTTTGTTTTTTGTATTGCTCTTTCGTTGTGGTCTTTTGACAGGTGGTTTTAGTTTGAGTTTTGGTAATTTGGAGGTGTGGAATAGGCTAATTTGGGATACCTGGGGGAGTTTTTTGGACCACCTTTTTCCCAACTTCCAATTATTATAATTTATTTTTGGAATTACTGGAATCTTCCTCTGTGTGGTTTCATAAGTTTTCCTTTAACGTGGGTAAAATAAAGTAATAAACTATGATTCCACAAAACCATTAAAAAAAATGTAATATAACTTTTTTTTGTCTATATTTAATGATTCCCATTTTTCACTTTTATTCTAGAAAATAATAAGCTTTAAGTGGTTCGAGGGAAATTTTAAACAAAACTTTAAAATAAAGTAATAAACTATAATTCCATAAAACATAAAAAATGTAATGTATAACTTTGTTGTCTACATTTTATGATTCATATTTTTCACTTCTATAAGTTTTAGAAAATAATAAGCATTAAGTGGTAGGAGGGAAATTTTATAAACAAATATTTATAAGGTAATTTTGTGGTATGTTTAAAATATGATATTTATCATTTTTTTAAAAAAAAAAAAAGCAATTTATCTCTTTGTTTCGGGATAAAGAGGGAAATATCATATTTTAGAAGTGGAATAGAAAATAATAGCATAATTTCTAAGGATGTGAAAAAAAAAATAGCATATTTTGATTTTAACGCGCAAAAATCCCGAAACTACCCCTACTCTTCCTTCTCTCTCCCCGATCTCCAGTTAGAGCAGAAACGCCTTCAAAATCAAACCCAAACCCTCTCAGAAGCCGCCGGCGTGCCCATTGCCGCCGTAGTTGCAGACGGTGAAGCTTGGTCCACCACCAGAAATCGTGACCCCGGCTTGTCGGCGATAGCCTGCTCTGCAACGTTCCCTGGTCATGATGTCCACCTCGAAATCCATCTTCGGTGGCAATAATTGGCCCATCTCCAATGCCGGTAGCGATAACCTCAAAATCGAATTTTTCCATCTCCATCACGATTTTTCCTCGAAATCCGGTAGCGACAACCTCTAATAGAGATCGTGACTTCCCTTCGTGGTTTGGGACCTCCGCAACGGAGATTGAGGCGAACTCTCGGCCATGGTCGCGATGTCTATTGGCACGACATTCCCCGGTCTGACAACGACGACGGAGAGACGGGGAGAGAGAGAAGGGAGAGAGAAAGCAGATCCACAAAGGTTAAAATTGGAAAGTGAAAATCTATTTGAGAAGAAAAATAAAAACATGTTGTAGAGCTTGTTTGGTGTTATAGTTCAAATCAAAATTTTCAAGATAATTTTTGTCTTTTTTCTTAAAAGTTTTTTTTTTTTTTTGAAATTTTTTTTTTATCTTTTTTAAAAAGTCAACAAAATTTATTATTTAAATTTAAAAATTTAGGGGGTATTTGGTGTGTAAGTTTGAGTTAAGATTTATAAATTTAAATAGTAAAATTTTTTGAATTTTCAGAAAAGACAAACAACTTTTTGAGAAAAAAGATAAAAAATATGATAAAAAAAATACAGTTTAGTTTAAACTAAACTTTTTATCAAATAAGGCCTTAACTTAAACCCAAACACCAAAACGGATCCATAATTTATCATTTTTTAATAAATATATTATTAATTTTAAAAGATATGTTATATTCTATAATTTACCCTTTATTTCTAGAAACCCTTAAATGTCTGGCTCTCGTCCATTTAAGAACTATAAGCCCAATTATTTTCTAAGGCGCATTTTTAGGAAGGTTTAAGATGAGCCAGCCTCGTACTCCACAAACTTCCCCTTCGTCTCTTTTTTACGTCGGAGTTTTACGTTGTGAAGGCCCATTTCTTAACTTTGTTTCAAATTTATATCCTTTCTGATTATTATTTTTAGTGCCCTTTCCATAATATTGACTGAACGCGTGCATCAATGCCTTGCACAGTATTAATTATTACAGGAGATTATTTTTCATTTCCATTTTTATTTTTAGAAAACATCAGAGTATTTCTAACTAACCGTTGACAAACCATTCTACAAGTGACAAAATGACAAGTGAAATTATAAATTAGTCACAAAACTAATTACTAATTAGCTCACAACTAATCTTACTCCTAGCGTCCCCCCTTCCTACTTGAGGTTACAAGATGTTCACCTTAGTTTACTTCTTATCAAATAAAACCATGAGCTTGAAGTTGTTCAAAAGAAGTAAATGAATAAATAAATACGAGCCACTTGATTAACGTGATTGTTGAGGTCAGATTTCGTCTCTCAATCTTTATCATGTATGTGTGGCCTTGAATCAATTTAAGCCACATAGCAACGCAACTTGAATGAAGAAACAACTCAGTTCAAACTATATGCTCCTTCTGAGAACCCTTGCGGTCGTTATGTTCCGTAAGAAATTGTTTGTGTGTGCTTGTTATGTTTTCCCAAAAAACTAATTTCAAACTTTGCAAGCTAGAAACGGCTCCGACTATGAAATGACTGAAAGTGGTTGTTGCTTCTCGAAGTTGACTATTAACTACACAATATATAAGAGTACGCTTCAGATATTTCAAGAATTTTCCATCAGAATTATCCATTTCGAGAAATTAAAGAGGTTCTTAATGGTAGTCCCTAGTACCACTCGAACAAAGAGCATATCACCTGATGCTGGATTTTTAAGAAAATTGACTTCTTTTTTTTTTTTTTTTTTGGGTAAATACATTTTCTACATGTGCACTCTTTTGCTTTCTCACTTTCAGTAAATCACGGCAAGCTTACAAGCTTCTAAATTCTAAGTGTATCCATATATTTATAATAATTTATAATAATAGGTCATCTGTCTATTAACCGTATCAGAAGATATCAATTAATATGACTAATTTATTAAATATATTAAAAAATATATCAACTCAAACATGATATATATAATACGCGATTCATTAGACACGATTATAACACATTTATTGATCAACTCTTTTTTTAATTAACATTAGTATATTTTAATTACAATTTTCAAAATTTATTTAATTCATATTTAATTAATATATGTAATTAGATTGTAAGCACATGTATAGTTAATGTTAGTTTGAGATAAAAACGTCGATCATTAAATGGTTATATTTACACCCACTAAATTTATAAATGTCCCAACCTAACTATACCCTCTTAATAAAGATTTGAAAAGTTTTGCCGTTTTATAGCTAATATCTTCCTACTAACTAATTTTAATTTACCCTCAACTTTAATTTTGCTTTATTCATAAAACAAAATTTATGACAAGTTTACTTAAGAGGTTTTTTTTTTTTTTTTTGAAATAAACACCCTTAAGCTCTTTTTTTTTAATTTAATTTTTTTATTTTTTATTTTTTAAATTCCTCAGCACCATTCATCTTCTTAATTGTTTCCAATCACATAAAAACTCAAGAACACCGATATTCTCATGTTCAACTATCATAAAATATTCATCTTCTTAAATATTTCCAATCACATAAAAAAAGTCAAGATCACCAATATTCTCATGTTCAACAATCACAAACTAAGATAGATGTGGATAAAGTATTTGATAAAATAGATAAGAAAAACGTTAAAAAAAAAAAAAAAAACATACTCTAATAATCATTTGGCTCTTCCAGAGATTGAGAGAAAATTTTAGGACTTGTAAAAGTGAAATTACGGATAATCAAAAGGGATTTTTTTTTTTTTTTTTTTTTTTCCTTTTGACAAAGTACGAGTTTACAATCAATATGGAGTATGCTTTTTTATTTCTTTGAAAACAATATTGTTTCTATATATAGTTAAGATGGAAACAAATGAAGGTGTATTGTTAAATGAGATTTAATGAAACTACATAGTAAAGTAAAGTTATAGTAAAGATGTTTATAATCTAGGATCATACTATTTTAAAAGAAGCTAGTTGATGTAGGAGCAACTTCAGCTTAATGTCGTTTGCAATTTAGTATATTCAGCTTGGTGTCGTTTTGATACTGCCAAGTTGCAAATGACACCAACCTGAAGTTGCTTCTACATCACTGGTAGAATTATTTTTTTTTTAAGATATATTATTTAATTTTAATTTCAACTGTGGTCTAAATGTGCATTGAAGTCACATACATGCTAAAAGTAAATAAGAGATGGAGTTACAACCACTCATTTAACACTCATCTGGACCCCATTTTTCCGGTTAGATCCAAGGCTCTTGAAAACCTTACACTTATTATTAGGTGTGTAATTACTAAAATAATTTTTGTCTTTGAAGATTCTACTTTACAAATTCACAAAGCCTCCCCGTATTTGTTGTGAATCTAAAATTGGCTTTCTGATTTTGCTCTTTTTTTAATTTGTACTCACATGATGTGTCTCTGCACCTATTTCAGTAAGAAGTCTTGATAAAGTAATCAAATATAGGTACTTCTGTCGTATGATACGTTTTAATCAAATATTTGAATGCTCAAGTTAAAAAAAATTTGTAATGCAATACATATATTATATTCTTATTTATAACTATATATATGACCGTTAAATCTAATTTAATCAATGAAAAAAGAAACTTACATTATTGATATGTTAACAGACGTTCCTATGGTATAATTTCTCTGAAAACTATCTCATTATCATTTTGAATAGTAAAAAATTCATCAAGTTTAGTTATTTAACATTTTTTTTTGTATGTGAGCTTTTATCAAATTTATATGCAAAAACTTGTATCATCAATAGTATATCCTATCTTTAATTATCAGTGCTATTCAAAGAGAGTTCCATTCGTCCACATCTTCAAAAACGTCACGTGATGATTCAGTGGTATTTTTTATTTTTATTTTTACTTTGTTTCGCTTATTTATTCCACGTGCGTAAAGATGTGCCTTCCAACTAATGATTGATATAAAATGTTAAAAATGTGCACTTAACCACTCTTTTTAGGATTAAATCCACTTTTTCTTTTTTTTTTTTTACTCTCTTTTATTTTATCCAACCATTAGGGCTAAAGATTTCGCTAACAACTTGAAATTGTGATTAGATTTTTTTTTTTCTTCCATTTCTTTGAAAATATTGTAGATATCATTTTTTTTTCACGTGAAAAAGATCTTTAATCGTTTTTAATTAATTTATTATTATTATTATTATTTAATTTTTTTTTCCCCAATTATGCTGCTAAGAAGCTCCTCAACCCCAGTATTTGTAAACCTCGTCTCATTCTCCGACCCACCAAGCAGAGACTTGGAAATCTTCCCAAAAAACATCACAAAAAAACCCCCTCTTCCTCACGACCGCCATTTTCATCTCATCATCACCTTCCCACAAGAATCTCCTTCTCCAACTTTACGTCCTTTTCGTGCAACTCCTCTCCTATCCACAGAGAATTCTCCATTAATAAACGCTTCATATCCAACAACTCCATCCGCCGGGTCAGCTCCGACGGCAGCTTGGTCTCTCTTCCCTCCGCCGCCGCCGCCGGCGGCGAAGAAGAAACCGGGCCAATGCTTCACAAAGCGCCGTCGCTTTCGGTGTTCAACGATCCGATCTCCGAAGGGTTCGGAGAGGCTAAGGATGTCGGTGTGAAGACAGAGGAGGAAGTGTTGGATAGGACGGTGACGATTGGGGAGGCCATTGGGGCTGTTGATGGAGAGGAATTCAGTTTTCAGAAGAAGGGTATGGGGCTGATTGAGGAGGAAGGTGAAGAGGAAACTGGAGAGCATGTGAGTGAGAGGAGTGTTGTTGGGAGTCCTCCTCTGTGCCTGGCCTCGGGAATTGGGACTGGTGGTGGTGTTGGGTTGGACTTGGATCTGTCTAATTTGGCCATTTTGGATGGAGGAGATGATTTGGAGGAGTATTATCAGAGGATGATTGAGCAGTGCCCTTTTCATCCTCTTTTTCTTAGGAATTATGCTCAGCTTTTGCAGGTGAGACATCTATACATATATATATATATGTGTGTGTGTGTGTGTGTGTGTATGTGTGCGTTTTCACGAAAAGGTTTCAGCTTTTTATGCCTTTTTCCTCTTTTTTAATGAGAATTCTACAAGTAGGCGTGAAAAAAATACTTTTAGGATACAATTTGCTCGGTCGGATAACGCATAATCATATTAGATTAAAAAAAAAAAGTATAAATCTGGTCAGCTTTTGCAGGTGGGACATCTATATACATTTGTATGTATGTATATATATGTGTGTGTGTGTGTTTTTTCATGAAAAAAATTCAGCTTGTTATGCCTTTTTCCTCTTTTTAATGAGAATTCTACGAGTAGGTATGGGAAAAATACTTTTACGATACAGTTTGATTCCGTCGGATAACACCAGACTCATATTAGTTTAAGAAAAGTATGACAGAAACTTTGATGCATATCTGACCATTCTCTTTTTTTTTTTTTTTTTTGTTAATTATGGTGTGTAGAAATATCTTAGCTTTTTGATATGCTAGCAAGCATCTTCAGAGTCGATTTGTGTTGAGTTTGTTTACCAATTCAACGGTGAAGTGACTGAAGTCTCTGTTGGTTTTGTTTTGGTAAGCTGTTATAAGAGTTCGGTTCAACAGACACCGATTAGGCCCTACTATCTTTTAGGATGAAAGCTATGCCGGGCGAATAGTGGACCAAGGCAATGAAACTTATTGCCTTTTTACTTGAATCCGAGTATCGATCCTCCTGCCGAATGCAGAATTATGTTCCAATTAGGCTTTGAGGGTATTGGTTATGTCTATGTCACTTTGTATTCTGCCAAATGCATTCTTACTAAGCTGCTTCTTGATCGAGTATAACCTCACAAGTAACTCTTCTCACTTGAGTGAGAATAGTTTGTTGTGCTTGAAGATGACGAAAATAAGCATTTTTGCGAAGGCAGTCATATGTTTTGTGGAAATAGAAAAGGATGTATTGAATTTCAGTACAATGGCGTTCTTCTTTTTAAACAAAGAACAAGATTTGATACGTCAACATTATGTAATGCGCTTCTAATCTTTTTGGTGACAGTTTAAGGGGGACCTTCATGGAGCGGAAGAATACTATTCTCGTGCTTCGTTAGCAGATCCTGAAGATGGTGAAATATGGATGCAGTATGCTAAATTGGTTTGGGAACTTCATCGTGACCAAGATAGAGCCTCGAGCTACTTCAAGCTTGCAACAGAGTTGGCTCCTCAAGACTGGTTTGCACTCAATATAGCGCCTTGTTTTCCTCGTGTGAAATTTAACAGATCGGACAAGGGATAATGATTTAACTTGCTTTTTTTCTTGTTTCAGCAATGTTCTTGCAGCATATGCTAGTTTCCTCTGGGAAATAGAAGATGATGAGGAAGAGGTGGGAACGCATTTTTTCTGTTTTTTTTTTTTTTCTTTTTTTCCTGTCAAGACCTAAGCATTCAAGAATGCTTCAAAACACTGGATCTAATGCTTTAAACTAAATGCAGGTTTCACAGAAAGAATCTATAGATGAACTCAGCTTTCAAGTTGCCGAAGGGGTCAGGATCGGTGCGCCTGATTCCATCACAGATATCTCTGGAAAATCTGAAAATCTTGAAGATTACTACAGGAAGATGATTGGAGAGAACCCGAATAACTCTCTGTTTCTAAGAAACTATGCCAGATTCTTGTGTGAGGTGAGATTTGTTTTTTGCCCTCTATTTTCTCTTTTTGTGGAGAAGAGGACTGTAATTCATTCAACATCCGAACTCCATTGCACAATTTCCCCGAATTAAGTTGGTTTCGATCTCACTGTTGTGCTGAGACATGATCCTGTTTGCTTTATAGTCTAAACGAGATCTTCAAGGAGCTGAGGAATACTATTTGCGTGCTGTACTAGCTGATCCGGGGGATGGGGAAATCACAGCAGAATACGCTAAACTGGTATGGGAAGTTCATCGTGACAGTCATAAGGCATCGGTTTACTTTGAACGAGCAGTTCACGCTAGCCCTGAAAATAGGTACAAATTTCTGCTAACCATGACATACATACATTTGAGGAAGATTTTCTTTGTTCTCGTTTTGAAAGGATTGCATCACTGCTATATGCGTAACACATGGACAGCAACAATGATATATGACCGTGTTTTCTGTCCTTGTGATGATATGATTTAGGACGTTCCTTCTTACTCAAAGAAAATGAAAAAGGGGAAACATAAATTTGATGTTCAAACATGATAATCCATAGAGACTGATTATAGTCTCTTCGTTTAAACAAGTCCTCGGCAAGCCTTTGCAGATTTCCGGGGGTCTCATTTTAAGGCTCTTTGTAGATATCTTCATCTGGATAATACATCAAAATGACCTCTTGTTCTTCGATTTCCTTGTTTTCAGCCATGTTCTTGCGGCCTACGCCAGTTTCCTCTGGCAAATCGAAGATGACGAGGAAGATGGATTCAGGCAAGAAATCCAAGTTCAAGTTCCTCATTTTCCTGAACGAACCATGAGTACTGCAAACGTCTAAACTATCAACAAGTTTCTGATACTTCACAGGAGACGAATCACTTTCGGAACTTAGAAATCCAGTGGCCACAGAATAAGTCGTCAAATAAAGGCTTTGTAAGAATAAAGATTTTGGTTACTTGGCTGAAAGCCGGGTGTTCGTTCCTAGAACTCTTTTTTGACATGTAGGTATAGGGAGGAAATCATGACTACTAAAGGAACAGAAAATAGGAAGCTCTCCAAAAACAAAAGAAATAACCAGAATTTGGGATGTTCTAATAAAGCAGGTCACTGATAGTGGAGCAAATCGACTTTTATGTTTCAATTTAAATTGTTATTGTTACCTTGTTACATTTCAAATAATCCTGAAGGAATGACTCTGCATTCAGGCAATTAAATAATAAAAATAGTATCCATCTTATGCCCATTGTCTAGTTTGATCTGCTTGATAAATTAATGTGACAAAATTCACAAAACACAATTCACATTGATAACTATAATTTAATAAAATAATTGAGTTATAAAATGATTGAGTATCCCCACCAGTTCTAGTATCCTATGGATAGCACATGTTTCTCATTATTCGAACCAGTTAAAAATCCTATCAAAATTAAAAGATATGCAAAACTAATAGAACTTAATATAGATCTGCCAGTTCGAAAAATACTCCACTGACAATTGAAATATTGAAAGATTGAAGCCATCATCATTTTTCTTTTTTTTTTTTTGGGGCCCCCATGCTGGGGAAAGCAAAGCAGCAAAGAAAGAAACAAACCTCACCTACTCCCACATAAACAATGGCAGGAGAAAATTAAACAATTTAGTGAATACAACTCAACAAACTTTAATCCACAAGCGAGGTAAGGCAAGATCTTACTTTCAATGAATGAGCTCGAAATTGCAAGCACATCGTTCGATGATTTATGTAGTTCAAGAAAAGGAAAAACATGAATCCCCTTGAGAGAGAGAAAGAATGACAATTTGTTTTTCGGATACATCTAAGTTAAACTGACTCTGGGGATTTATACTTATATTGTTTTCTTTCTTTCTTTCTTTCTTTCTTTCTTTTATTTATTTTTTCTTTAAACTAATAAGATGTGTTCTGCTAAGTTGAAACTGCTGGAACCAAAATTTTCTTCTTGTGAAATAACCTAGGTTGACGACTCTGTTCCACTTTTTGTCGTTTGGTGACCTGAGTTTCCTCTGTCTTGCCGGGCAGTTGACCTATAGAAACCATTTCCCCTAGGTCTGTTGTAGTCTCGGTCACCTCCATCATGGCCGCCAGCCCGTCCAAAATTCCGAGCGCCAAAGCGACCTCTCGGAGCCTCTACTTGGTAGCTGCTCCTTCCTCTACCCCTTCCTATTCATGGTAATTAAGTACTCAACAATAAGAATGTGCAACTTCATAACAGCATGTTCGTAACTTGAAACATGGTGAGAGCTAGTTGCGTCACTACTAAACTCCTCTCAGTTAAAGCTCTAACGCAAATACTGCCAGTTTTGCACTCAATGTTCAGATACTTTATATAGATACCTTGACAACCATTAAGCACGCAACTCCCATAAGAGACTTCTTCCCGTATCTTTTTTGAGTCTTAAGGGAAATGAGAGGAAGCAACACAAAAGATGAGCCTAGAACATTAGGATTTGTGGCAGACATACCAACTGCCAATCGAAGTATATAACTGCCGACTTCTGATTACCAAGTGTGCTAAAAGAGAAATAAACGTACTTGTTACTCGAGATGGAATGTTGCTGTTTGGTCTCCGCTCTTCAATGTATACCGGTCGTCCAGCAATCTGAACCGTTGCGGCCTACAGATATCAGAACAAATCATGGGCTCATTCAAACATGTCATAATATAGCATTACAATTTCTCTTAGTGATATCAGCTTAGAAATTGCATTTCTGACCGAGAAAAGGAGGGCGGGAATGGACTTCACTTTATATTGGTAAAACCAGTTCAAAATTTGGCTTCATTCCAAAGGTAAAACTAAAGGTGCTGGAAACTGGCTTCGAAAAGGGAGAAGAAAGAGACCAAAATAATAGTACAGTCATTTTATCAGGACGGAAGTTAGATAAACAAACAAGTCAGAGCAGGGTCCAGTAAACTAATGTTGAAAAGGAAAAAACAACCTTGACTGCATTCTGAACACCAGTGATGTGTTCAAACTCAACAAATGCATAGCAAACGCCAACGTCCTGCACATAATAAAAAATTTCAACTCCATATTAGTCAGACATGGAGTAATACAGCAGGATGTGAAAGAGAATCCAAAAGAGAACAAGTCCTTGGACACGGACCTTGCGACTCCGAATGACCACGCCTTCAGGTTGCTTGATTTTACCGAAGTTCTTAAATTCCTCCTCAACTTCAGAAGGAGACACAGTAGACGGTAAGTTTCTCACATAAACAGATTTGATTTCACCTAGAAAAAACGCCCATATATTAAAAACAGTAAGAAATCACTTAATAAATGCTCTAAAAATACTGTTAGTGTTATTTAGAGCGAAAGAGATTATACTGAAATGAATGAGATTCATACATATTTTTTTTTTCATAAGAATGAAATTGATAATAAACAGGACAAAATGTGATATGATCTTGCTATTATCATCATCATATGGGGAAAAGGGGACATTTCCCCGAACTTGTCAAATCCATCGATCGATGAAGCAAAAAGGTTTGTCCAACAGGGATTAGCAAGTCAACCTTCATCATCCAGTGGGGCGACCTCATCTGTTGTCTCTGTAACAGACTTTTCAACTGTACTTGATGATCCAGTGGGTTGCTGAGCACTGAATTGTTGAGAATGGTTCCAGTCTGAAGCCAAAGGAGCACTCTTACTAACAGAATTCTGAGAAGCTACCGAAGGTGTAGGTTGTCCTTTAGCAACACGTAACTTCCAGCACAAAAGAGGCAGAGAAATCAGCATACGGAAATGAAGATAGCACAATACTACATAAAGTATATAGGGTAATTGCAGAGTTTAGAGCATACAATAGAAGCATAAGTGTGTTTTTGGGGCTCCCCAACAGATTCCTCAACAGATAGAGGCAGGTGGTCTTGTAGAGAGTTCACCATATTCTGAAGTGAACCATTAGGCTGATCTGCAAGATTTTCCTCAAGGATACTTTCAGATTCAGCAACTTGCTGCAACTGTTGCTCCGCAAAGCCATAATTGTCAGCTGGGGCCATTTTCTTTGACGTCTGGAGCCACAAACTCTATTGTGTGGATTTCTCCTCCCAGCAAATAATTAGCGACTAAGAAAAAAAAAAAAAAAAAAAAAAAAGAAAAGAAAAGAAAAAGGAGCATGGTTTTAATATGAAGTTTCTTCGAGAAACTCTTATTATTGTTATCAGTCAAAATAGCTTGTCTATCAAAAGAAAATAATCTATGAAGTCAATATTTTCATATAAGATCCCAAAAACGCATAATCATGGTATTGAATGAAAGAAACCTAATCACGTAAACTCTTGAACAAAGTGAAAACTAGTTCAATAATAGAAGACCTTCTACAGAGAAACCCGGATTAAGATTGAGGAACATAAACAATATCCATTCAGTTAAATAATCAAACATTACATGCCTAAGAATAGAAGAAAATTACCAAAAATATAAGACATGAGTTTGAAACCTAGTCGCATACTTTATCCCCTCTTTATTCAAGATCAAACTTTGTAAGGAATAAAACCTATGAGATCCTAAAACCATTACAATTTATGATGAACTACCTGGCTCAGGGAGTGTAGCCGTTCTTTTCGAATCAAGATTGTTCTGGGCTAACATGACAGCCGGGTGATGATGCTGATGATGATGAGGAAGCAGATCATCATCAATGAAGTGAAAAATATCATTTAGCACAAAGTAACCTTTTTCTTGGGGTGCAAGGAAAAAAGTTTGTGCAAATTTCCTCCGGCTGCTGAAATCCTTAAGCTGCACAGAGCCTGAGACCATTATGATAACACCTGCGTTCCAAGATTCCAGGGAGTGTGCTGACCTTATCTCGATACCCGTGTAATTGAGGGACATGATAAGTGCATGGATTTGCTGTAAAACACAAATTTGGGACGGTAAAAAAAAAAAAAAAAAAAAAACAACAACAACCTTTTTATCAAAAACAGAAGGTAAAACCAGAGCCCATAAACCGTGTCAACACGCCATATTGTATCAAAATAATGCAATACTGCATTTGGCATGACTCAGATACCTTTTGATTCGAAATAAAGGCAACAAAATCAAGCCTTTCTAACAAGGAAAAACACACAAATGTGGTAAAATAGTATTTTATAATGAAATAGACATACCAAATTTCCGCACTTTACAAAATTTATACGCCGCGTTTGGCATAATTCCAGTGCCACATAATTCAACATAAAGGCAACAAATTTAAGAATTTCTACTACGGAAAAACACACATATGTAGTAAACTGTATTGCACAGTCTATTATACGTATCATGTTACTGTACTTCCCAACTGAATTTATGTGCTGCATTTGGCATGATACACTGTATAATTCGACACAAGGTGACCAATTTAATCATTTTTTAACAAGGAAAAACGCATTTGTACATTAAATCGTAATATGTACCATTTTTATACTTCACAACCTAATTTAGGCACCGTATCGCCATATAACAAACTTTTCAGGAAAATTAGATACTGAGCAGCATTAGTATAAACAACAAGCTTAGCTTAAGCTCAAATCCAAATACCATATAATTTCGGCAAATTAAAACTCAAATATGCACTAAATCGTAGTGTAAACCTTAATACACAAACGGTATCACCGTACTTTACAACCTAATTTTCGCACCCCATTACCAAAAATCACAAATTTTTCAGCAAAACTAAATCCCGGGCATCATCTATAGCGTAAAAAAAAAAAAAAAAAAAAAAAAAAAAAAAAAAAAAAAAAAGGGCTTAGCTCAAGCTCAAATCCAAGTACTGTATAACTTCGAAAAACCAAAACTTCGAATTCCGAATTCCCGAGAAAGGAAATGAAATTACCAACATTGCAGAGGCGGTCTCTCTGGTGTTGCCGTCGATGCGAAGCATGGTGCTGGCGTCGGAGTAGAACTGGTGAACGAATTCCGGCTGTTGCTGAAGCACCTGGTAGTACTGTCCTACGAAGTACGTTCCCACCTGAGCCAAAGACATATATGTGTGTGTGTGTGTATATATATAGAGAGAGAGAGAAGTTAATAAATAGATGTAGAGAGAGAAAGTATGAGAGAGAGAGAGTGAGAAATTAACCTGAGCGGCAGTGACCGGAATGGGGTAGGGCGTGGCCATATCGCTCGAAAACCCCCCTAAAACCCTACCGGACTCCGAACCCTAGATCTGCCAAAACGAGCTCCGAATCTGAAACAACGCCACAGAACGCAAAAGCACCAGATGAAGATTACAAGAAGAAGAAGAAGAAATGGCTCCTGAAAATGCAAATATACACCTATATATATAGATATACACACATACAGTGAGCGTTGGATTGTGGTCTGTCAGTGAGATCTGAGAAATGATGAAACTTTTAGAGAGAGAAAGTACCTTTATTTTTCGTTTAGAGAGAGAAAGCAAAACCTTGAGGTAGAAATGGAGGCTCTCGGAGACAAGTTCTTCCACCACTGGATTTTCCTGTCTTTTTTTTTTCTTTTCTTTTCTTTTTTTTCTTTTTTCTTTTGCTTTTGTTTTTGTTTTTGTTTTTTTCTTTTTTACTTAAAAGGTAAGCCCTTTTTTGTCGCAATTTGTAGAATTTTTTTTTGTTTAAAAGTTGTAATTTTTAGACTTTATTGGATAGTTTTGTACCTTTATTGTGAAATTTTTGAAAATCCTGATTTTTGTCCCTTTATGCATAAAAATACAATTATTGCACATTACAGCCATTTTTCCTTCTGTCTTAATCCCCGTCACCACAAAAATAGTGAACTGGCCACGGCCCTTTCAAAAAAAAAAAAAAAAAAGACCTATTTGTATGGAACTCCTTGAACTTTTCAATTTTGGCAATTTAGTCCTTCAACTTTTTTCTTGGCAATTCAGTCCTCCAATTTACAAATCTATTGCACACATGGTCCAATCAAGGATGCCATCCAAATTGTTGACAGATCTACCCATGTGACGTGCATATGAGCTTATCTTAAGGGCAGTGGAGGTCATTTCACAACCCTAGATGTTGGCCCATATGTTCGAATATCAGCACACAAACAAGGTGGAGGGAAAGGTAAAAAAAGTAAGGAAAATTGTTATGCTTCTTTCTTGTGTGCATTTGAAGATTGCCATCAAACTGAAATGCCAAGAAGTGCCTTTTGCGCTTGGTAATAGCAAAATTTTGGAATGAAGTTCAGGGAGAGTCCGAACCCGATTATGGTAAGTTAGGTTTCATTCTTTTTTTTTTTTTTTTTTTTTTTGAGAAATTTATTTTTTCTACTAATTATGTTGGTTTTTTTTTTTTTTTTTTTTTTTTTTGGTTTTCTATCAGTTTCTATGTTAGAAAGGTGGGATTAGGTATTGAAAAAAACTGAACGAATTAATCAAGTTTTCATTTAGTTTATGTGTTAGAAGGTGGGATGGTTTTTTTTTTTTTTAGTGGATTTTATATATATATATATATATATATATTTTTTTTTTTCTTTTGGGATTTTTTGTTATTTTATGTCAGCTTATGTATTATTGAAATTTGATTCAAATACCTTACTTTTTGTTTTGGCATGAGAACATGCCCAAATGAAAAAGAGTCATTTTACTATCCGAGTGTATCATGGGGAGGCATATTTTATAAAGATGGTGAGATGATCTACGAGGGTGGGATGGTGGATTACATTGACAAGTGTAGTGCTGATTATATGAGCTTGTTAGAATTACGAGATTGGGCCGAAAAGCTTGGATATCACGTCCCTGTTGCGTTTCGTTACTTGCCTGTTGGGGGTTTAGAATGAATGTTGTTGCATAGTTAATGACTGATCGAGATGCGATTAAGATGGCTTATGAAGTTGATTGGGTTAAAAAAATTCAAGACTTGTATATTGGTTGTTGACGAACCACTGGAAATGGATATTAGTCAATGGCTAAATTATGCATGTGATGATGAAGCTGAAGTTGATGGGTAAACAGGTGATGGTGAAATGACCCCCACTGCCCTTAAGAAAGGCTCACGTGCGCATCACATGGTAGATCCATCAACAATTTGAACAGCGCCTTTGACTGTTGGAGGACTCAATTGCCAAGAAAAAAAGTTGAAAGACTAAATTGTCAAAATAAAAAAGTTTAAGGGGGATCCGGACAAATAAGTTTAAAAATCACAATAAAAATAATCATACTTTTCAGCAAAAATATAAAAATAAAATTTCATTTGTTAAAAAAAAAAACCCCAAATTTTCCACTTATAAATTTTCTCCTTTAAAAAGATTCTCCGCTAAAAAGACAACAAAATATTTCCCATCATGTCGCTTTTTATTTTTATTTTTTAAAAGGAATTATGTTGCTTTTTGGGAAGATAAGAAGTTTTGACTGGATTGTTGTTTGACATTGGTGATAGTGGTGAACACATTTCTCTTTTTTTTTTTTTTTTTTTGGGAGAAGGTTTCCATGGAGCACAATTTTTATACCCATGGATACGATATGTTTTTTAAACTGTTGGATTAGATCTGACGGTAATACATCATATGGATACATGCAATGTTTCTTTATTATTATTATTATTATTATTATTATTATTATTTTAATTTTTGCCTATAGGATGAGTTTTTTCCCCCTTTCTTTCTTTTCCCATTCCTTCTCTCTTTACACATTCAATCTTTTGGTCGCCACACCGGAGGGGAGTTGTAGTGGCCATGAGTTGCTCAAGTGGATGGCAATGTGCCGTTGGGCGACAAATGCCGTGATATCTGATGAGTCAATGGAGGTTGCCACCCAGTTTGGTCTCCAATCCCCCCACTTGCTCCATTCCAAGGCCCTCGCCACACACACACACGACGGCGCAAGTTCTGCGATCCCTTTCTTCATCAAAAGCGCAAAAGATGGAGTGAAAAAAATCCATATTCGAGTGCCTCATGGATCTTTGACGGTGATCGTGGTGCTTCTCTCCTAACACGACACTACTTCTTCCTTTTAAATTTAAATTCAAGTTTTCAAAGGAATTTGTATTGAAATTAAGTAAAAATTGTTATTATTATCTTTCTTGACTATAATATTATAATATGCAAGTTATATGAAAAAAAAAAAAACCAAAAAACATCCGAATTTTAACATATTGAGTAAAAAAGCCTGATAGTGCCAAAATTTACAAGTTCACCGAATTGATTGTCATGAAAAAAAAAAACTAAATTGTCAAGTACAAAAAATTCAACTAGCATCCATAAATAAAATATAAAAATTAAAAAGAAAAAAAAAACCTTTTTTCCTTAAAAAAAATATGTCAGCTAGCTATGGCTCATTAAAAACCATAAATTTATTTCTACTTAAGTGGACTAGGGGATAGGCATTAAATTTGAACAATAGTCGTAGTGTAGGCAGGTTGATCTACAACTACAGCCAATTAAGCGATGGTGGAAGAATTCGTGTGCTACTGATTTTGAACTACGCAAAGAATGAAATAAATAATTTATCTACGGGAAAAAGACCAAAATAGCATAATATAGTTTATAATTTTAAAATTATAACAGAATTTAAAATATTACTACTAAATAGCATAATTAAGATTAATAATAAAAGAAAAACTCAAAACTACCAATGATCGTCTCTCCCCTGTATGCCTACCCCACATTCTTCCCGGTGGCCGGATCAGGATAGTCCTTCATCGTCGTCGTCGCCGACGCTGTCACAATCATTACTGACGGCGAGAATAGCCAGATTTTCTCGGCTTGGGAACGACCTTGAGATGTGGCGACGGTGACTGCAAGTCGTGGTCTCCGTCGCCAGCGAATCGAGGTTCACGAGCTCGATCCTGGTCTCCAGATGATGCATGCTTCTCCGATCTTCGACAAAGTGGCAGTGGCGGAGGCTTCGAAAGCTTCACAAACGATCTCCATCATCAGCGACTCGACTTTCCCAAACTCGATTGCGAACTCCAAAGCATGTGTGTTTCTAGAATTTCCGACAATATGGGGACGGTGGCGGCTCGTCGAAGCTTTGTGACTCGTTCTCTGGCAATATGTTTATGGCGGCGGTGGTAATTGGAGATTTAGGGTTAGAGTTTGATTGAATTGCGGTTTAATTTAGGATACTTTTGGGTTAATATTTGTTATTTAATAAAATTTTGTAAATTAGTAAATGTTTGTTTTTATAATAAAATTTAATTATTTAATGAAAATTTTCATGTTTACATATATATTACTAATGCTTATTTGGTAAATATTTAGATTTACTCTTTATATGAAAAGTATAGAATGCAAGATAAATAAAAGATTTACGTGTAAATACCATTATTTCTTATTTCTTAGTAAATATTTGGATTAACCAAACGAATTAAGATTCAAAACAATAAATATTGTACTATAAATAACATAAATATTTTATAATTTAAGAAATATTATAAATAAAGAAAGATTATTTTAATTAAATATTATTTGAAAAATATTTTACTTATTTAATTGAAATTAATATATTTACAAATAATTACTGATATTTATGTAAATATTTAGGTTTAATTTTAATACGAAAAGTGTAATATACAAGACAAAAAAAAAAGGATTTATGTGTAAATGTCATTATTTCTTAATAAATATTTGGATTTACTGATAATTATGTTAAATTAAAGGAATTTTGTTTAATGTTATAAAAATATTTACTTGTAAATAAATGTATTTACCTAGAAAATAAACAATAAAAACACAAATATTTACAAGTAAATCTTGTATTTACTAAATTAAAACATCAAAAAAAATCCAAACTAACAAGATTTATTTCATAGTAAACTAATATTACTAGGTAAATCCAAATATTTACAAATATTTACAGGTAAATAACCAGATTTACTTGATAAATCTATTTATTTTACTCAGTAAATCCAAATATTTACACGTAAATATACATATTTACTTGATAAATTTATTTATTTTAATCGATAAATTCAAATATTTATAGGTAAATAAATTGATTTACTAAGTATGATAAACAAACATCAGTATATCCTTGTTTTTCTACAAATATTGGTATTTTTTTAATTTATTTTAGTTTTTTTGCCAAGTCCTGTATTTTCGAGATAAAACTAATACTAATGATGTATATATGATTATTAACACAATAAATATGACTATTTGTATTTTTTTTAAAATATGATTATTTACTTATAAATTAAGTATTAGTATTTATGATACTATATTGATGTGATATTTATAGATAAATCTGATACTTAATTGATAAATCCATTGATAATAATTTTTATAAAGTTTGGTATTTACTATTCGGTATTTGCCATATAGTTAGTAAGTAATATGTATATTTTCTTAGGTGTAAATAAGTGCATTTACAAGTAAATAAGTTAAAAAGTATTTGCATAACATTTTATATTTACAAAAATCCATATAATTAATCATTATTACAAAATAACCTTAAAAATTCGAAAATCCCAAAACAGCCCCAAATTAGCCCTAAATTACCAAACCCTAACCAAATACCCAAGCCCACAATTGCTGCAACAGACAACACCATCACCGCCATTCCACGTCGCCGGAGAGGGAGACCAGTCTCCCTACAGTCGTTGCAGGAAAAGAAACGCGATGGAAGTCGCGATCTCCTTGGAATGGTTGCGACATCGTCCAGCCATCAAAGGTACGTAACCTGCAAAAAAGAATCCAACATATCCCAGACAAACACACCGCAATAGCCATTGAAGCCTCATCGCCGGAGAAACATCGCGACCGCGATTAGTTGCTGGAAGAACATCGCTATCGAGATTCGCCGTGCTGTCGTGATCTCTGGTTGACGACGTGAGAGAGAGACAGAGCGAGACATAGCAGGGGAAGAGAGACAGATCCGAGGTCGTCATCTTGTTGTCACTGTGGAAAGCTTCGTCACGCCGTCACTGCAGAAATCTTCGTCCTGCCGTTGTTGTCTTTACCGCGACTCTCGAGTTCACCAGAACTCAGTGATCAGAGTGCAATTGTGACCTCCCGTCACGTCGCCGAGATCCTCCAACGCCATCGCGAAATCCAATAGCACAGCAACAATTGCCGTCGCGTCGACGAGATCCTCCGTCGCCGTCGGGTCTGTGTAGAGAGAGAGGGTAGGAGTCGTGCAAGTAGAGAGAGGGGTGGAGAGCAAGATTGCAGAGGGATAGAATTGGAAATAAATAATTATTTTTTTAAAAAAGAAATAAAAGTAGCTATAATTTAGTATGTTTTTGAAATCCTGCTATAATTTTCAATACTTCTCGTAAGATATGATATATGCTATGATTTCCCTTTATTTATCCCACCTTGAGAAATTCATAATTTGTTCTACATGCAAAATTAGAAAAAGATGAATCTCACTTATATTCATGAATTTTATAATGCATTCTCATTTTATCCTTTAAATTTTAAAATGATTCTTTTATTTTTATTTTTTAACTTTAAAATAGTCTTAATTCAAACCTGTTTCATTACAATTCTCGTTAAAAATGGAACAAAAAATAAATAAAGAAATTAGCCTCACTTATCTCATTTTGTTAAAAAGGGAAAAATCTGCTGAAAATTCAAATAAATAATTTAGTGGTGCTAATTCAGCATTTAGGGGGCAAATGGGAGTTTTTCAAAGTTAGGAGTCAAAAGTGAAATAATTCTAAATTTGAGGACCACATACGAGAATAATCTTTAAGGGGGGAAAAAAAAAGTTTTCAGCACTAAAAAACTTTTAAAATGACTTTTTAATTATCTTTTCCTTTTTTCAGAAGTGCCGAATTCTTTATTTAAAGATTCATAATACTACTTTCATCTACGACGTTGAATTTGGAGGTGCCATTCAACTCTTTTTGGGATAAAAGTTTGTCAATACATGTGTGGAGAAAAGAAAATGAACCAAAAGAATATGCGGTATAAGAGAAATAAAGGTACAAGACAAGGAAGATACTAATTGAATATTGATCAACAATGGTTAAAAAAATATGGGGAATGCACTAAAATAAATAACCTTTTCTTTCTTCTCTCTAACGGTATTTCACATCTGACTCCACTATGAAATACAAAATTCAAACCCCCGCGTGATTTAGAAAGAAAAGCAGAATTTGGTTTTGTTTTGAACTTGATTAGTGAAAGGGTAAATTTGAGGCTTTATTAACAAATGTTAGTGAGCTTGGCTATAAGAACTTCCAAAAGAAGTAAGAGTAAAATTGCGCATCAACATGAAAAGTGTATAAAAGCCACCATATTTCTCAAACTTTGAAGAAAGACAACCATTTTTCTACTTGCAACTTCTGCTAAGAGAATATGCAGAAGTGAAAAATGAGTTATACACAAACAAGCAATGAAAAGGGTTTATATGAACTCCAAGTTGCTTCTCATGTGATTGCATTTGATGTAGCCAAATTACACACATCTTTTCCCTTTCATCGCGCTTGATTGGAAACCCATTTTTGATCTTAGAATTCCGAATTTCATGAACGTTTTCCTTCTGCCAAACTTACCCTCATTGCCCTTCCTTCTAGTTCCTACACACAATATTGTAGAGAAACACAAGAGTAACAAGAAGAGTTAAAAGTACACACACAATATTTTGATAAGTGAAATTTCCCAAGTATTAGGAGACACTTTTTTTTTTTCCCTTCTGTTTTGCAGAGAATTTTATCTTCATCAACGTGGCTTATCTTGTGCGGTTTTTGGATGGATTATAAATGGCCGTGCATTAATTATGATTTTTAGATCTCGTTCTATAGTAAAAATCAGACAAACTTAAATGATGTAACACCCTTCAAAATATGTGCATCGATATAGAATATCATGACGTGTAGAGATGCTTTTGATAAGATGGCTACAGGTATAATCTAGTGGTAAGAAAAATGAGAGATAATTTTGATAAGTAAATTTATTTAAGATCTGAATATTACCATTCCGTTGAGAGATTCCAAGGCAGTTTCCATCTCTGCTTTTGTGGAATAGCAAACGAAGCCATAACCCCGCGACTTTCCCGTCTCGCCATCATACAACACTCTTGCTCCAACCACATTTCCATACTCTTGAAATGCTTGTGTCAAGCTCTCAGATGTCACGGACCACGACAGATTGCCAACAAAGAGCTTGTGTTCGCTTTCGGGGTATAGAGGCTCTTTCGGTTTCGGTTTGTCCGCGAAGTTCACCCTCAAGATTCGCCCCATGTATTGCTGCAATGCAACATTCATCTTGTGAACTTGAAACATTTTCTGAATACTAACTAGCACATTCACACACACAAATACATATGTGTGTGTGTGTGTATATATATATATATAGAGAGAGAGAGAGAGAGATCTTCTTCTTACACTTCCATCAAGATTTTCTATAACTGCATTGCAATCTTCAACACTACTCATTGTCACAAATGCAAATCCTCTGCTTCTCCCGGTATCCCTATTATAAAGAACCTAAAAACCATTTACGTTAATTAGTGGGCATAGGCATAAATAGAAAAAGAAAAATTAGAGGAAAACTAAGTCCCAAAAAAAAAAAAAAAACCAGAAACTGATTATGGATCAAATAATACTATTATTATTTGCATTGTATCACATTTCACTTAGTTTTTGGAATGAAATTGCATGAACAAATAACCTAATCATGACATATATAATTTTAATTGACAACTCTAGTTATTTTTATTCAAAAAAAAAAAAAATAGTAAAAGCTTCCAATTTAGTTTATCAAAGCCAAAAGATCTTCAAACAATTCAGTAATGTTCAAAACTCATACCCCATTTAGATAATTGTTTCAATCAACATTTTAAACTTATATATATATATATATATATATATATATATATAACAAACTTACTTTTCAAATCTATGGTCGAAACGGACAGAAAAAAGTCGAGCGAAACCAACCTCGATGAGCTCAGGACTTCCGTGGTCCTGAATGATACCGGCAAGCTGAGCACTGTCGACACTGTAAGGCAGATTCCCAAAGTAAAGCTTTGTATTGGAATACACAACCTGATCATCTCCTCCTTCAACACCGGCTGATTCAACTTCCTCCACCACTTCCTCCTCGGCGGTCACCGCAACCTCCTCCTGCGCCACCGTGGCGGTCACCCTCGGAACGCGGAACCTCTGCAAGGCTGCGGCGGTAACACCGACACCGAGTGGGAGAGCTTCGATGGAGGAGGATTGAGAGAGCAGTGAGGAGAATCGGGAAGGGGAGATTCTGAGGTGGAGCAGAGCATGGTCCGAGGGGAAGTGGGGGAGGTTGGGGCGGAGCCTTTTGAGGGTGTGGAAGTACGAGCCTATGGCCATGGTGCTGGCGGTCGCAGCCATGGACGGTGGTGGTGCTGGTTGGTTTTTTTTTTTTTTTTTTTAATATAAATTTTAATTTTAATTTAATTTTTTTATTTATTTATGTGGTGGTGGTTTTTTTCAGTTAAATGGATTGAAGGTGTGGAGATTGCGGCCAGTGAGATGTTGGGGATAAGGTGACTTTTTATTCTGCACAGCGTCCAAAAGAGAGTGAGAGACCTACTTGGTTTGGTTGATTAATTAGGGATAAAATTTTTAAGTTAGAATTGATTAATTTTTTTAAAAATTAGATATAATTTGTATTAATTTTTTAAAAAATATATATAAAAATTAAGATAAAAAAATAAAATTTAATTGGAGTTAAGTTGAAATTTCAAACGAAGTAATAAATAACAATAAGAATGTGACAAAGCTTTATGCAACTTCAATGCCTTCCACTTAGCGCATACTTGAGTGTTGTTTTGGGTGGTAAAATGGTAACAGCCTATATGTGTGATGCAATTGACAATTAGATCATGTTCGGACTATGAATTCAAATCTATAAGTGATGTAGTAAATTTATGTGTAAAAAATTTTTTGAAATTTTTTTTAAAACAAGATGCTAAACTCAGCGTTAGTTGTATTTGTTTTATGTTATTACTACGTCATAAAAAGATAGTGTCCTACAAAGCTTAGTGGTTACAAAGACAGTGTCTTACAAAGTTTGTTTAACATAGTTTTTTAAAAGCATTTAGATGATCTATTGAAAAATCTTTTTGTTAAAGCCAAAAATAGGAAATTCAAAAAAAGTTTTTCTTTTTTTTTGTTTACTTCAAAATTTATATCAAGTTTAAATTAGACATTATAAATTTTATTTAATATTTTTATTACTTATTAAAAAAACTTTAAAATCGTTTTGATTTCATAAGCTCTTTTAAAAATGTAGCTTCCAAACATTTATTGAAAAGTCATTGTTTTTGCTTCTCTTCTTTCACTGACTAAAAGCAAAAGTAAGAACTATGTCAAACAGATTCGTAGTATAACATCATCATCAAATATATAGTTCAAATCTCATATCTCTATAAATAAATAAAAAAAAAAGATAGAGATAGAGAGATAAATTGAAATTACACTAACTAGCTAGATTTGATAATTCCATTAAAAAGAAGCTAGATTTAATAAAGTTATAAAATTGATTTCATCTATTCTCTTTATAGATGAATAGCACAAATTAATTGGTTTTTTTTTAATGATTTTTTTATAGACAACTCTTGAACTTTTTGAATTTCTCTGAACTTTTTTTTATGATTATCAACCACCTAAGCATATAATTTTTTGACACCATCAGTCTCGTTTGTTCATGTCCATTAAATTTTAGACGCCGTTTTGCATGTAACTTGCACATGAACCCCAAAAAGTGTATTATGGGGGTTTTTTTTTTTTTTTTTTAATATATATTCATTTTAAAACTTGAATGTAATACAATTACAACTCAAACTTGAACCTCAATTTTAAGATAATTTTTTTTTAAATTAAGTAAAAATAACCAATACTGCCTTTCTTAGACTATAGCATGCAAGTTTCTTGTAAAAAAAACTATTTAAATTTCAAAAGAAGTAAGTAAAAATGACAAATGATGTAAAAAATATAAGTTCAGAAGGGTTGATTGTCAAGAAAATGAGTTTAAATTATTAAATGCAAAAAAAATTAAGTGATATCTGTACAAATAGAATAAGACAACAACCCCAGATAAGACAAGAAAACAATCGACGTTCGTCAATTATGATTCCAATTGCCATATCAACATTAAAAAAAGATGGTTTGCAAATGTGAACAATTTGGATTAATTTTATGAATACCCTCACTTTGTACCCTATTTTATTTTACCCCCTAAATTATTGAAATCGGTCAATATACCCCCTGAACTACATAAAACCATTCAATCCCCCCCTCCGTCCAACTCCGTTTACATTTTTGACGGAAAAACATATATGGCAATTTAAAAAAATAAGAAAGGGTATTTTTATAAAAACACTTATATTAAACTTCATTCTCCATTAAGTCTTCATTTTCTTTCTCTAAATTAGAAAAACTCTTGATTTACCACTTAGTCTGAGTTCTCAATAAAAAATCATAGGGTTTCTTCAAAAATTTAAAAAAATTGAAGAGGAAATGAATTCAGATATGATTTCGTGCTTGTTGCTTCGAACAATGGCAAGTGGGTTTGACATTAATCTATTCGGAGTTCCTAATTATGGTAAGTTTTCTTGTTTATCAGTATAGTGAGTCGGTATTAGGAGAGATTAAGACATATATATGTGGTTTTGTTTATTTATGGATTTGTTGAGTGCTTTTTTAGGTTTCTATAATGCATTTATAGAGAGTGTTACCGTTTGGGTTCTAGTGATACTTTTACAGATGTCTTTTTTTTTTTTCCTGAGACTATGGGTCCACTTTGATTCTTTTTGCTATTCATGGGTCATTTAGAGAACTTTTGACCATAAAGCTCTTGTGCTTTTCAGAAGTGAAAATGCCACCAAAATAATAGTTTCCTTTTGTTCTGTATGTATGGTTGTTGTGTTGAAATTTTCACAATGTTAGAATGTGCAATAGAAGGACTAAAAACACTCAGGTAAATGTTTAATTAGCCAATGATGTTAAACTTGTTTTGTTAAATTAGAGAGTAGTTAACAATTAGTTTTTTTATTTTATTTTATTTTATTTTTAGCAACCAAAGCAGGTAGGTCGTCCTAAACAAGCAGTCTCGCCCACTCAAGCAACCTCGGTCTCTCAAGTAGCCCTTACTCCTCAAGCAGCCCCTATTGGTGTTAGTCTTAGATTCAAAATGACAGCTAGGAAGTGTGTTAATGGCAGCCAAGAACAACAGTCACTGATTCGCACCAGTCCTAGGTTTGTAAGGTATAAAACTGTTGCCAAGAAGATGGTTAATCCCAATGCAGCCAAGAAACTTGTCAAGGGTGCAAGTGCAAGTCATTCCAGTGTTAGTGGATGAATCAATGAGATTTTGCTGACTTTTTGAGAATTTGAATAGCTATAAATGGTTATCTGATGATGTTTTTAAATATCATGTATTAATGTAAATGTTTTGTGGTTAGTTGTCGTGGCTTTGTTTAGTATCTAGCTTTTGTGTCCATGTTTTGTAACAGTTTTTGAAACTTTGAATCAGTTGAAGGAATATATAACCATTATATCATGTTTTTTCATGGTTAGTTGGTTGAGATGAGATTAATCAATGAAAGTGTATTTAATTCTAATATAAACATTATACCACAACAGATGCGTCAATTGGATCTTTGTTCATATGTTACAAACAGGGGACATACAAAAAAGTTTTGTAAATTACAAAACTCAAAATTTCCTAAACAAACAACACGACAACAAGCATACACACAACTAGAAACATTTTATATTTCCTAACTTCACCACGGATTTTAACTATTTCTTCTTCCCTTTTGACAAGTTCTTGCTTCAAAATTAAAAACATCAAGATCTTTGAAATCAAGCTTCTCATCCACTCTCATAATTTCATCTTCAATAATTTCAAGACGCATCATTAGTTCTTCGTTTGCATATGAGGATTTTGAAATTGGTGGATCGATCTATATCATGTGCCCACACCCTTCAAATACACCATCTGCAATTTCAACAAAATAAAAAGGTTAATAGCCTAATGTTTGAAACGCCTATTTCAACGCCAACCAAAGTCGAAACTCAAGGAAAATAAATGGCAAAAAAAAAAAAAAAAAAAAAAAAAAAAAGTCACCTAATAAAACATGAACTAATTCCTCTCATTCAAATCCGTTTGAAATTTGGGAACAAAAAGGGAAAAATAACACTGTTTCAGATTATGGAGGGGAAGGGTAGTTATGAGAGTAAATTATCCCAACAACCATGCCAGATCGGCTTTTCCATCAAAAATATAAACGGAGTTGGACCGGGGTGAGGGGGGGATCGAATGGTTTTATGTAGTTCAAGGGGTATATTGACCGATTTTGATAATTCAGGGGACAAAATGAAATAAGGTACATAGTCGAGATGCATTCATAAAAACTTGATTGTAATACAATTATAACTCAAACTTGAACCTAAATTTTAAGATATATTTTTTTTAAATTAAGTAAAAATAACCAATAATGCCTTTCTTAAACTATAGCATGCAAGTTTCTTGTAAAAAAACCGTCTAAATTTCAACAAAAGTAAGCAAAAATGACAAATGATGTCAAAAATATAAGTTCATAAGGGTTGCTTGTCAAGAAAAAAGTTTAAATTATTAAACGCAAAAAAAATTAAGCAATATCTGTACAGATAGAATAAGACAACAATCCAAATAAGAAAACAATCAAAACTCATCAATTATGATAGGAACATAACAAAAAAAAAAAAGGGAAAATTGTAATTAATATCATTTTTATAAAAATAATTGAAATAAATAATAATTTTTTAAAATATTTAAAATAATTAGTAAATTTATTAAGTAAATAAAAATTTATTAGGTAAACTATTTTCATAAATAAATCATTTATAATAATTTTGTTATTTACTATTATTTCTTATAAATATTTAAAAAATCTTAGTTGCTTTAACTATTATCTGATTTTTTTTTTTTTTTTTTTGGAAAAAGTGTGTTTCCTAAGTAGGACTCATAATTTAAAATAAAACAAGGATAAAAATATAATTCCAATTGCCATATCAACATAAAAAAAAAAATTTTAAAAATAAAGAAAGAAAAAAAGATGGGTTATTTTGCTAATGTGAACAATTTCTCAGGGCGGTCTTTGAGCTATTTTTCTCCCATTTCGACAGCTTTTACGTCCACTGACAAATGGGGCCATGCTCTTCACCTCTCACCTCGTTCATGCGCTCAAACTCATCCGAACTCTCTCTCTCCAACTCGCCAAACAACCACTCTGTACGGTCTCCACAAACTTCATCATACAAAACCATGTTTCGGCCCCTGTTCCCAACCTTAAACCTCTCAACTCCAAGATCTCCAGCTACATGCGTCACGGCTTGGTCGACAGTGCCCAGAAGCTATTGGACAAAATGCCTCAGAGAAACACTGTCACGTGGAACGCGATGATACGTGGCTATTTTCTGAACGGTCGTTTCGAGAATGCCCTCACGTTGTTTGAAAAAATGCCCGAGCGAGACGTCGTTTCGTATAACACGGTGATTGCCGGGCTGATGCAGTGTGGAGATGTTGATGGTGCGAGGACAGTCTTTAGTGGGATGGGATTTAGAGATGTTGTCACTTGGAATTCGATGGTTGCGGGGTATATTCGAAACGGGATGATTTGTGAAGCTTTAAGAGTGTTTGATGAGATGCCGTTGAAGGATGTGGTTTCTTGGAACTTGGTGATTGGTGGGCTTGTTAGATGTGGTGAATGTGATTTGGCGGAGGAGTATTTTAGACGGATGAGAACCCGGGATGTTGTGTCTTGGACTATAATGATTTCGGGGCTCGCAAGTGCAGGACGGATTGTTGAAGCACGTGAGCTCTTTGATAACATGCCTGTGAGGGATAATCAAGCTTGGAATGCAATGATGGTTGGGTATATACAAAATGGATACATTCAGATTGCTGAGTCTTTGTTTCAGAAAATGCCCGAGGCAGACTTTGATTCTTGGAATGAATTGGTTAACGGGTTGTTGAAAAGGGGGAGAGCTAATCATGCCATGAAGCTTTTCATGGAAAGGCCAGAAAAATGTCAAAAAACGTGGAACTCAATCCTCTTGAAGCTCGTAAGAAACGGGCTCGTTAAGGAAGCACATGCGTTTCTGGAGAAAAGCCCTTATGGCGATGTAGTGTCATGGACGAATATCATTGTTGGATATTTTGAGATCGGAGAAGTTGACAGTGCGGTTAATATTTTTGACTTTATGCCAATTCGAGATGCTACTGTGTATAATGTGATTATATTTGGGTTAGGCGAAAAGGATCAGGGTGAAGAAGGTGTAAAACTTTTTATTAGGATGAAAGAGTCAGGACCATTGCCAGATGAAGCCACATTTACTAGTGTCTTGACAATATGTTCCGACTTGCCAGCGTTACAGCTCGGTAGGCAAACTCATGCCCTGGTTGTGAAAACAGGATACGATAAGTTTGTTGCAGTTTGTAATGCCATGGTTACCATGTACGCAAGATGTGGGAACATGAGTTCTGCTTTGTTGGAATTCTCTTCTATGCCAGACCACGACCTCATCTCTTGGAATTCTATAATCTGTGGATTTGCTCACCACGGGAATGGAGAAAACGCTTTGGACATGTTCCGACAAATGAGATCAGAAGACGTTGAACCCAATCATATAACCTTTGTTGGTGTTCTATCTGCTTGTAGCCATGCAGGGCTGGTGGACCTAGGTAGATATTTCTATCATTTAATGAAACATGAGTATTGTCTTCGGCCAACAAGCGAGCATTACACTTGTTTAGTTGATTTATTGGGGAGATTTGGACTTATCGATGAGGCAGTGAGTCTTTTAGGTCAAATGAAAGAAGATGGGATCGAAGTGCCTGCGAGCGTTTGGGGGGCATTGCTTGGCACTTGTAGAATACACAAAAATATTGAGGTTGGCAAGATTGCTGGGGAAAGGATTTTGGAGATGGAGCCTTGTAATTCTGGCGTGTATTTAATTTTGGCGGAAATGTACCTAAGTTGTGGAAAGAGAAAAGACGCCGAAAGAATTTGGACGAGGATGAAAGATGCGGGAGTCAAGAAGCAGCCAGGGTGCAGTTGGGTCCAGTTATGTCACAGTAACCACGTTTTTCTTTCAGGCGACGGTTCACATCCTCAGTTTAGTAGAATCAGTCCTGTGTTAGAGTTGCTTCTTATGGAGATGGAAACTAAAACTTCAAAATCAGTCGCTGCTTCTTTTCAACAAGGTTTTTTAGATGGATATTGTGGTTGAGATTGGTGACTTCCTCTTCAAACTGCATTGTTTTAAGGAAAACGGCCCAAACACAGGGATCATTGGATGCATACCCAGCATTTTGGCGGTGGCTGGATTTCCCTTCCTTTAAAATCAGATTGGCCGGGATCTCCAAGGACAGTGAGATGATCCACAGTCAGTTTTAAGTGATTATACACTACTATGTGAAAAGTATTCTATCTATATATTCATTTTCCTTTTCAACAAAGCATAGCCTCCTCAAGTATCCTACATAATTGTAACATTTGTTCACTAACATATAATTACTGATCCAATGGCAAATTACAAAAATTGAGCATAGGACATGCTGTTACTGATCCTTTGCTTCCTTTGAGATTGCTCTCATTTTGATCTCGATCCTCCTTGGACTTTTTTGTTTTTACAGAATCCTCTGTAGTATTTGGAATAACCTTACATTGTGCGTGTCTGTTTTGAGGTAATTTACGGTTCTTCAAAACCGATGATCGTTCCGTTTTGCTTCTGTTTCTGTTCCCAATCACCATGTCATTGTCTGAAAACAAAATTCCAATAAAAAAATAAATAAAAAAAGGAGTAACTTTGTATAGGCAAAGCTTGATGCACTATCTCCCTTCAACCCCTCGACTGAAATGCAGCAAAATGAAGGAAAATCCATAGACCGTCACCATCTTCCCTACCCCGTAAGAACTATGAGATAACCCCAAAGTACACCTTCGGCATCCAGGGGGTCATAGACCGACTATAGAACCTATTCTAATAAGTGGAACACTTTAGCTGTCCACTTTCAGGTTGGCCGTAAGGGTCCGAGAAGGGCAATCACTCGTTCTTAAAACTAGCTTTCTTAGGATCAAAGTCGGGTGCACTGTGAGGGATACATAAACATATTGCTGAGTGTTTTCATTAATTTCCTTGGCCTAGATGTTTAAGGGGGGGAAAAATGCAGTCCCCGAAACTCACATAGAAACAGTTAAGCAAAATTACCAGGACTAGATAATACAGCCCGCGGGCGAGGAATCGAACAGGCTCTAAGATGTTGTTTACCATCTTCATCATCAGCCTCTCTATTATCCTGTTCTGCTTCTGTTAATCAAGAAGATTCTAATGTGAGAATTGTAAGATATCTTGCTGCAAAAAGGTAAATCTAAATTTGGTTGGTAAAAAAGAAATAAATAAATCATGGATTAAAAGGTAATAAAATAAAAACCTTTTAGTACTGAAATCTTTGGCATGGAAACTACTTTAGGCATGTCATTAGAGGGAGATACGGCTATATTTGGTATGTAAGATTTTGGAACTTTTGCAATGGAAGGGACAAATGTGTCTTCTTCATGTTCCTCTGCAAATCATAGACCTCTGCAAATCATAGAAACATAAAACAAATATTTGAACAAATATTTAAACAAGTTTATAATAGGTGTGAAGTGATGGGCACGACCCGGTTGGAAACAATTTTCGTACCCGTTTCCGATTACGAAAATTGTGATACCAGAATTCAAAAAGGAAGATACAACATAAACAATTAGCCAAAGCCCGTTGAAAAGTGAAAGAAAACAATTCAAACACAGGCAGAAAAAGACATTTTAAAATAAATAAAAAAAAAAAGAGAAAGAAAGAAGCCAAGTTATGAGAAAACGATGGAAACTCCCATGGACCCAAATATCTCAATTGACCCCTCTATCAAAATAGGCTGTTTTTAAGAAATAAAAATTTAAAAAAATAATAAAAGACTTAAGTGGGGAAAACCCAGGGAAAAAAAAAAAAGATTGAAGAGGGAAAAAGAAGATCAAGAAATAAGAACCTGGAGAAGAAAAATCAGGGAAAACATGGTGATCATCTTGGTCTTGTTGCTGTTGTTTCACCTTCACCTTTGGATACACTACAAGATTCACAAAATTCAAAAAAAAAAAAGTAATAATAATAAATAAAAAGGTCAGAACAGAACCAATATTTTTATCTTTAAACATAAAACAGGAAACTAAAATCAGCATTAAAGAAAAAAAAAAAAAAAGAAAGATCAGAAACCCACTTTTTATTTTTATTTTTTTATATGTTGATCGAGCTAACTTTCTCCTTTTTCTTCTTTTTTTTCTTCGAGTACCCAGTTGAGAAAACTGTTGTGGTTTTTGAGCAAATGAAAAGAAGAAGAAAATACTAATATTAAAAAAAAAAAAGAAGAAGATAGAACAGTTTTTGGGCAGTCTTGAAGACGTTTCGGTTTCTCTCACCGAGGCCCTCCATGGTCCACAACAAGGTTGTTCACCGACGGCAGCAAATCCATGTCCCCAACAGGGGTCCCCTCATACTCGATGGTGGGATTTCGGAAGCAACGTCCGAGTTTGTCGGTGGAAGAACCGGCGCGGATCGGGGAGGCGACAACTCGGCAAACGGACAATCGGCGGCGTTGGGAGGACTGCTCTCCGATCCACTGAGCGGAGGCATTTAAGCTTCGTACCGTCGGGCGATTTCGTCGGATCTGGATCTCCTGAGCACGATTCCGTGAGTTCTGGCGTTTGTGGTAACCCGCGGCGGCGTTGGGAGAAGCCACGATTCCGTCGTCAGATCTTCGCGCCGCCGTCAGATTTGCACGCCGTCGTCAGATCTGTGGGTACTTGTTTGTCTTAATTTATTATTCATAATTATTCCAAATTGATTTTAAAATAATCATTTAATATGATATGATTTTGGTAATCTCATGACAATCTTTCTAGTGTGTATATATAAGTGAAGTATCACGATACAATGTAAATATGAAAATCAAAATCAAAAGAAATAAAATTTACGCTTAGTAAATAACCGCAAATGTCATTGAAACCAACAAAACTCTTAGAACAGTAAAAAAAATTCCATAAATTACAGTGAACAAATAACTAAAAAGTCAATTAGTGCCTAAGAATAAATTATATATATATATATATAATGGTGCAAGTAGAGATCTTGGCTTCATATGCCTTTAATGCTCCAACTACTTGTTCTTCTCTACTCCATAGAGAGATTTGATAGGACTTACAGATTTTGTAACTAGTTGGCTTTTAAAGTAAATATATACTTATTTTTCCTTTTAATCTTTTTCCCATTGGGTTTTGGATAGAGGGGTTTTAACGAGACATATTTGAAGACTATTTTCAAGTAAGAAGTTCCGACTCGATCCTATGAAACTGCCTTTCGGCTGCTTCTAGATTCCTTGATATGTGTCTTGATTCTCTTTCCTTTTTTGACGTATTTCTTCCATTTGAAGAACTTTTATGTAATCTAATTTTTTTCTTTATTTAATAATATTTAGTGGGATGGAAAAGTGAAGAAGGTGTTATATGGGGTGTTGACTTAGTCAGATCTCTTGGTACACCTACCGATTTCTATCACCACCATTTATTCAAAAAAGAAAGTGAAAAAAAAAAAAAAGCAATTCCAGTACTTGAATTCCATTTCCAGATTTTCCAAAGCCAACAAAGCAAGAGTTTCTCACTACTTGTTTTTCCATCTCCATGCGTGATGAATTTGCCTTGGTGAATTTTTTGGGATCTTATCAAACGGAAAAAATAGGAAAAAAAATTCAAATTTCAAAATATGAAAGATATATGAGTCTTCTTATAGCCTTTATTATATATTTCTCTTTTTCTTTTTCTTGTTACAAGGGTTAGTATTTATATATAAGCAATTGTACTAAATTAACTTAATTCAGATCAATTTGAGACTTGTCGGATTTCTGTATTACAGACAGAAATTCAAAATAATGGAATCAATTTTGCGTCTAAATTCATTGGCTATGCATTGAATTCCTTGGAATCATGAGTTTAGAGAATCTCAAAAGTTTTACTTAAATATATGTGTGAGTGTTCCAATGTATTTCAGTACGTACTATGCGACTAATTTGATTTTTTGTATAACAAAAGCAGTGAATGTATTAGTATATAAAATTAAAAAAAAAAAAATTTAAGGACTTACAATCTTAAAGCATAAGAGGCTTAGGGGGAAAAAAAAAATCATAAGAAAACTCGACAAAAATTAAAAGATGGCGGCAGAAATCCTTTTTATTACAAGTCCTAAGTTGATAATTCAATGAATATATATATCTACGTCCGGAGGCTTATTGTTTCTTCTATTTTCATTCCGAGTTGAAAATCTGTGTCCGGAGGCTTAACCATTTAAAAGGGGAGGCGCAAAGAGATGTGACTCTATCCCTAACCAAGCCACAACAAATCCCGAGTTGGAGAATTGAGAAGCAGCTTTAAGAATCATTCAATGGAACATACAAGAGGCCTGAATGTAGATAGAGCGTCGCAACAAAAACAAAAAATGAATTACCTGGAAAAGCAACTTGAGCTAGAAGGAAGCCAAATCTATAGCTGGGGGTAACTGAAGGCGCACCTCTGTTTCTCAATATCTCAACATTCAAACAGAAAAAACCCAACTGTGGTAATGCTGCTATCATTTTAATGACCACCTCCACTTCCCCTGCAAAGTGTTTGGCAGGATTCTTGCAGCAAATTGTAGTATTTTTAAGACGAGACTTTCTAGCCGATCTAATGTAACGACCTGACTAGGTAGGTTATTACTAACTATTACTTATCATAAACTTACTTGAAAACATTAATCTTAGTCTTAAAATTTCAGAATAATTTTTTTTTTTTAACATAAACTTTTAAATGCTTTCAAATCCGACTTCTTAAAATACTTGAACATTCAAATACTTTAAGCCTTTTAAATCATAATACAACTTAACTCATATAGCTTTACATAACTAAAGTCAACATACAATTCCATATGTCAATCTTAGCTTAAATACGATCTTTCAAAATTCTTGCCTACTTACTTACTTAACATTAACATGGCAAACCAAGTCCATCATAACTATTCCATAATTTCGAAACCATAACATATATGCATATATATATATATATATATATATATATATCACAATCCCAGATATGTACATACACACACTAGTTCACTATTTACATAAATTTATACATATAGCAATTCCGAGATATATGTATACAACTTATCATCATTCATATATATATATATAGTAGTTCCCAGATACATACATAGATATTTATATAAACATAACATAAGTATAATTGATCAAAGTAAGTTTGTGGAAAAATCTGCGTGGTAGTATCCCACACTGCCTCTTCTTCGTCACTGTCCATAATGCCTTTCACCCATTATACTACGGGCTTATTACCTACTGTATGAATATATCTGATGAGATTTCGCTCAGCAAATACAAACATAATCTCACAGAAATAACAACATAAAGAGCATAGCACATATTGATTCATGATCCGATTATTGTTTATTATGGAAAATAAGCGTAATACGATTATTCTCGATTATTCAAGTCTTATTCTTCATTATGAATTTCTTATCTTAACTTATTTTTGGGCCCTATGTGTACATACCGGGTTCGCATATTTCACAGAATGTTAGGTTTACAAGGTCCCTAACAAGTCTGAAAACAAATTTGGACATTTTAAAAACCAGAATTTAACTTAAACCCTCTCGTAGTTTAGAGATTGGTATGACACCTTACTATTCTTTCTATTAGTCTTAATTTTTCCTTAAATGAGTATGTCTATCTCCACACTCCTATGAAAAGTCTTATTCAAAGACTTAGTCTAAAACTAACGCTTATAAATTGTGATCTTATAAGTCATAGTTCTTATGCAATGACATGACATTAGACCAATAAAACAAACTAAACCAAGGCATAAATGTAAACATGGCACTTGTGTAAACATAGCATAAGTGTACAAGTGTGGTATGTTTGTAATGTGGCGTATTTGTATCTCATGGCATAAGTGTAAAAGATGGCAAACTATGAAAGTGTTACAAACTTATAAAAGTGGCACATCTATATCTAGCATGGCATCATGTGAACATGGCATAATCGTAACATGGAATACATATAACATATCAGCATGGCCTATTTGTAAATCATCATCATAACATAGCATGGCATACTTAGAAATCATATTCAAAATATAGCATTGCATACTTATAACTTATCATGATCTAACATATCATGGCATACTTATAACATGACATAATCATAGATTTAAGTCACATAATCCTAACATAGCATGTGTCTAATATAAACATTAGAGAAAATAGTTACTATTTTCATACTGTAGGCGAAGTTTATACTTATCTTGTGCATAGCATTTCCGCATTTTTAAATTAGAATGCGGTCAAGTATTTTCCTAAAATACATATCCAGTATGGGTATTAATTTAGTACTCTCAAGACATAATTTTATCTAAATCCCTTTTACAAAAAAGGAAATTAAGGAATTAATCCAAGAATGGGCGCTGCAGCCCCATGCTTTCAATTACTTACGGAATTTAAGTGAATTCATCTACTAATTCACAAAATTCCCTAATAAAAAATTCGGTTATTACATCCAACAAGTTCACATTTATCCAAATGTTCCAGATTGCAAAATAATCATCAGGAAAAAAACAACCACACCTCATGTTCCTGGTTTTATAAAAATTGTAAAGAGAAATCTCAAAATTAAACATGAATACGTCCCCAGCATCATCAACTTCACATTTTCAAAAGATCTTCAATAGTTTCGTACGGGGTCCTCAGAAATCGCCATAGATTGTGGTGGAAGATGGGATCGGGAGCAGTTGGCTCTGGAGAAGGAGCCATTTTCGTTGTTATTACGCCCGTAAAACGTGACTGGATCGAGAGGCCTCTGGTTGGGGTTCAAAAGCAGGAGAATATATTGCAAGTCCCGGCGGCCTGAGAATGCATGTGAAACATCAGCCTCCAGTGCACTTCCAAATTTTTTCAGATATTCATCTTTGATCTTCATCAAATCTCTTTCAGCCACTGTCGTGATGATCCGCACAATTTTCTGATGATCAATTCGACTTATAATTCTCATTCCCCGTATTGGATCTCTCATTGCCTTACCCAGCTCCTAAAAAGTTGCAAAAGCAATATCAGATTAAATTACAAAATACACCCAGATCTATTCACTTTTTTTATTTTTTATTTTTGGGTACAATCATACTATCTATTTCTGGCGTCTCAATGGGTTCCCAAATATATTTCTAAAATCAACACAGTTTTATATTTCTAAAATCAACACAGTTTTACTGATTTTTCCAAACCAAAGTATCATTATCATGAGCATATTGCAAACAAAAAATATCTAAAGCAGTTTATGCAAGATATATTAAAAAGTTAAGTGAAAATTAAAAATAAAAGCAGTAATAAACATAAATAGTAGACAGTTTGAACACTTCAGGTTGTGGAAGATGATTACCTCAGCAAAAAACAGTGGACGGTTCACAGCGCATTTTGTTAAAGTTACCACTCCATCCTCAAAAGGTCCAGGTGCACGTGATAATACCTGAAAATAAAAAAAAAATAAAAACAAAAAAACAAAAACAAAACAAAACAAAACAAAAAACGAAAACAAGAAACAAAACAAAACAAAACTGACTCAGTCGGACACAACAACAACACAACCAAAACTTGAAATGTGGAAAGATGAAAGACATGAAAGGCAATATACCTGCTCCAGAGTTATTTCATACTTTTCAGCAAAATCACTAACAACACGACTCCGATATTTTTCATCTATTCCAACTAGAGTGTCCACGAGAGCCTCCTTGTAATGATTGGTCACGAAAACATTTTTATACAGAAGTCTCAACTGGTTTGCATGGTGCTGTTTGTCTACCATCTCTACATCAGTATCTCCGTGCACTGCAGAAGCTGGGCGTACACGTTCTAGCAGCAACTATACATAGACCAATCGAGGCAAAACAATTAAGGATCTTAGTTGGCTTCATTTTCTTCATCCATAAAGTATAATTTTCTTTAAATAAAAAATAAGAAGAAATAAATAGTAGTGACAGGAATCAAATAGGTATATCAAGACATGCTAATTTTAACACCTTTATCATTAAAATTAATAAATTATAGCGAGACTAGTCCTTGTTTATGCATATATGTATGGATGTATGTATGTATCTATGGATGCAGTATACTTATATTTAGCAGTCTACTAGTATCAGGATGAAATCCTCGACTCAGTTTATGAATTACCGACATTAGAATGTTTAACAAATTACAACTTCAAAGGAATCTGTTCAAAACCTGAGGACACAGATACAAATTTCTCAAAGGAACATCATTAGTTATTAACTGGACACCTACAAAATATGTTATCCACAAAAGAAAAACGGGGGAGAAGTGTCCCTCATGAAGATGCACATATTGATTGCTTGCTTGTAAATATATAATACATACATGTATGTATTCTTGTACTATATGCATGTAAAACTGATCAATCAATAAATTTCATTTTTTGTTTTTTCTTCGTGGAAATCAATCAAAAAAAAAAAAAAAAAACAAGAAAAAAGTTGATGACTATACTTAAGAATTATCTGTAACCATTTTTTTTAACACTCTACTAGTCAGCGCGATTCGCGAAAAACATTGCTATTTTGTCTTGAATATATAATGTAGGCATCCTTATACGTAGATATCATATGATAAGTAAGAAATGCAAGAGTTATTTGTTTTCTCACTCTCGTAGTTATTCTCTTATTTTTCTTCTAGCCACACGTGATCTAACGCCCTATAATAATGAAGCTTAATTAAAAACCATTGTTTTACTTGTTATTCACTACCATTTTCCCCTCAAAAAAAAAAAAAAAAAAAAAAAGACAGACTACCATTTTACTTTTTCCAACAATGAACAGATAATTGTATTGGGTTATAAAAGGCACTGAAAATACTTGAAACATTATGACACTTGACAAGATAACTTATCAGAGTATCCAACAAATTAAAATGATTAAATAATAACCCTAAAAAACAAAATGATTAAATAGGAAAAATAAAATTTGGTGCTAATAAATAAAATTTTACCATCAAAATTTTGTAATATAAGAGAGAGGGAAAATAGTGAATAATAAAAAATATGGATCCACATCCTCTGTTTAATTTTTGGTGTCCTAAATGGTGTCTAACCAAAAATATCATGGTATGACATATTAAAAAGTTTAAAAAACTTTATAACTAATTTTTTAAATCTTAAAATCTAACTTATATTAATGATGTATCAAAATATAATTGGTTAGACACCATTTAAGATTAAAAAAAAAGGACAAGAGATGTCAATAGTAAATAGCATATTTATGGAAGCTAAAATAAGAAAATAGAATGGCAGAGTTCCAATAACAAGTAAAAGAACAGTCTATAATTAAGCTTATTTTCATAGGAAAATAGGATGATATGTGACAAGAGTAGGAATAAGAGAGTAATAAATCAAGTGACCATAGTATTCCTCTAACCAAAATTGATAGCAAACTAAGAACACATAAAACATACAAACCTTTTGAAGAGGACCATCAGTGAAGTTTTTTATGTCAACTTCAAGTTCTACTCCAAATAGTGAATGGTAGCTTCTTTTAATTTGTGGTATGTCCGGTGCGGCGAGATAACATAATATATTTGTTGCATCTGTAAAAGGGTACCCTTCCCATGCCTCGTGGATGCGAATTGCAACATATACTTCATATGGAAGCAGGTATCGTGCCAGAGCCTGAGCGGTGACGAACAAAATTAGAAACTAGATAAGACGAAAAAAAATGTGTGATTTCAGATCTTTAGGACAAGCACTACTGCATACTGCACCGATATAATTCGAGTAGTAATTCGACGAGAGAAATTTAGTACTGCATGGACAGATAGGTACATACATAATAGCTAGGTGCGCGTAATGTATCATTCAGTATCAAAGTCTTGTATGCGTACCTTGTGGCATGGATCACCTTTTACTTTCTTGCAAGTTTCATAAACTGCCAAGAAGAACGATCGTCGGCCATATTCTGTTGCAATAGCTTCAATCGCTCCATCACGCTTCTCTCCAATAAGAGCCTTAATTGCGTCTCGGCTTTTTACATAAGGCGAGTCTGCAAAAATAAACATGAACATCAACAGAATCAGGATTCAAGACGGGGCAATAGGAAACAAGTGAGAAAAGGCTAAATAGCATATTTATAGAAGCTAATTAAAAAACAGATGACATATTTACAAAGCTATTAAAGTAAATAACGTATGAATATTTATTTATTAATTTATTTATTTTACTAAGATTAAATTAGGGCGTTTGGACATTTGACTTAAAAACAATTTCATGTTTTTTAAACACTAGTTTTGTTTTCTAAAATCAAAACAATATGCTTTTTTTATTTTTTATTTTTAGAACAGCTTTGAAAAAACAAAGTTACAAAAATGTATAACATTTAGAATACTACACTTACAAAGTGTTGTTTTCAGTGTTCTAAAAACAATTTTTAGCTCCTTAAAATATATATATATATATATATATAAGTTACCTTAAAAAACAACTTTTAATATGACACTTTATAAATATATATATATAGAAACATCTATAGATGAATATTATTTACATTAGGGGTGCTAATACAAGTCGCGACACTACGACACGACTCGAAAACGACACGAATTTCGCGGGTTCGAGTTGGGAAAAATAGGGGGCGGGTCAAATTCGGGTCACCCGAAATTGACACGGGAAAAAAAACGGGTTGTGTTCGGGTTGGACCCATAGAACCCGAACACAACCCCTTTTTTATGTCAATTTCGGGTCAATGTCGTGTCAATTTGGGTCAAAATTTGTGTCAATTCAGGTCAATTTCGGGTCCAACCCGAATTTCGTATCAAATTCGTGTCAATTTCGTGTCGCGGGTCAAATTCGGTTCGTGTCATGTCAACCCGTTACAGGTTCGTGTCGCGGTTTCAAGTCGTTTTCGTGTCACGGGTCGTGTTCGGGTTGGGGAAGAAAAAATCCGACACGGCTCTAACACAACACGAATCTGACACGTGACACGAATTGCCATCCCTAATTTACATACTCAATGTGGTACTAAAATAGGGGTGGGGTGTCGACAACAGGCTCAGGCTTGGGATCAGGTTTCAAGTTTCGGGGTCAGGTTTTAAGATTGAGGACGGGGTCATGTTTTGGGACAAAGATCGAGATCGTGTTCTGTGACTGGGGTCGTAAGTCAAAAAATAAACTTTAATTTGGTCGACCATTGTTCACGAAGTAAGTTTATAGACTTTCTGTACATTTTTTTTCTTTAGTAATTTAAAAATAATGCTATGCTTTATTACAAAATCTGTGTTTTTAAGTGTCAGCTTAGTACTTAAACATTTGCAATTTAAAGTGATCGTGCACAACAAACTTTTTTCATTAAAAAACAAAATAAATAAATAAATAAAGTCATTAAATTAATTAATTAGACAATTAAAATAAGAAGAGCAGTACTTACCTTGAGCCAAACGATCAAGGAACCAGACAACCTTATCTGGAACGGCAGCGTGAATAGGATAATCCAGGATATCTCCATTCCAACTATTCCAGAAATCAATTAATACCTAGAGGTATAAATGCAAAGATATGCAAATTCGTTAGACCTAGTCGTATTCATTCTATATATATGTGGGAACATTAAGGAGTGATTTACAGAAAACAGAAGATATATTAGTCACCGAAAGATTCCTGTGTAAGGTCAAAAAACCGGAAAAGGAAAGAAAAACGAAAATCAGGCAACATCTGAACAATTACTTCACGGCTAGTTTTTATTTACCTGACCAAGATCCATATTGATAAAGCTGAACTTCCTAATTTTTCTGACGCCGCCGCTGTAAGAGAGCGAGGTTTTCTAGGAGAATATTTGTGCTTAGAAGCGGCCAGATTAAGCAGACTTTTTTTTTTTATACCGCTAGGTGCTGAAGAAACCCTAGTTGATGACAACGACCTTAATGTTTAAATATTTCAGTGGACGCGTAACATTTAAGCAAGTGGGCTGCATTTGCCATTAATAGGGCTTTTTACAACATTAACCTCCAAGTAAGTAAAGCAGATGTCCTAACAAAATAAATCCATGTGTCTACCATTTCAAAAAATAAATAAATACATATACATATGTATATATTAAAATTTCAAAAGTTTTATCCTTAAAAAAAAAAAAAAAAAAAAAAGCCAACGTCCATTATGTTCGTCTTAATTTTTTTTTTTTTTGTAGTATGAGATTAGTAGTATTGTAGCAATCTTTTAAAAAAAACAAAAAACAAAAAAAACATGGCAATCTTTTCCAGTATATATATATTTATTTTTGTAGAGAATTTTTGTGTTAATTGATCGATTCATGGAGAGAATTTTCTTGCTTTGAGGGATCAATTTTTGCATGTCATAAAAGACTCAACAAGGGAGTTCCTGGCACACGCAAGAAGAACCGAACGTACTAAATATTTATAGGTTTTACGAAGTATATAAACTTTAATTGGTAGACCATTTTATAGGTTTTACGAAGTATCTTTTTAACTTTAGATGAGAGAGAAATAAATAGCATCCTTACAGCAACTAATTAAAATTAATAAGGTTTTGAAAATACTTGAAATTAGTATTAGGTAAATAGACATTTTTAAAATTAAATGGTCGAGAATTCTTTATTTAGGAAAATGGTCATCAATCAGTAATTGACTGTCAATGAAAAATACATATTAATGTTATTCAATCACTAATTGACTAGTAATTGTTCATTTCTATAAAAATAAAAGAGTTGCTATATTTGCACACACACACAATATTTATCATTACCCTCACCTAATAAATGTTTCTTAGTATTAACATAGTAAATCTATCATCTTTAAAATACTTTTTATATAATACCATACTTAACTGTCTCATGATACACCCACTTCCAATTTAATTTTGATTTTAGTTTGTTTTATTAAATAAGAAAAAAAAAATATACTTTTTTCACAAAAATTTACGATACAATATCTCTAAGAAAAAGAGGAAAAAATAAAAATTCTTTCGTGGATATTGACAATAAGAATTGAAACCTACAAAGTAGATTGATAAAATTAATTAAATTAAATCATATATGTAAAGGGGTACAAAATTTTATAGTTTTTACCATCTCGGTATTGAATATATTAGGTTAATCCATGACATAATTATCTCTATTCTAATCATCCTATATATATGTACGTATATAATTACATAAGCTAACATAGCAAGAAAAAATAAATAAAAAGAAAAATCGTATAAAAAATCACGAAGAATCATTTTCAAGTACTAAAAACAAAGAAAAGAACACATAATACTAATGAATCAAAATTTGAAACACATACTTCAATAGTTGTTGAATCTTTAAGAGACTTACGAAAAAAGATTTCTTAAGAAAAAATTTTTTTGATGAAAAACAATTTAAGATTTATAAAATGAAATTAATATTAATTAAATTTGTTGGCAATTTTTTTATAAAAAAAATATTTTTTTTTCCTTTTATAGTTAATGTAATGTATGTTTTTTAATTATTTAATAAAAAATAATATTTGATTTATAGGTATGTGGGGAATGAGCATTCTTAATGGATAAGAATTTTTAATGATTTTGTGAGGGTATTTATCAATATTGTGGGTGCAAATAAAATCTCTCAAATAAATAAAAATAAAAATAAGGGCCAGTTCCCTAATGTTACAAAATTTCAATCATTTATTTAAAAATTCTTTAAATAAAAAGAAATTTAACAATATATCACAAAATAGTTGAAATAAATAAAAGTAAAGAACAAACTTATTAGGTAAATGATTTACTTACTTTTACTTTTAATAAATATATCATTTACTTTGTAAATTTACTATCTACTATTACTTACTTCAGATACATTAAAATCATGTTATTTATTTTTTAAAATTTCTAAAAAAATGCTATTTACTATAATTTACATGAATGGAAATTTATTTCTTTAGTAATGTATATGTATAATTTAGGTTTTGCTACTTTTATTGTCAGCATAGTACTTAAGATATATGTATGCAATTTAGGGTTTGTTCGGGAGAATTTTTGAAGATAGAATTTTAGTAGTTGGATTGAAAATGTGTGTGTGGGAGGAGGATTTTTGAAAATAAACTGTGATATAGAAAATAATGTAAAAATTTGAAATATATTTAAAAAAATACAAAATAAATCTTATTTTAATCATCTCGTAATTGTGAGCATGCTATACAAATTCGATATAATTCATGGGGTTGAAGCATCGCAGCATGGTGTGAGTAGTATATAGCTTATATAGTTTTATGTATATGACATTAGATATCATATTATACATATCTATTTACATTTTTTTTTTATTGAACATCCGAATTTCCCACTTTTTTTAAAAAACTTAAGTAAAAATACACGTAGGAAGTACAGAAACAAGATTTCATAACTTCACTGGCAAGCTCAATGATTAGACGATTCAACACTACCATCTACGGCATGCCAACATAGTCAGCAACACGATGAATTTTGAAAAACTGACACCATTTAATGCCTCGGACAACGCTGTTGGACACTTGAAATTAATTCAAAGACCTGTACATGTATGTGTGCATACGAACTTTATTTCTTACCCATCTGTTACAAGTGAGATCACTGTTCAATACTCCAAACTTATTTTAGGTACACCATATTACACAAATGTTTCAATATTGAACAGCACCATACTGGCCACAACATGACTGTTGAACAAAACAAAATATATATTATACTTATTAATATACTAAAAGAGAGTAAGGGTTTCACTGTTTTTTATACAGTAACGAACAGTGACTTTTGTTTTTTTTTTTTTTTTGTTGCTTTTGCTGCAGTAATATGCAATACTTTTTATTACAGTGATGTACAGTAACTGCTTTTTCTATAATAAAATGACGATTTTACCCATAACCCATGTGTTGATTTTGGTTTATCTACAGTGGAAGGACAGTTTTGTCTTCACATATTTTATTGTTTTGTCTACAGTGCAGAATCTTTTTTGCCCCTCTGATTTAGTTGGTTTTCCTCCATCTACAGTGAGTTGACCTTTTTACCCTTATTATGCAGAAATTGCCGGTTGCCCGCACAGTATAACCCGCACAGGTCAATTACCGTTTACCCCTCTTTTTTAGTTGCTTTTCTTTTTCCTACAGTGTGTTGCCGGTTTTACCCCTATTTAGAGTTTTTTTTTTATTTCTTAATATTGTTTTTGCCACTTTTTTTTGGACGCTAAATTTTAGATATTAGATTCCGATCTATTATTGTATTGTGTTTTTGCTCACTTTGCCTTTTTTTTTTATTTTTAAACAATTTTTTACTTTAAATTTTAATCTTTATTTCGAATTTTTTTTCTGGGTTTTTTTTGTGTGTTTTTTTTTTGTTTCTTTTGTTATATTTTTTAAAGGCCCTTTTTTTTTTTAAGATTCTGCATTTTTTTTTTGTGTCTTTTTTGTTTGTTTTGTTTTATATTTTAAAAATCATTTTTTTAACGTTTTTGCATGTATATAACTTGATAAAAAAAATTTTTTGGGATTTTTTTTAAACAGTAAAAAAAAAAAAGAAGAAAATGAGATATACTTTTTATTTTGTTATAATTTTTTTGTTAGGGTTAGTTTTTTCCGGTTCTTTTGAGTCTAAAGATTTTTTTTTATTTTTTATTTTTTTTTGTTTTAATTTTTTTTTCTTTAAATGAGTATGACTACATAAGAATTTTTTAGTTTTTTGCTTTTGTTTTCGTTTTTATTATTGTTAGTACTATTGTCATTTTGATTTTGCATCTTCACTATTATGAGAGATTTTGAGAAGAATTATACTTATTATAATTATAATATTTATCTTAACTAACTGTTTTTATTATATAATACTCAGTTATTTATTTATTTTTTCTTCCCTCCCCGTTCAAGGCACGGGTATTAAACTCATATAATACTAAAAAAATAGATATATTGGATGTTAACTGATGAATTATAACAAATTTAAGACGTGGTATTAAATTGTTCAAATAAAACACTTCAATTAGAAATGTTCAAATAAAGATCCCTTGGAGTTGTTTGTGGCGACAAATCCAACCAATAACATTTTAAAAAATAGCGTGAAACCTGTTTATATGTAGTATAAAGGTGCTATTTAACATGGAACATGTGTGTGATCTAGGTTTTTTTATTTCTTCTCCTACCACTATCTTTGAGAAAGTACCTGAGTGACACAAATTTATAGATAATTGCATTAATATGATACAAAAAATTAACATTAAACTAATTGGATATAAAATTAAATTAAAATTAACTAAAATTTGAATTATATTAATCAAAAATGAAAAATTTATGTTATGTTAGTCAATAAATTTAAAAAAATGTGGTTATTTAGATCCTTTTCTAGGTTGGGGGAGAAAATTCTTTGGGAGGCCATTCAACTTACACAACTATTTCCTCCAAGTCTCACCTCTATGCGAGGAAGCTTTTAGGCCATGTTTGGTGCTCCATTTAATCTCTAACTAAATTATAATTTTTTTACTGATTTTTGATTTTTTTTCTGAAAAGTTAATAAAAATTATAATTAGTTTTTGAAAAGTTAATAAACTTCAATTCCAACCGGTAATCTAAAAGGAAGCTTAATGTGAAAGAGGTTTTTTTATTTTTTATTTTATTTTTTAATCACATGTGATTTTCTCACAATTACCGTTAAAATTTTCCTTTTACTTGTTTGCTAATTATTATTTTTTTAACAGACCAACCAGAGGCGTCCACGTGATTGGTTTCTCTCCGTGTGTGTCTGTGCGTTTGTTTGGTTGGAATCTAAACAAAAGGGCAAGGTATTTTGGCGTGGGGTCAAAAAGCATCTGAGTTCGGAAAGCCAACGTGAGGAGACCGTTGTCTCATTGTTGAGCTTGTGGCGGCACTGTAGGACCCACCCCTCCACACGGACCACGACCGTCCGTTTTGGCTGCTCCTGATTGGGAATTGGATGCTTTTCTGAAAAAGGGCACTGTCAACCCTTCCAATGCTATTTCCTATACACGTGACCAAATTCTTTTAGTATATGTTTGATTCCTCAGTTAAAGATAAAATTTTTAAATTAAAATTAATTAATTATTTAAAAATTATAAATTTTTTAAAAAAAGATAAAAATTGATATGAAAAAGTATAATTTAGTTGGAGTTAAGTTAAAAAGTCAAACGAACCCTTAGTATTCATTTCGCTCGTTTGATATGAAAAATTAGAATGATTTTGATTGGAGTTAAGTTGAACTTTAAAATTACAGGTTTGATTGATTGGAGTTAAAAATTTTAAAAACATGTGTTCGGAAAAAAAATAATAAATATGCATCTTATTTTGTTCGTCTCGAAATTTTATGTAATTTATATAAAAAAAATCATCTTATTTGAATTTGGAATGACAAAGTTTTGAACTTTATGTTTAAGTTTTTAAATTATAGTTTGAGTTGTAAATAATAAAACTGAATTGATTTTTCAAAAAAAAAAAAAAAAAAAAAGTAGACAAAAACCGTTAAAGTTGGATAACTTGAGTGGATGAAACAAACATGTGCTTCACTTTAACTGATTTGACAAGTTTCTAAATAGTTATCGATAAAACAAAGACAATTTTCATAATACAATGTTTATTTAAAAGTTAGGATTAAAATTGCAAGCATAACATTATTTTTTTTTTAGAAAAGGAAATGTGAAAAAAATTCCAAAATAAAGATTAGGAATATCGACTCCAATCTTAAAATTATATGATGATGAATTAGCATCTTTTTATTAAAACTATAATTATCTAACACTAATTAACGTGACAATTATTTTATAAATTATTAATTAAAAAATAACAACTCACACATAGCCCATAATTTGATACTTAAAGGTTGACAATCTAAAAAAAAATTTTGATTGTTCATGGATGCAACTAGTAACTATTTTATACTCCATAATTTCCATAGAAACATTGTTTTAATCATATGCGTTTAATATCTTGATATTACAAGATTCCTGTCAACATCTTTAATCTCTACATCTCATGGCTTTTGTTCTCATTTCTCAACATACATTTTGCACATACAAATAAGAATTTTTTTGTTTAAATTTGAAGCAGGAGATTCAAACTCAACAATTTATTAGAATATGGTATGATTTTCTATTATACTACATCCGCAATCATAATTTTAACTATTTTACTCTATTTAAAAATAAATAAAAATCTATTTTACTATTATCTTTGATTTTTTTTTTTTTTTGGGTGAATTGCGTTTTAAAAACTCAATAAGGTTCGAAGAATGTAACTAAGCAAACTAACGTTTTTGTGATCCAGAGTGACTCCATTAATGCGGCGGTGACACCGACACGGAGTGGGAGAGCTTCGATGGAGGAGGATTGAGAGAGCAGTGAGGAGAATCGGGAAGGGGAGATTCTGAGGTGGAGCAGAGCATGGTCCGAGGGGAAGTGGGGGAGGTTGGGGCGGAGCCTTTTGAGGGTGTGGAAGTACGAGCCTATGGCCGTGGTGCTGGCGGTCGTAGCCATGGACGGTGGTGGTGGTGGTTGGTCTTTTTTTTTTTTTTTTTTTTAATTTATAAATTTTAATTTAATTTAATTTTTATTTATTTATTTATGTGGTGGTGGTTTTTTTCAGTTAAATGGATTGAAGGTGTGGAGATTGCGGCCAGTGAGGTCTTGGGGAATGGGGATAAGGTGACTTTTTATTCTGCACTGCATCCAAAAGAGAGTGAGAGACCTACTTCGTTTGGTTGATTAGTTAGTGATAAAATTTTTAAGTTAGAGTTGATTAATTTTTTAAAAAATTAGATATAATTTTTATGAATTTTTAAATATATATATATAAAAATTGAGATAAAAAAATAAAATTTAGTTGGAGTTAAGTTGAAATATCAAACGGAGTAATAAATAAACAATAAGAATGTGACAAAACTTTATGGGACTTCAATGCCTTCCACTTAGCGCATACTTGAGTGTAGTTTGGGTGGTAAAATGGTAACAGCCTATATGTGTGATGGAATTGACAATTAGATCATGTTCGGACTATGAATTCAAATCTATAAGTGATGTAGTAAATTTATGTGTAAAAAAATTTTTGAAAAAATATTTAAAACAAGATGGTAAACTCAGCGTTAGTTGTATTTGTTTTATGTTATTACTACGTCATAAAAAGATAGTGTCCTACAAAGATTAGTGGTTACAAAGATAGTGTCTTAAAAAGTTTGTTTAACATAGTTTTTTATAAACATTTAGATGATTTATTGAAAAAATCTTTTTGTTAAAGTCAAAAAATAGGACTTCCAAAAAAAGTTTTTTTTTTTTAAATTGACTTCAAAATTTATATCAAGTTTAAATTAGACATTATAAATTTTATTTTCAATATTTTTATTACTTATTAAAAAAACTTTAAATCGTTTTGACTTCATAAACTCTTTTAAAAATGTAGCTTCCAAATATTTATTGAAAAGTCATTGTTTTTGCTTCTCTTCTTTCACCGACTAAAAGCAAAAGTAAGAACTATGTCAAATAGATTCATATTGTAACATCATCATCAAATATATAGTTCAAATCTCATATCTCTATAAATAAATAAATAAAAAGAAAAAAAGATAGAGATAGCGAGATAAATTGAAATTACACTAACTAGCTAGATTTGATAATTCCATTAAAAAGAAGCTAGATTTAATAAAGTTATAAAATTGATTTCATCTATTCTCTTTATTGATGAATAGCACAAATTAATGGGTTTTTTTATAACTTTTTTATAGACAACTCTTGAACTTTTGAATTTCTCTGAACTTTTTTTTATGGTTATCAACCACCTAAACATATAATTTTTTGACACCATCAATCTCGTTTGTTCATGTCCGTTAAATTTTAGACGCCGTTTTGCATGTAACTTGCACATGAACCCCAAAAAGTGTATTATGGGGTTTTTTTATAATATATATTCATTTAAAAACTTGAATGTAATACAATTACAACTCAAACTTGAACCTAAATTTTAAGATAATTTTTTTTTAAAATTAAGTAAAAATAACCAATAATGCCTTTCTTAGACTATAGCATGCAAGTTTCTTGTAAAAAAACTATTTAAATTTCAACAGAAGTAAGTAAAAATGACAAATGATGTAAAAAATATAAGTTCAGAAGGGTTGATTGTCAAGAAAAGAGTTTAAATTATTAAATGCAAAAAAAAAATTAAGTGATATCTGTACAAATAGAATAAGACAACAACCCCAGACAAGAAAACAATCGACGTTCGTCAATTATGATTCCAATTGCCATATCAACATTAAAAAAAGATGGGTTATTTTGCTAATGTGAACAATTTGGATTAAATTTATGAATACCCCCCACTATGTACCCTATTTTATTTTACCCCCTAAATTATTGAAATCGGTCAATATACCCCCTGAACTACATAAAACCATTCGATCCCCCCCTCCGTCCAACTCCGTTTACATTTTTGACAGAAAAACAGATATGGCAATTTAAAAAAAATTAAGAAACGGTATTTTTATAAAAACACTTATAATAAACTTCATTTTCCATTAAGTCTTCATTTTCTTTCTCTAAATTAGAAAAACTCTTGATTTACCACTTAGTCTGAGTTCCCAATCAAAAATCATCGAGTTTCTTCAAAATTTAAAATAAAAAAAAAATGAAGAGGAAACGAATTTAGATTTGATTTGGTGCTTGTTGCTTCGAACAATGGCGAGTGGGTTTGACATTAATCTATTCGGAGTTCCTAATTATGGTAAGCTTTCTTGTTTATCAGTAAAGTGAGCTGGAATTATGAGAGATTAAGACATGTATACGTGGTTTTGTTTATTTATGGATTTGCTGAATGCTTTTTTAGGTTTCTATAATGTATTTATAGAGGTTGTTGCCGTTTGGATTCTAGTGATACCTTTACAAAAACTTTTTTTTTTTTTTTTTTTTGAGACTATGGGTCCACTTTGATTCTCTTGCTGTTCATGAGTCCTTTAGAGAACTTTTGACCATAAAGCTCTCCTGCTTTTCGGAAGTGAAAATGCCACCAAAATAATATTTTTTTCTTGTTCTCTATGTAGGGTTGTTGTGCTGAAATTTTCACGATGTTAGAATGTCCAATAGAAGGACTAAAAGCAATTAGGTAAATATTTAATTAGCCAATGATTTTAAAATTGTTTTGTTAAATTAGAGAGTAGTTTACAATTAATTTTTTTTTATTTTTTTATTTTTAGCAACCAAAGCAGGTAGGTCGTCCTAAACAAGCAGTCTCGCCCACTCAAGCAACCTCGGTCTCTCAAGTAGCCCTTACTCCTCAAGCAGCTCCTACTCGTGTGTGTTCCTCTCAAGCAGCCCCTATTGGTGTCAGTCTTAGATTCAAAATGACAGCTAGGAAGTGTGTCAATGGCAGCCAAGAACAACCGTCACTGATTCGCACCGGTCCTAGGTTTGTAAGGTTTAAAACTGTTGCAAAGAAGATGGTTAATTCCAATGCAGCCAAGAAACTTGTCAAGGGTGCAAGTGCAAGTCATTCCAGTGTTAGTGGATGAATCAATGAGATTTTACTGAATTTTGAGAATTTGAATAGCTATAAACAGTTATCTGATGATGTTTTTAAATATCATGTATCAATGTAAATGTTTTGTGGTTAGTTTTCGTGGCTTTGTTTAGTGGCTAGCTTTTGTGTCCATGTTTTGTAATAGTTTTTGAAAGTTTGAATCAGTTGATGGAATATATAATCATTATATCATGTTTTTTCATGGTTAGTTGGTTGAGATGAGATTAATCAATGAAAGCGTATTTAATTCTAATATAAACATTATACCACAACAGGTACGTCAATTTGATCTTCATTCATACGATATAAACATGGGACATACAAAAGAGTCTTGTAAATTACAAAACTCAAAATTTCCTAAACAATAGCACTACAACAAGCATACACACAACTAGAAACATTTTATATTTCCTGACTTCATCACGGATTTTAACTATTTCTTTCTCCTTTTTGACAAGTTCTTGCTTCAAATTAAAAACATCAAGATCTTTGAAATCAAGCTTCTCATCCACCCTCAAAATTACATCTTCAATAATTTCAAAGACGCATCATTAGTTCTTCGTTTGCATATGAGGATTTTGAAATTGGTGGATCGATCTATATCATGTACCCACACCCTTCAAATACACCATCTGCAATTTCAACAAAATAAAAAGGTTAATAGCCTAATATTTGAAACGCCTATTTCAACGCCAACCAAAGTTGAAACTCAAGGAAAATGAATGGAGAAAAAGAAAAGAAAAGAGAAAAAAAAAACCCCCCACCTAATAAAACTTGAACTAATTCCAACTCATTCAAATCCGTTTGAAATGAGAGTTATTCTATTATGGAGGGGAAGAGTAGTTATGAGAGTAAATTATCCCAACAACTGTGTCAGATCGGCTTTTTCGTCAAAAATGTAAACGGAGTTGGACTTTGGGGGGGGGGGGGAGGGATCAAATAGTTTTATGTAATTTAGGGGGCATATTGACAGATTTCGATAATTTAGAGGACAAAATAAAATAGGATACCTAACCGGGGGGACATTTGTAAAAACTTGAATATAATACAATTATAACTCAAACTTGAACTTAAATTTTAAGTTAATTTTTACCAATAATGCCTTTCTTAAACTATAGCATGCAAGTTTCTTGTAAAAAAAACCGTCTAAATTTTAACAAAAGTGAGAAAAAATGACCAATGATGTCAAAAATATAAGTTCAAAAGGGTTGCTGAAAAAAGTTTAAATTATTAAATGCAAAAAAATTATGCGATATCTGTAAAAATAGAATATGACAACAACCCAGATAAGAAAACAATCAAAACTCATCAATTATGATAGGAACATAACCAAAAAAAAAAAAATGTAATTAATAACATTTTTATAAAAATAATTGAAATAAATAGTAATGTTTTGAAACATTTAAAATAATTAGTAAATCTGTTAAGTAAATAAAAATTTAAAAGGTAAAAATATTTACATAAATAAATCATTTATAATAAATTTGTTATTTATTATTATTTGTTATAAATATTTTAAAAATCTTAGTTGCTTTAATTATTATCTGATTTTTTTTTTTTTTTGAAAAAGTGTGTTTCCTAAGTAGGACACAGAATTTAAAATAAAACAAGGATAAAAATAAAATTTCAATTGCCATATCAACATTAAAAAAAAAAAAAAAAAAAGATGAGTTCTTTTGCAAATGTAAACAATTTATCAGGGCGGTCTTTGAGCTATTTTTCTCCTATTTCGACAGCTTTTACGTCCACTGACAAATGGGGCCATGCTCTTCACCTCTCACCTCGTTCATGCACGCAAACTCATCCGACCGCTCTCTCTCCAACTCGCCAAACAACCACTCTGTACGGTCTCCACAAACTTCATCGTACAAAACCATGTTTCGGCCCCTGTTCCCAACCTCAAACCTCTCAACTCCAAGATCTCCAGCTACATGCGTCACGGCTTGGTCGACAGTGCCCAGAAGCTATTCGACAAAATGCCTCAGAGAAACACTGTCACGTGGAACGCGATGATCCGTGGCTATTTCTGAACGGTCGTTTCGAGAATGCCCTCAATTTGTTTGACAAAATGCCTGAGCGAGACGTCGTTTCTAATAACACGGTGATTGCCGGGCTGATGCAGTGTGGAGATGTTGATGGTGCGAGGACAGTCTTTAGTGGGATGGGATTTAGAGATGTTGTCACTTGGAATTCGATGGTTGCGGGTTATATTAGAAACGAGATGATTTGTGAAGCTTTAACAGTGTTTGATGAGATGCCGTTGAAGGATGTGGTTTCTTGGAACTTGGTGATTGGTGGGCTTGTTAGATGTGGTGAATGTGATTTGGCGGAGGAGTATTTTAGACGGATGAGAACCCGGGATGTTGTGTCTTGGACTATAATGATTTCGGGGCTCGCAAGTGCAGGACGGATTGTTGAAGCACGTGAGCTCTTTGATAACATGCCTGTGAGGGATAATCAAGCTTGGAATGCAATGATGGTTGGGTATATACAAAATGGATACATTCAGATTGCTGAGTCTTTGTTTCAGAAAATGCCCGAGCCAGACTTTGATTCTTGGAATGAATTGGTTAACGGGTTGTTGAAAAGTGGGAGAGCTAATCATGCCATGAAGCTTTTCATGGAAAGGCCAGAAAAATGTCAAAAAACATGGAACTCAATCCTCTTGAAGCTCGTTAGAAACGGGCTCGTTAAGGAAGCACATGCGTTTCTGGAGAAAAGCCCTTATGGCGATGTAGTGTCATGGACGAATATCATTGTTGGATATTTTGAGATCGGAGAAGTTGACAGTGCGGTTAATATTTTTGACTTTATGCCAATTCGAGATGCTACTGTGTATAATGTGATTATATTTGGATTAGGCGAAAAGGATCAGGGTGAAGAAGGTGTAAAACTTTTTATTAGGATGAAAGAGTCAGGACCATTGCCAGATGAAGCCACATTTACTAGCGTCTTGACAATATGTTCCGACTTGCCAGCGTTACAGCTCGGTAGGCAAACTCATGCCCTGGTTGCGAAAACAGGATACGATAAGTTTGTTGCAGTTTGTAATGCCATGGTTACCATGTACGCAAGATGTGGGAACATGAGTTCTGCTTTGTTGGAATTCTCTTCTATGCCAGACCACGACCTCATCTCTTGGAATTCTATAATCTGTGGATTTGCTCACCACGGGAATGGAGAAAACGCTTTGGACATGTTCCGACAAATGAGATCAGAAGACGTTGAACCCAATCATATAACCTTTGTTGGTGTTCTATCTGCTTGTAGCCATGCAGGGCTGGTGGACCTCGGTAGATATTTCTATCATTTAATGAAACATGAGTATTGTCTTCGGCCAACAAGCGAGCATTACACTTGTTTAGTTGATTTATTGGGGAGATTTGGACTTATCGATGAGGCAGTGAGTCTTTTAGATCAAATGGAAGAAGATGGGATCGAAGTGCCTGCAAGCGTTTGGGGGGCAATGCTCGGCGCTTGTAGAATACACAACAATATTGAGGTGGGCAAGATTGCTGGGGAAAGGATTTTGGAGATGGAGCCTTGTAATTCTGGCGTGTATTTAATTTTGGCAGAAATGTACCTAAGTTGTGAAAAGAGAAAAGATGCTGAAAGGATTTGGACGAGGATGAAAGAAGCGGGAGTCAAGAAGCAGCCGGGGTGCAGTTGGGTCCAGTTAAATGACAGTAACCACGTTTTTCTTTCGGGTGACGGTTCGCATCCTCAGTTTAGTAGAATTAGTTCTCTGTTAGAGTTGCTTCTTATGGAGATGGAAACTAAAACTTCAAAATCAGTTGCTGCTTCTTTTCAACAAGGTTTTTTAGATGGATATTGTGGTTGAGATTGGTGACTTCCTCTTCAAACTGCGTTGTTTTAATGAAAACGGCCCAAACACAGGGATCATCGGATGCATACCGAGCATTTTGGCGGTGGCTGGATTGCCCTTCCTTCAAGAACAGATTGGCCAGGATCTCCAAGGACAGTGAGATGATCCACATTCAGTTTTAAGTGATTATAAACTACTAAGTGAAAAATATTCTATCTATACATTCATTTTCCTTTTCAACAAAGCATAGCCTCCTCAAGTATCCTACATAATTGTAACATTGGTTCACTAACATATAATTACTGATCCAATGGCAAATTACAAAAATTGAGCCATCAAGTTCTCTTAGGGGTGGGTTTCCCAGCTCTAATTTGTCGTCTCGACATAGGACATGCTGTTACTGATCCTTTGCTTCCTTTGAGATTGCTCTCATTTTGATCTCGATCCTCCTTGGACTTTTTTGTTTTTACAGAATCCTCTGTAGTATTTGGAATAACCTTACATTGTGCGTGTCTGTTTTGAGGTAATTTACGGTTCTTCAAAACCGATGATCGTTCCGTTTTGCTTCTGTTTCTGTTCCCAATCACCATGTCATTGTCTGAAAACAAAATTCCAATAAAAAATAAATAAAAAAAGGAGTAAGTTTGTATAGGCAAAGCTTGATGCACTATCTCCCTTCAACCCCTCGACTGAAATGCAGCAAAATGAAGGAAAATCCATAGACTGTCACCATCTTCCCTACCCCGTAAGAACTATGAGATAACCCCAAAGTACACCTTCGGCATCCAGGGGTCATAGACCGACTATAGAACCTATTCTAATAAGTGGAACACTTTAGCTGTCCACTTTCAGGTTGGCCGTAAGGGTCCGAGAAGGGCAATCACTCGTTCTTAAAACTAGCTTTCTTAGGATCAAAGTCGGGTGCACAGTGAGGGATACATAAACATATTGCTGAGTGTTTTCATTAATTTCCTTGGCCTAGATGTTTAAGGGGGGGAAAAATGCAGTCCCCGAAACTCACATAGAAACAGTTAAGCAAAATTACCAGGACTAGATAATACAGCCCGCGGGCGAGGAATCGAACAGGCTCTAAGATGTTGTTTACCATCTTCATCATCAGCCTCTCTATTATCCTGTTCTGCTTCTGTTAATCAAGAAGATTCTAATGTGAGAATTGTAAGATATCTTGCTGCAAAAAGGTAAATCTAAATTTGGTTGGTAAAAAAGAAATAAATAAATCATGGATTAAAAGGTAATAAAATAAAAACCTTTTAGTACTGAAATCTTTGGCATGGAAACTACTTTAGGCATGTCATTAGAAGAAGGAGATACGGCTATATTTGGTATGTAAGATTTTGGAACTTTTGCAATGGAAGGGATAAATGTGTCTTCTTCATGTTCCTCTGCAAATCATAGAAACATAAAACAAATATTTGAACAAATATTTAAACAAGTTTATAATAGGAGTGAAGTGATGGGCACGAACCGGGTTGGAAACAATTTTCGTACCCGTTTCCGATTACGAAAATTGTGATACCAGAATTCAAAAAGGAAGATACACCATAAACAATTAGCCAAAAGCCCAATGAAAAGTGAAAGAAAACAATTCAAACACAGGCAGAAAAGGACACTTTAAATATTTTTTTTAAAAAAAAGCCAAGTTAAGAGAAAACGATGGAAACTCCCATGTACCCAAATATCTCAATTGACCCCCTCTATCAAAATAGGCTGTTTTTAAGAAATAAAAATTTTAAAAAATAATAAAAGACTTAAGTGGGGAAAACCCAGGAAAAAAAATATATTGAAGAGGGAAAAAGAAGATCAAGAAATAAAAACCTGGACAAGAAAAATCAGGGAAAACATGGTGATCATCTTGGTCTTGTTGCTGTTGTCTCACCTTCACCTTTGGATACACTACAAGATTCACAAAATTCAAAAAAATAAATTAATAAATAAAAAAGGTCAGAACAGAACCAATATTTTTATCTTTAAACATAAAACAAGAAACTAATCAGCATTAAAGAAAGAAAAAAGAAAGATCAGAAACCCACTTTTTTTTTTTTTTTTTTTATATGTCGATCAAGCTAACTTTCTCCTTTTTCTTCTTCTTCTTCTTCGAGTACCCAGTTGAGAAAACTGTTGTGGTTTTTGAGCAAATGAAAAGAAGAAGAAAATAATAATATTTATAAAAAATAAAAAAAAATAAAAAATAAAAAAGAAGAAGAAGACAGAACAGTTTTTGGGCAGTCTTGAAGACGTTTCGGTTTCTTTCCGTGTGTGTCTGTGCGTTTGTTTGGTCGGAATCTAAACCAAAAGGGGAAGGTATTTTGTGGTGGGGTCAAAAACATCTGAGTTCGGAAAGCCAACGTGATGAGACCGTTGACTCATGGTGGAGCTTGTGGCGGCACTGTAGGACCCACCCCACCACACGGACCACGACCGTCCGTTTTGGCTGCTCCTGTTTGGGAGTTGGATGCTTCTCTGAAAAATGGCTTTGTCAACCCTTCCAATGCCATTTCCGATACACGGCTTGTGCTTTGATTAATTAACTGGTGATGAAATTTTTTAATTAAAATTAATTTATTTTTTAAAAATTAGTTATAATTTTTATTAATTTTAGAAAAGAAAAAATAAAAACTCAAATGAAAAAAATACAATTTAATTGGAGTTAAGTTAAAATGTCAAACGAATTCTTAATATGCATTTCGCTTGTTTGAGATGAAAAATTAGATTGATTTTAATTGGAGTTAAGTTAAGTTTTAAAATTACAAGTTTGACCGGTTGAAGTTAAAAATTTTAAAAACATATGTTTGAAAAAAAAAAAAAAGATCAATATGCATCTTATTTTGTTCGTCTTGAAATTTTATGTAATTTATATATAAAAAAAAATCATCTTATTTGAATTTAGAATGACAAAGTTATGGACTTTATGTTTGAGTTTTTAAATTACAGTTTGAGTTGTAAATAATAAACTGGATTAATTTTTTAGAAAACAAAAAAAAAAAAAACAAAAACCGTTGAAGTTGGATAACTTGAGTGGATGAATCAAACATGTGCTTAACTTTAATTGATTTGACAAGTTTCTAAATTGTTATCGATAAAACAAAGACAATTTTCATATTATAAGGTTTGATATTTAAAAGTTGGGATTAAAATTACAATCATAACATTATTATTATTATTTTTTTTTTTGAAAAGGAAATGTGCAAGAAATCCCAAAATAAAGATTAGGAATACCGACTCCAATATTAAAATTATATGACGATGAATTAACATCTTTTTATTGATAAATATAATTATCTAATACTAATTAATGTGACAATTATTTTATAAATTATTAATAAAAAATAATAACAACTCACATATAACCTATAATTTGATACTTAAAGGTTGACACTCTTTAGCATTGCTTTTTTTTTTTTTTTTTTTAAATTGATTGTTCATGGATGCAACTCTAGTTACTATTTTATACTCCATAATTTCCATAGAAACATTGCTTTAATCATATGCCTTTAATATCTTGATATTAAAAGATTCCTGTCAACATCTTTAATCTCTACATCTCATGAATTTTGTTCTCATTTCCCAACATACATTTTTCACATATAAATAAGAATTTTTTTTGATTAAATTTAAAATAAGAGATTCAAACTCAATAATTTATTAGAATAAGACATGATTTTCTGTTATACAACATCCGCAATCATAATTTTGATTATTTTACTCTATTTAAAAATAAAAATAAAAAATCTATTTTACTATTATCTTTGATTTTATTTTTTTTTGGTGAATTGCGTTTTAAAAACTCATAAAGGTTCGAAGAGTGTAACCAAGCAAACTAACGTTTTTGTGATCGAGGGTGACTCCATTAATGCGGTCAACATAATTCCCAAATAGAATCTACACTCAGATAGAGTTGGTTCTATTGTTATTGCTATTACATTATTATCAGATAGAGTAGGTGGTGGAACTTGTTATCATGTGTCCCACTCTCAGAATTTGGCACCATTTTCTTGTTCGAAACGTTTTTTCTTTAGTTTTTGTTTTTGAGGTTGGTTTTCAAACGCTCATATTCCAACTAACTCTAATACAAATCCACATTTCTCATTTTCTCTCTTCTATTTCTATGAAATTTAAATTTCAAATTCATAATTTTTTTATTTCAAGTCGAAAGAATATGATTTTTTTTTTCTAAACACTCACAACGATGAGGAGAACAAAACAAACTTATCCAATCAGATCGTTAATAAAAACAATATCCACTTTCAAAACAAAAGATATAAAATATAATAAATTGTTTTCATCTATGCCCCTTGAACTTTAGTGTCACTCATACTTTACCTCATGAACTTTAAAACTCACACTTTACCCCATAAACTTTGAATTTAATGGCCATTTCACCGCTTATATCAGAATTTCAGTTAAAAAGACACGAGAAAATAGAGGAATTAGTCTTACTAAACTATTATGTTAGAATTTTACTAAAAAAATAAATGAAAAAAACCCACATGACTACACTTAACTCACTTTTTTTTTCTTATATTTTTAACTAAAATTATGATAGAAGTGATAAAATAAGGTTAAATTCAAAATTCAGGGGGAAAAAGTGAGAGTTTTTAAAATTCAAGAGATAAAATGAGAATGACCTTATAGTTCATGACCATAAATGAGAATAATTTGAATAAAAAATATAGGGATATTTACGTTTTCATACCCTATAAGATACTTTTATTTAGAAAGTATACCTTTTATTTTGAAGTTTTACATTTGTATACCTTTATATTTTAATTAATACATAAATCTATGTATTTGGTCAACACTTAATTTTGCTCTAAACGTATCCAAAATACTATTTAAAAAAAAAAAAAACTAAAATTTAGATTATTCACCTTTTATATCATATGTTTTGCTTTTACTCAAAAATTAAATCCTACATTTATGTATTTTTATATCATTCTATTATATCTAATGTATTAAATCTATATGTTCTCTTGGTCAACTCTTTATTTGGACCACAAGATATACAAAATACCCTTAGTTTAAATTTTTTAAATTATTTTCTAAGTTCAATTTCTAGGGTATTTACATTATTTTTGAGATGAAAATAATCAACACTTAAGAAAAAACAAAAATACATAAATGTAGATATAGATATATGTATTAAATATATTATAATGGTATAAAAATAAAGAACTTCAATATGCATAATATACTTTCTAAATAAAAACTCAATGTGGGGTATAAAAGGTAAATACTATTTAAATTTAGTTTTTCTTTTAAGAGTATTTTGGGTATTTTTCGGTCAAAATTGCATGTTGATCAAAAAAATAATAAAAATTTATATATTAAATGTAAACTGATGATAAAAAAAATGTAAAACTTCAGAACACAAGATCTACGGTCTGAATTGGAGTAATAAAAAGGTCAATAACCCTAAATTATAAAACAAACAAACAAACAGACCCAATCAAGATTTGAGCTTGTCCTATTCGGAATAGGTATATTCTAGTTCCATGAACCAAACGCTAAAACCCCGATTTTGGGGCCAATCTGGGTTTAGGGGTGAAGAAGAAGAAGAAGAAAAAGCGGAGAGCTATGCTCCGCCATTGCCATTCTCTTCTCTTCCTCGCTCCTTTTAGCTTCAATTTTCTTGGGGATTAGGGCTTCCATATGTGGCGCAGAGCTGGGCAGAGTCTCCGGCGGTTTTCTACTGCGGTACGCCGTCGTATTGAGGACGAGGGCGACTGGTTCTACGCCTCGGAGTGGTGGGGAACAGGTCAATCCGACGGCCACACCGTTCTCCGATCGACCTCCGACAAAGGCAATGGCGTTGTCTCTGTCGTCGCTTTCCCTTCTTCAAGACCTGTTAGTCACTCTTCTCTCTCTCTCTCTCTCTCTCTCTCTCTCTTATTTGTTTCTCTCTCTTCATTCGTCAGTATGTTGTGAAATGATTCAGAGCGAATTGTACTGGCCGGCGACGGAGAGATGGCTCCGACATAGGTACGCGGAGGCATTTCCAGGTGAGGAAGAGGACAACGCGCGGTTCTACGTGCTCGGATATCAATGGCGGTCGCTCCGTTTCAACGACGAGACTCGCCAAAGCACTGTCAAAGTAATGGCGGCTTCTCGAGCTTCCGAGCCTGGCTCAGTCTTCCTTATGCAGCAGCCACATTGCCTCGCCGTTCCATGTAAATCGCTGTCGATTTCTCTCTCTCTTAAAAAAAACTGCAAGAACTGCGAACTGGTGTCAAGTATATTTTCTTGTTTGCATTGTCCTCTATTGATCATAATCTGATAGAAATATATATATATATATATATATATATTTGGGAGATTTGTGTCTTTTGAACTTTTTTAATTCATATAGAAACACCATCATATGCATTACATGAACTCGTTTGAAGGAAGAAACTAAAATTCGAGTTCGATCGGAACACATCATGTCACATGATTGGAATGGTTTCTTTCAGATTTTAAAAGAATTCGTCAACTTGGGACACTTTGAAACATTTTGTTTAATTCAGGAGTAATTTATCGTAATTGAAAGTTTGAGAGGTAATACGCCCATTTAATCAATGTTTTGAGGGGCAAAAAACACTAGAAATTCAGAAATGAAAAAAGTGCTAATCTTTTGATGTGTTATTTTGTTTTTCAGATTTGAAGAGTATGATGTCAGTTGGGTTGGCTACCTTAGCGTCTTGTAATTATGATCTCAAGAGTGCGGTTCTTGGGAAGAAGAAAATGCACGTGTTGTGCATTGGTCATGGGGGAGGAAGCTTACCATTGTTTTTGGCGAGCAAAATTCAAGGTGGGAGTTCACTTTCCCTTCTGCTTTTGCTTTTTCCTAATAGGGGTACTTATATAATTTTAGTTTTGTCACGATTGCTTTTAAATTGACAAGAATCGTACATGTATCTAATGATGACGCATGAAACTGCCATTTAAAAATAAAAATCAAAATAAAAAAGAAGAAGAAGAATTGTGACACTTTCTTCACCATCTTGGGAACATATTCCTCAAAAAGACAGTTTTGAATTCAATTTTATGTTTTATTTGCATTTCAGTTATCATGATAACTCACGTGAACTTTTACTTGAGTCTTACATGGTACCCTTCAGTTGAAATTGATGAAAAATTCATTTAGTAGATCAGATTCATTGACATGCTAGGCAAATTTTGAAGGTGATTAAAAGTTCACAGGTGTTTGACTCCAAGTTAAAGTTCAGGGGGAAAGTGTTCAAAATCTATGAAAATTTAACTTGTTTTCATATATCTTTTTCTTGTGAGTGACTGGGGACAAATAATAAAAACGGGAGGCAGATGAACATAATGAAGCGGAGAGTATATATATAAGAGACAAGGATTGATAGCGTGGATAATACAATCCACATCTCCAATTGGAGATTTATTCGTCAATTAACTGCTACATGTGTCAAGATATGATTAGTTTTTTTTAGGAATTTTCAGAAAATATTTATTCCTGATATTTTAAAATATATAACTTAGCTTGCTTCTGTTGGGTCTTCAGACAGCAGTTTTATTCGTGTCCTGGGAAAATGAGCTAAAACAATCTGAAAACTTGGCAGGCAAACACTTAGAAATGTTACAAGAGCTGATGAATACCAAAAGTTCCTCCTTTCAGGTGCAGTTGTTCACACAGTGGAAATCGACCCTCTTGTTATATCTGCCTCAGTCCAAGAAATGGGATTTCCGGCTTTTTCAGTTATGACTCCATCAGGTAATCGAGCCTTTCCAAAACCTGATAAAATGGATGAAGTTCTGTGGAAAGGCACCCATGAGAGGCTTTACCTCTACGAATCAGATGCTGAGAAGTTCATCCTCAACACTACCAATGTGTACGATTTGATCTTCATTGATGCATACGATGGCGATGACATCTTCCCTCACGCATTGTGGGACCCAGATTCCCTGTTTCTAAAAGCTCTAAGCAACCAGCTTCAACCCGAACATGGGACTGTTGTGGTGAACCTTCACTCAGACTCTGATCTCTTGAATCCTGATGGCTCTGTTCCGTCTGTTCTCGAGCAAGTTTTGCCAATGGGAAAGCACGTTTCTAAAGTTGGCCGGGCATATAAAGATGTACTGACGCGAAATACAAGTTCTTCTGGAGGTAGAACGTCCGGGTTGGGGTTTACAGTTTCGGTTCCTTGGGTATGTAATACGTCTCTGGTTGTATGCAAAGGTTCTGGGGTGATTGATGCAAATTTTAGTAGGGATACAATCTTGGAAACCCTCGTATCCAAATCTACAGAAGTGGATCAGATTCTAAACTTACCATTCTCCTGTTTGCAGTATATAAAGAGAGGTTTTGTATTTCTTGATTAACATTCTGCTTTTCTTTTTTCGTTCACTCTCAAGTCGTCCACCATTTCGGCAGGGCTTCAACCACTGCTTTCCTTGCAGTGGCAGCGACTTATATGTCAAAATTCTTGACATGAATGTCGCCATGGGTATTGCAGTCTCTTCATGTGTCTCAATACTTTCTATAACACGATCTTCTGTGGAACTTTTGGGTGCTTCCCTCGAATATTTGGCCGCTGAAATTTGCTGGTGAATCAGGTAGGTTTGGGCGATCCACAAAATTAAACTCTTAAGTGTTTTCTTAACTTACCTCTCTTAGAAGTTGCATCTCTGTTCCTGCCTCTCAGAGTACAGACCCATAGCAAACGATAAGGCCAAAGGCAAAACTGAACTATAAAAGGGAACGGTGGCCACTCGATCACCGGGCTATAGCTTTAGCCCTCCGAGGGGTAAGGGCGCATAGATCGTTGAATCATCGAAGCATGGACATTCACAACTAAGAGGGAGCTGGCACAAAAAAATTATTTAGAAAAAAATAATAATAATAATAAAATAAAAGAGGTCTTGCAGGGGTACTACAACTTTTAGTAAAAAAAAAGCAAAAACTCCGGAAATAGCAGGCCAAGCAGCCACATTATGAGCAAAGAAATTGAGTGAACGGGGCACCACAGAAACAGCCCAACAAGAGAAATTCTTCAAAGCGCCCTTAGCCTCAGTTAAAGATGTCCTTAACCATCCAAGGGCAGTCATCAGTGAGATTTTCCAGTTGGAGAGAAACCACTTTGCAGTTGCTTTCAAGAACAAGATATGTCCAGCGCAAGCGAATAGCAAACTTAATCGCCTGAAGGAGAGCCAAGACTTAAGCCACTTTGGGGACAAGTAACATCAAACCTCTCTGAGAACACGCCAACAATGGCACCCTCCGAATCACGAGCAATGCCTGCAGTAACTGAGAAGGAAGATCTAACAGCCGCATCAACATTACCTTTAATCCAACGGCCCGGTGGAGGCAACCAAAGCCTCTGCAAATCAGTAGAATCAACAGGAGAAGGAAGGATAGCCACAGAGAGACTCCATCATCAATCTTGGTACACGAAAAATCTGATCTATTGGGGACTTCACTTTATCATGAATAATTTTGTTACGCTCCTTCCAAATACATTCAATGCACAAGGAGGCAAATGGGTCTCCGCACCCCTCCCCCCACTGGCAATCTGGTCCTAGTTCGACGAGCCCAATTGCAACTTTTTTTGGGGGGGGGGGAGACCGAATCTAATTTAGATAGGAAATTACCTATTTGGCCTTCAAAAAGCATGAAGCGTGCTTCTTACGTAACCAATCTATTAGTTTTTTTTCTTTTCAAAAAGGATTGAAATAGTTAAGAAAATAGAAGTTTAGGATCATCTTAACAAAAAAAAAACATTGACTAAATCGTCACATTTAAAATAGTTCAGTAATTATTTAAGTGAATTGAATAATGAGAGGCTTTTTTAGCCTTAAAACCCCAAAAACCTATTTCCTCAAAAAAAAAAAAATTAATAATAATAATAAATACATAAATAAAAATAATAAAAAAAAACCCAAAAACCTAAAACCCCTTCAAAATCACCTGTCCTCACCATCACATATACATACACACAGACGCACATACTCACCTTCCAACAAGTTCCCGACTCTTCTTTTTCTTTTTCTTCTTCTTCTTCTTCGTCTTCTTCAATGCCGTCTGCACAGGGCAAAAAGCGACTCTCTGTCCGAAACAGCAGGGACGACCAAGGCCTCCTGGTCAGAGCCTCGCAGTCCTCGATCGTCCACCACACAAGGCGCGCGGCCTCCGAGGCAGGCTTCGTGGCAAAGAAGCTCCTCCGCAGCACCGGCAAGGCGGCGTGGATCGCCGGAACCACCTTTCTCGTTCTCGTCGTCCCTCTCATCATCGAGATGGACCGCGAGCAGCAGTTCAACGACCTCGAGTTGCAGCAGGCTAGTCTCCTCGGCACTCCTCCCTCCGCTTCCATTCCCAAGTAGACCTCGCTCTCGCTCTCGCTCTTGATTTCGATTTCGGTTTTTTTTTTTTTTTGTCATTTTCTTTTCTGAAAAGAGAAAAATATATGCTTTTCTTAGGGTTTGTGATGTTAGAATGAAGGAGAAATTGATTTTCGCGGTTTTGAGAGTTTTTGTTCGAATTTACGAGTGTTTAGAGTAGATCAAATGCAAATCGCTTTGTGATATCTCTCCTTTTCTCTGTCGAGAAATTTATGCCGGAATTAATTTTCTGTGAAGTTTACTGTTTTTCATTTGTTTTAGGGTTTATGAAAGGGTTTTGTTGGTTTGGTAGTACTGGATTTCGTTTGTGTTTGGATGCCTAGAAAATGCAGGATTTGTCATGAAATTTGATTTAGGCAATGAAAGAAACAATTTTCTATGAGAAATTCATGTAGAAACTGGAATAGATTTGGGATTTAATGCATTTTTATTATGTAAGATTATCCAAATGTTCAATTTTCCTATGATTTACAAGAGTAAAGGCTGTTCTTGAAGCCTCAATCAAAAGACTAATAATGAACTACACTATGCTTGTAAAACCAAAAGATCACCCTTTCTTTTTTAGGTAATTAAGCGATGAAGAATGGAAGTGAGAAGATGAAGTAAATTTCAGTAGCTTTCATATTTTGATAGAGAGCAAATTATGAAATGTGATTTGGGAATGAGTCCTAAAATTCAAGAACCCTAAAAATTCCTCCCCAAAAGAGTTGTTGACAGACTTGATACAAACTCAAAGTTGTGCTTTAAAGACTCCAATTGAGTGTGAAATCCGGATGCGAGTCATACAAGGTCGTTTATTATGATTTTTACTTATGCCTGCGGTAAAAGAAGAGAAGTAAAAATTCTTTTTCAATAATCAGTGTTTGAAATTACATTTATGAAAGAATTTGACAAGACAAAGATGTGATTTTGTTTTTATTGCTATGAAATAAAAATGTTAGAATGAAGTTTAAGCTTCTATTTGGTGTACGGATTTGAAATGAAATTTTAGGTTGAAGTTGATTGATTTTTTAAAAACTAGTTATAATTTTTATTGACTTTTTAGAAAAAGACAAAAACCGTAATGAAAACTTTAGATTCGAACCCGTATTACCCAACGGAAGCTAAATAATCATTTTGTGGATTTGACCAAAAACTCAAGGTCAACTCTAGTCCAAACACTCGTATAAGTTGCTTGAGTATACAAGAAGCCATAAAACTAGTTCAAGAATCGTGAGAATACTTTTGTGAGAAGTTACATTTTGCGATTTTGACTAAACGTTTAGTCAATGTTAATCCAAACACCTTTAGAAGTCACTTTTGGATCGAAGAAGCTATACTTCTCATGTGGAGGCATAAATGAATGAATGACAAAAAAAATTAATATTCTGAATCACTAGTAGTGCACATAGCACTCTTCTTGTGACTTCTTTCCCGTTTCAAAAAACACATGAATTTGCCTTTGGCATTTTATCTCCAACTTCTTTCCCTGCCCTAATGTGCCTTCATTTGTTTCATCGTCAATCTCAAAACTCCATCCGCCTACGACCTCGGTTGGATTACAACGATTAGATGACTGTATATTTCTGTCTTGGAGATGAATCATATTGGCTCTTCTGTGCGTTACCAGACGCCTCCACAAGTACACCTACCATTCAAAAACCTATGGTATCTGTTAACATCCCTCACTATAATTTCTGTCTCCAACACCCTACTCATGAACTTAAACGCCTCGTGACAGTCTCTACAAATCCTCAGATTCTTCACAATCCTCAACGGTTTTGCAGGCATTGCCGCTCCACTCACAACCCCAAATGCTACTGCCAACTTTTCACTGTGAGACCACAGTAATTTCTTTTTCTCCTCCTCCTCTACATCATGTACCATCTCATCCCAAACTGGCACATAGCCTAACTTCTCTATTTCCTCCCTCAACTCTGCTAGTTTCACGTAAATTTGGTCCATCATCTCATGCCTTCTGTCTCCTGCGAAAAACACATGAACTTTGCCTCTTACTTCAATCCAACTCTTCCCCACTTCCTTCTTCACCCTCCTATCTTTCATCATCTTCCTCACTTCCGCAACTTCATCCCACCTTCGTGCACTAGATAATGCATTTGCAACGATCACATATGCCGAGTCATCATGGGGGTCAAGTTCCAACAACCGTTTAGCCATGGTCCAGGCCATGTCGGCATCGCCATGAAATGCACAACCAGATAGTAGTGCTCTCCAGACTGCAGCATCTGGTTTGAAAGGCATTGTCATGGCAATCTTCTCAGCATCCGATAGACGTCCAGCTCGGCTAAATGCACCCACCAGACATGTGTAATGCTCAAGCCCTGGCTCCAAGTCATAATCCCCTATCATCTTAGTAAACCAACAGTCAGTCTCAACATCCATTCCTGCATTGCAAAACGATGTTAAGATTGCTAGAAAGCTGTATCCATCCGGTCTAAGCCCTTGAGCTTCCATTGAACCGAAAAGCTCTATAGTTGAGTCATTGTCTCCCTGTTGTGCATAAGCCGCCATCATTGCATTCCACCCGACATCATTCATCCTCGCGAAATTCTCATCAAAAACCCGTCTTGCGTCCCCCACGAGTCCAGCTTTCCCATAGGCATCTAATAGAGAACTTCCTACAACGGCATTCATATCAAGCCCAGTAACAAAGGCATGAGCATGAATCATCCTACATTGCTCCAATGCAGCAAGTTGTGCCGCTGCACGCAGAGCCCCAGAGACACTGTAAATCGTGGACCAACCATCACACGACACCATCTCCGCAAAAGCAGTCAACGCATCAATGGGCCGACAATTCTGCGCCAACCCAACAACAATCGCCCCATAACAAACTTCGTCTTTCTGGGGAATTTCATCGAACGCCTTCTGGGCATCACCGGGCAACCGGCATTTCGAGTAAAAGTTAACGAGAGCAGACCCGGAAAAGGGCTCTCCGGCAAGAGACAGCTTTAGGGACAGAGCGTGGAGGCCGAGGCCAAAGGAGACGCAAGAGAGAGCTGCACAGGTCTTGAACAGGCAAGCCATTGTGCGCTGGTTGGGGAGAGTCGGGCGTCGGAGCATCGAAACGAAGTGGCGTAGGGAGAGGAAGGCGTCGGAGTGAGCGGCGATGAGGGCCGTCCATGAAACGATGTCCGGCGACCGGATTTGGTGGAAGACGCGGAGAGAGTAAGAGGGGAGGTTGGATTTGGAGTAGTGGGTGATGAGGTTGGTGTAGAGCTTGCGATCCCGGCGGCCATTAACGATTGCGTGTGCGTGTATTGCTCGAGGGTCGGAGTTGGGTCGCGTCGACGCTGCCGGTACCGGTGCCGGCGCCGGCGTCGGAGGCAATGGTTCTCTCAGTCTCTCCAATGAAGGGTTCATTGTTCTCCGGCCACTGATAGACGTGCTTCGGAAAGTCATACATACGATTCTAGCTTCTGACTTACAAGTTCTAGCTCTGCATGTTGAATTCACGTGGAATTTTCAATTAATAAAATTGGATTATTTGGTGAACATTTTATTTATTTATTTATTTATTTTGATAAATAAAGAAGGCTCAGGTGATGGTTACATTATCTCTAATAGGGGTGAACTGGGTGGGTTTTTGGGATTTTCAACCCACTAAAATAAATTTGAGTGGGTTTAAAAAAAGTTTTAACCTATCTAGTCAACCCAAAGTCTAATATCAACTCATCCAATTGAAGTCGGGTTGGATTGAGTTGGATGGGTTGATCATATAAAATAATAATAATAATAATAATAACGCAATTTTAAATAGAAAATGTGCGAAAAAAAAATAAACAATTTCGTAACATATTTTTGATATCAAGATCAAATCTAATTCAATTTTAAATTTTTTTTAATAAAATAAATACAAAAATAAAATATCAGCAATGCAAGTTTAAAAATATATGTAATAAACTATAGTAAAAAGTAATTAATATATAAGTAAAATATATTTAAAAACCATAAAACAGCTTGATTGGGCGGGTTGGATTTATGTTGGGTTACTAAATTTGAACCCAAACCCACCTAATAAAATCTCGGGTTGGGTAGGTTGGGTTAAGCTTAAGATTGAGTTAAATCGTGTTTGGATCGAGTTGGTCAATCCAATTATGGGTTTTTTTTTCACCCCTAATCTCCAGGTTTTCAGGCCCCCCAGACAGGGACACTCCCCTAGTTCTAGCAGTGGTCAGGTTCATATGTTAGTTAGGTTTTCACCAACCCATGTATTTACGGCCAAAGCTGAAGCGAGGACCTTAAGGGATGTAATTAGAATCGAATCTAGAAGGATGAATGAGAGATGTTAAACAAAAAAACGTTAATGAAAAAACTCCCTCATTTAGTTTTTTAACGAAAGTTGACATGTAATTAGCTTGCGATACATAACTTGGTGATATTTTAGTACTCTTCTCTTCTTTAAAAACCTAACTAAAAATTAAAATTTAATTATTAGGAGAAATATAGTACTAAGAGAAACCGTAAAAAAATTCATTTTTTTAACATGTAAATTAAGTACTTACTTAAAAAAATTAATCCAAGAAGTTAAATGTTCATTAGGCTAGTCTTTGGAATCAATATTTGTTGTTCCGAATTTCTTGTCTCACTAACTGTCCCTTTAATAGTGTCATGTCACATCATCTGAATTTAAGAATTTAGCCACATTAAAAATGCTAAATATTAAAAACTCTTGAACAAATTGATGACTTGTCAAAAGTCTATTGAGGGGATAACCTTTAAAACAGAATTATGAGACAACAGATATGGACTCATGAGTAATAAAATAGTGATATCTCAACAACCTTATCTTAATGCTTGACATGTGTAACTTCTATCATTCAAACTAATAAAAGGGGGTTTTTTTTTTTTTTCCCATTACTTTTTATAGTTCTTAAGGAATGAATGTCACCTTTTGAAAATAAGAGGACAAAGGTTAAAGTGTAACTGGAGCCATAATTAGGGGAATATTTTTAAGTGGTTCAAAAAAGTTATTCCTAAAATTGATAAGGTATTGCAACATTTACTCAGATTGTTTACAATCACAATATTTGGTGAAAATTACCGGTGCTCATTGATTTTGGAGCACTCTTCAATACTTTAATTAAATTCAAAAAGATTTGTCAAAACTAAAAGTCAACAGGACAATTATACTAAAAGAAAGAGATTTATAACTAAAGAGCTTTTTTTTTAAGAAGTTTTTTTAATAAATGGTCGAAGTTTTTAAAAATTAGTTAAAAGACTATTTGTTCTAAAATGATTAATTATTTTCTTAAATGGTCAATCAATGATTGATCGCATAATAGTCAATCATCGATTAACCATAACGTAAATCACTAAATTTTATAGTTAATCACTAATTGATTATTAGTCAATAATTGATCAACAAAATCTAAAAAATAACAAATGGTCATTTTCCTAAATAAAAAAAAAAGTTGGGACATCTATTAGATTAAGTGATTAAAAAATGTCAATTGGTCTAAATTTTTCTAAAAAAGACTAATTCTTTTAATGTAGAGGCTAATGTACTATTAAAAACATTTTTAGGATTTAAAATTTTCATTTTTTTTTTACCTCAACTATCGTTTCTACATTTACATTTTGATAAGTAAAATAACACTTCTACAAAAATTTCCAAACCAAGCTATGGAATTATGTACGAAAATAGTGATTAAATGCATAGTCCAACGATAACTCTACACATGACTCCGAGTACAAAGTTTGAGTCCTAAACCCAAGTTTTAAAAAAAAAAAAATTTATGTGCCACAATACATCTTTTTATTTGACGAATAATGCCTCCATTAACTCATCCTAAGTGATGACTTTCGGCGCAAGTGAGTTGCTGGTCTGAAAACATTACTAGCTAGTTGCCAGTTGGAAGAAGAACAAGGGTAACTACCTCAAAACAAATTAGACCTCTATATCAAACCAAACACCTTTTCTAGTTCTTGTAGTGACAGCAATATTCCAAATGATTTTCATTGGAGTTTATGTTATTTAATTTTATGTAACTATAGAAAGCATACTAAAATTAGACACGTCATAAGTTGCAGCATAATCTAGTGGTAATTTTACAAATTTCATGGTAAGCTACTGTAACCCCCACCCAAGTTTTTTTTTTTTTAATTTTTAAAAAGGAAAATCTGGATTTTATGTTTTTTTTTTATAGTTTAGTAAATTCAAATTAGCTACCACTTTCCTATTCATAAAAAGCTAAAAAGACTGTTCAAAATCTCTTTCAGACTATAGAGCCTCCAAAATCCGAGTACATTTTCATATCAGCAGACAACGGGAAAAGTGAATGAGAAACAAAAGAATTCTTTTTTTTTTTTTTTTGGATGAACAGAATAGTTATGGACTCACTCTTTAAACTCTTATTAAGAAAGAGGTTTAAAGTCGTTCAAGCTCCCTATTATGTTCTGAGGTGTCTCTAAATAGGGGGAAATAAAGGTTACCATCATTGATCATCTCTTTTCATAAGCAAATACATATATGTACATATATATATATATATATATTTGTTTGTTTTGGGAGTGAAAGGGCAAGTGCAACATGCATGTCTGGTGGTGCATGCATGTAAAAGACGAGAAACCCATGTCTGAGCTGTCTTAGATAGCTACGTGCCTGCATATCCTGCATAACATGATATATATATATATATATATATTCATTCAAGATTTGGAATCTCAAATATCCTCATGTTGGCTCTATCTAGCTCAAAATTAAATAAATCAGTACAACTTGTTCCCTAGGCTTTTGTCATTAAGTGCCTTACTATACTATTTTATCTGATAGATATTGTTGTTAATTGTTAGCTCTTTATTATGTATCTTGTGTTTAACCAATCATACTATATATACGTACATATATTATATAAATATATATACACAACTTACAGCAGAAATTCAATAAATAAATTGATGCTGATAATATTTTACTCGTTTCTTTCATTATTGTCTTCATGAAAGAGTTGCACAATATTATCACATACGTTTCCGCGTGAAGTTCTTCATTATAAAAACACGCCTTTTTCACGTTGAAGCCGCGTCATTTCATAGGCTCAAGGACAAACAAAATGCTACAAAATTAAATGGTTGTACAAAAAAAATATAAAAAATAATTTAAAAAAATAACTCCAGTGGGAGCGAAGCACCATATGAAAGAGTCAAATAAAGCTATTGTTCGTGATCATTTTAATCGGACTACATTTATAATATATTGAACTAGATATTGTCAGAAATTTTTTTAGAATAAAATCGTTATACTCATTTCATAAACACCGTCTGATTATTTAAATCGATGAGATTGAAGTCAATCGTTCTTATCATCGGATGCCTCACGTTGCAAATTTTCTCATAACGTATTTTCAAGCCTTTTTTTTTTCCTAATATTTTGTTAGAAAAAGAAATGGTTTTATTTTTCCTACTTAATTTTTAATTCCTTGATGGAGTCAAGCAATGTCTGGGTCCCCTACGCCTCCAGTCTAACCTTATCTTCTTCTTTAGTGAAGATGAACTATTTCTAATTATTTTCTTGGGTCCCTACCCCTTTTTTTTTTTTTTTTTGGAATTAAGCACCAAAGTATAAACTTATAGATTCGGATTGAAGTCTTTTCTCAAAGAATGATCGATTTGTTTAGCAGTCCCACAAAGGCATTAAAATCTTCTTATAGAAGACGTTGTCATTTGTCAATGAACAATTTTGAGCACTTTTAATAGTGTCACTTATATTTTTGTAATAACTTAGGTTTTACAATGAATTAAAACATCTTCATGAAGACGACTTTTTGAGAAGAAATGCTTAATTCTTGTTTGGCATTCCATTTTAAACTCACGCTTTAAACCTTTTTTTCTTACGGGATTTTGTCTCCAAAAATTTTAATATATTGTCGGAATTAAAAACTTGAACTTATGATCTAAACAAATCATTCGAATAGAAATGTCAGACATGAAAACTACTGTTTCTGGATTTACCATGCAATAACCCAAATTTCAACTACTAAATGACTAAAACAAACAACCACAACCGTTTAAAGAAGATAAGTTATTAGTTATTAATTATCAGTTATCACCGAAATAAATTTCAACAAATGAGATTATCAATTCCTTAACATGATTTAACAGTTGAAACTGCATGAGACAAAGCATCTTAAAAAATGGGGTGTACATTAATTCCTTCTTCTAAGTGAATACGAAATTAAAAATATAAACCAAAATTTTCTATTCGAATCAATGAATTAAACACCACCTATGCCTTTCTATCTCTCTATTCACGTATGAGATACCACATAGAACTAGAAGGACAGTAATTTTTTATTTTACATATTTTTTATGATGTAAATTTCAAAATGACCCACATCCACCAACTTTTACCCATCCCCCCCCCCCCCCCCCCCCCCCCCAATTATTAGAAAGCATCTTGAAAGGCACAAAAATCATAAAAACCAACTCATAGAAGATTGTCTATAGCAGAAGAGAGTACAACTATATTCCTTGGTGTCTAATGCCCATTGGGGCCCTTTCCCTCCATACATTCATCCATTTAAATCCTCATCAAAAGCATCTTCCTATTTGCCACCCAAAAAAAAAATTAAAAAAATTAAAAAAATTAAAAAAATCATTGTGACCTTTGCAAGTTTCTCATAATTTTTGTGTCCTTCTTTTTGTCTTGTTTGAAGGGTAAGATTTTAACTGTGGGATTCTTCCCTTTTACTCCTTGTCAGCTATTTGCCAATTAGTTCATTGCTCATAGTTTCATTTCAACTTTTCAAGTAAGTCAAAATTCAATAGTTTGGAAACAATCGGCTTCATTGATTGGTTTCTCAAAAGCATTTGTGGACAAGTAATGTAAACCTTTTTGTTTTCTATTTGTTACAATATAAAATCATAATTAACCCATTTTTTACTGCCTAGTGGCTTGATTTTTTAAAAGATAAAGAAAATATTAGAATAAGAGGTCTCTTTTTGTTTAGCTTTCAAGTTCAAACCTAAATTTTTCATCTCAATATTTATCTTTTTCTAAAAAGTCAATAAAAATTATAATTAATTTTTAAAAAGTCAACCAACTTTAACTTAAAATTTTATTCCAAACCCGTACACCAAAAACAAGCTAAATCTTAATTCAAAACTATGAATTTTTTTTTAAAGATAATAATTAAGAGAGTGAAGCTATGTAGGTGGCCTTTTTTACTCATCAAAACTACATTTATTTTTGCTGAATAACTACATATGTAGGTTAATCTTACTGAGACTCGTATTAGTTTAGTGGGTGAGAATTTGAGAGATTTTGATAGGAACTTCTAATTATAAAAACGGCATAGGTAGATTAGACCATGGGCAATGCACATTTGAACCTCAATTTGAGTGAAAATTCTTATTTTAAGGGATTCACTTGGCATGATTGTAGCTATAAGTAAAGGGGTAGAATATGTCATTTTATCAAATTCTAGTGACAATAATTTAATGGAAACCCCGGAAAAGAGTTTGACAAATCTAATAGGAGGGCAGGGCCAAAAACCCAACAAAGATTCATTTTTTTCTTTTCCAATGCTCTACTCCTAGGCTTCTAGCCTTGTTGGTGCATTTGAAACATTAGCATAACAAATTATGAACCGTGCTTACTACTTACTTTTTTATATCATTCACGTGGCTTGTTATTGGAACCAAAAAAAAAAAAAAGAAAATGGTATTTAGTATTCACTAGGAACATTAAATTTTCGGTACTTTATTTGTAATGGCGTTTTTGAATATCAAATCTATTAAAAATCACATTAAAATTATACAAAATTTAAAATAGATAAAATGTTAGGATTTTTTTTAGTAGGATAAAATCTTAAGATTGCTCTTTGGTCAGACGACCAGTCTAACAAATCTAACATCTAGATATGCAATATGTATCTAAATATTACATTTTATCGGACCGTATGACCGCCAGACTTAAGACCTTATTTGAAATCTTATACAAATCCAAAATTAGGAGAAAAAGAACCAAATAGTATATTTGAAGACTCTAATTTAAAATTATAACATTAACATATAATTTGAGAGATTAGTAATAAGTAGCATATTCATATTAATTATACACGAGAAAACAAATTATCCTTAGAACTCCTTTATTCTCTCTATTATCTCTCTTTTGTGACTCTCTCCTTGACATAGTTGGTGCCGCTGTGAGAGTCTATTATTATTTACCTGTAAATCTGTTATCAATTAGAAAATCCAAGTACTAAAATATGCTATATTTTATTATTTTTAGAAAACCTGTTAGAATTTTTAGAAGTACCTTTAACTTATGATATACACTATAATTTCTTTTTATAAAGGTGCTTTTGAAATAAAAGTCCAAACTAAAGTTTTTGATTGAATTTTTATCTTTTTCTAAAAAAGTCAACAAAAATTATCAATAATTTTTGAAAATTCAACAAATTCCAACGTTAAAATTCCATTTCAAACCTTTAAACATTTGTTCCAAACAAGCGACTACCGACAAGATATATATTTAAAGCGTGCGTTTGATTCGTCAGTTGGAGATAAAAATTTTAAGTTGGAGTTGGCTGATATTTTAAAATTTTAATATAAATTTTGTTGACTTTTAAAAAAATAAAAAAATTTACATGAAAAAATATAATTAATTTAAAATTAAACTAAAATATGAAACAGAGCTAAACATTCTCTAATCTAGCTCTAATCCAATTTTAATAATCTCAAAGTGGTGCATAGAAACCTCAAAAGGGCTAAAATTTTGTTGGTATGCGTTTGTTACATATTGCTACCCATCAAAATAAAGATTGCCTTAAATAATCTGTCACTGTCATTGTCAGCCAATAAAGAAAAGAAAATGCACTAAACCAAGCAATTAGTGTGATGTGAGCTATTGCGTTTTCTTCTCTGTTTGAGGATAATGTGTTTGTGTTTTGATGAGAAAGAAAAACTTGAAGAGAGAGAGAGAGAGAGAGAGAGAGATTTTACAACTTTCTAAAAAGCATAAATGCTGTGACGAAACCGGAGAAGCATTAGTATGAAAAAAAAAAAAAAAAAAAAAAAGGCAACCACCCACATGGGGCTTATTAGCCGAGAGAGAGAGGAAAAAAGAACAAACAAAACAAAACAAAAAACAAAATAAAAAAAAAAAATGGAAAAGACTGTAATTTAGTCTTTTTTATATACTCTATCGATATAATTTATTTTTTGAACTATTTAAATATAATCAAATTAGTTGAGAGGTTACTTGTACGTAATAATTATAATGCACCTTATCTCATAAAAATTAACTAAAAAATTAAATAAATAATTTAAAAAAAATAAATTAAAAAAAGAAAAAACCGAACCATCTTCTTCAATGGAAAGTTTGGGGGAGCGGGTGTCCTTGCCGGGGGCTCGACACCAGCAAGGCTGGGGAGTGGTCCATCGCCGAGGTCAAGAGGGGAGGGGCTCATCATCTGAAGGGTGATGGGGTCACAGGTGGGGCGAGATCTAACCAATGCGTGGGATGCTCTTCTAGGACTTGATGTCGGGGGGGGGGGGGGGGGGGGGGGGGGGCCGTGAGGGCGAGGGCAAAGGCCTAGGTCACCGGTGGGGCAGGCTCTGGCCGGCAGGTGGGTGAACTCGATGTCAACAAGGTTGGGGGTGGTCCATTGGCGACATCGGGAAGGGAGAGGCTCGTCATCTGGTCTGGTGGGAGAGGGGGTGTTCTCGGGGATGGAGGGGCTTGTCGGGGGAGAGGGGGTTTGGGGGGGTGCTAGCCAGCGCCTGGGTCATGGTGTGGGGGAGGGAATATGTCCGCGAGGGTCGCGCGATGGGGGGATCTAGACATCTTTTTTTTTTTTCTTTAAATTTTTTTCCTTAATTTTTTAGTAATAGTATTATGAAATAAGGTACATTATAATTATCATATCACAACCGTTCGATTATATCTAAATGGTTTAAAAAAGAACTTTATCGCATGATATATAAAAAAAAGTTCTACCACATATTTATCCAAAAAGAATAAACAAATAAGCCCAAAATGCTCCAGAGTCTACACCATTGTTGCTCCTACATATCCCCCATTTTCTTCTTCTTCTTCTTTTTTCCTCAACCATTCAAAATACAAAATGTTCATTCCTTACATAAACTTTTCACCTTTGTGAAAAAAATCATGATTTTCATGCCCTTCTAATTCCTCTAGCTCACTCTAATTTTTTGCCAAATCCTATTCACCATCTCAAAATAAGAAAACAAAGAAAAGAAAAGGAATAAACACTTTCGTTTCTAAGAAAGAAAAAGAAAGAAGAAAAAGAAAATCAGAAAAACATGCAGGAAGTGTCCATCTCAAAAGCGCTTTCCCTATTTAAAGTTCACCCCTTCTGTCAAAAATCTGCACAAAAAACCAAATTCCAATAATGGCACAGCATTAGAATTAGAACCACCTTTCTTCCCAAGATTAAACTAGAAAAAGCAAACTATAAAATATTCCATTTAATAAATAAAAATAAAAAAAGCTTAAAGACACATGATACATACCATCATGTTTCTTCAACAAATTTCTAGCAAATAACATTAAAATCACTAGAAATCCCACTCCAGCTGCCCCTCCCAATATTATAGCCACAGTTTTCCCTGTATTCCCATTCCCTGCACATTAAAAAAATATATATAAAACAAAAAAACAAAAAAAAAACCATTGTAAACCAAACTAGTAAGCACAAAGAAAAAATCTATAAAAAAAATAAATAAATTATAAAAAAAAAATAATAATTGTTCAGAGCCGTAAAGAATGTATGGCTATAATTTCACAGATTTCTCAACCGTAAAAATTGGCTAGGAAAATTTCAAATTATGACAAATTTGGTATGAAAAAAAAGTATGCATAAGCCAAGGAGAGAATTATGATACTAAATTTGTCAACTTTATATCATTTTCAACAATATTATTCTAAATTTGAACTTACCTATATTTCAAAATAATGACATTTATGTAAACCTTGGCATAAAAACATCCACCCTTTTTTTGGTAATGAAATTTAAAAACATAATTAATTAAAAAAGCCCCATTAATCTTACTTTTAAAAAAATGAACAAACCGCAAAAAAAAAAAAATCCTAATTTTTGGTCAAACTTGAGAGAAGAAGAATATGAGACAAGATGCATCAAGAGGACGAAATTTAGACTAAACTCACCGACATTTTTTTTTGCCAAAATTTGAATTTCCTTTAACAATACCCATCTCGGTCCTTAACATTAAAAACAAAAACAAAAAAAAACAAAAAACTTTTTTCCACCAAAAAAATTTCAAGATTTTCCCAAAACACATACTTCAGGAAAGAAGATGAAGAAGAGGAGAGATTTGCATCAAATTGACCAACTCTGCATTTAATGTAACACAACAATTCCTCTAAACTAAAACAACCCCATTTCAATCCTCAACATTTAAAATATATATATATATATATATTATCAAAAATATGTAAAAACACTCACAAACACAGTACCTGAAGAACCGGACGAACCGGACGAAGAATCGGAAGAAGAAGAAGACGACCTCCTGGGGACGCCATTGGGATAATAACTATAACTAATAAAACATTTATGCAGATAAATCTGGCCAGAAATGGAGCTCCCACACTCGACCTCAGATCTCTGCACAGCACTCTTCACACACTCCCCACAATCTCCATCCCCGAGGCTCCCCTCGCACTGGGCCAGCACGTACATCGACTGGTAGTTCGTCGTGTAGAAGCCATGGCCGGAGACGACACCGTTCTCCAGCACCGAGAACGCCGTGTCCCGCCGCTCCTCGAACCCGCTGCCCGCGACGTTGGTGGCGCCGCAGGCCTTGTAGAGCAGCTCCATGCCGGAGATCTGCGCGAACCCGGCGACCTCGTAGAGAAGGTAGCAGCCGTACAGCTGGACTCTGGCCGCGGCGGAGGTCTTGCCGCAGAGGGAGGTCACGAGGCTGGGGAGCTTGGAGACGCAGGTGTAGCAGTCGGAGGAGGAGAGGTCGCCGCGGCATTGGAAGACGCCGGAGAAGGAGGTGCCTCCGCCGCCGGAGCCGCCAGCGCCGGCGGAGGCTTTGTAGTATTTGGATTTGGAGGATTGTTGGACGAGGGTGGTGAGGAGGGAAGAGAGGGCTTGGGAGTAAAGGCCGGTGGGATCTGAGAGGGTTTGCTTTGAGCAGCCTTTGTAGACCAAGGAGGTGTAGTCTGAGGCCGATTGGGTAAGTGGGGGAACCGGAATCAGAATGAGTAGTAGTAGTGTCGAACTGAAGAAATTTAACAAACCCATTTTTGGTTTTTTTTTTTTTCTTTCTTTCTTTCTTTTCTTGATCAAATCATTGGCAAAAGGCTGTGAAATGGAGTTTTTGGGAGGTTTTGAGGGATTTTGGGAGATGGGTTTTTGGTTGGATTGGAAATGGTTTTGAGGTTTTGTGTTGGAGTGTTTTGGTTTTGGTGGTTTTTTTTTTTTTTTTTTTTTGAGGGGGGGGAGGGTGGGGGGGGGGGGGCGGGGGCGGGGGTGGGGGGTTTGGATGGCCTACTACCTCTGAAAATGTGCAGAGAGGTGAGGCATCTTTATTGCTATTGTTTTCATTTTTTTTTCAAAATTAATGTTTGGACTTTGGAGGGGTACAAATGTATAAAATTGATGGTAAAAAAGAATATATTATTTAAAAAAAAAAAGGATGGTTTTGTACTGGAAGGGTGAATTAATGAAATGGTTTGTTGTGTTTTAATGAGATATATATAAGTGTGAATATTTAAAATAGTGGAAGAGAATGAGAACAAAAGGGGTTTGGATTAAAATATATAGTATAATGTCTGAAAGCTGGAACAATATTCCCTGTATGGGGAAGGTTTGTGTTGTGTAGAGCAGAGGAGAGAGTAAATAAGAGTGAAAAGGAATCTGGTTTTTGAGGGAGGGAGAGAGGTAAAGTTTGTGAAGTTTGACTAAAAGTACATCTCACTCATTATAATGTTTGAAAATTCAGCAGTGGACTGCGGATTATTCTTTCATGGGTTAATTACTACTTTATTCTAACAAGCAAAAAAAAAAAAAAATTTAATAGTCTATTTAAAGAAATAATTAAGTTAAAATTTTTAAATTTGAGTTGATTGATTTTTTAAAGAATAATTTTAATTTTTATTGATTTTTTTCAAAAAAAATAATAATTCAGATGAAAAAATATGGTTTAATTTAAATTGAATGGTTTCACCAAACAACCCCTAAATAAAAAAACTATTACTTTATTATGAGTTTATTACAAAATGTATAGGGTATGTTTTAGGGTAGCTTTTACAATATAACCTCCTATTTATTATTTTTAATGGAGTAAATTTGTATCATGATTTGTATGTTATAAATTTTTAAAAATTCAGAGTATAAATTATAATTATTTGATAAGTTTAAAGGATATTGGTATAAGAAAAAGTTAAATTTTATTATAGACAATCATATATTAGGTACAAAATAAATGTTTAGTATTATGGTTAAAATAATTTTGTGTCGAACGTTGAAAATTCTAAAAATTTAAGGTGTTAATTACAATTTATGATAAGTTCAAAAGATACTAATGTAAAAAAGTCAAATTTTAATATAAACTCATACATTAGTACAAAAAATAAAATCTCATATCGTGAAAGCTCTCTTGTTTTAAATGTGTTCACAATGATACTTTCAAATTATCCTTTTTTTAGATTAACAAATGATTTTCACTCAGGCTTGATGAGACAATTTTTTATAACTTATTAGTGTATATAAAACGGAAGATAAATTAGGCGTTTTGTTTTGAAAGAGAGTAAGCTTCCGTTTGATATTATATGGTAGTTCGCTTTTCAACAAAAAAAAAAATAATGTTTTCTCTTATAAAAATTTATGTTTACTGTTTAAATTATGTGTTTAAATTTATGATCTAAACGGACCCTAGATTGCATCAATCCATTAGAGAAATTACCCGAATTGCCACTTTTTTTTCATCAACATAACATTAACTTCATGTTTATTTTGTGTCATATGATTATAGTATTAGCTTTTTGTGTCATATTAGTATAATGGTCTTTAACTTTTAACTTTGTGTCATTCAAGTGTTTCCCTAATTCATTTTGAATATTTCATCATTTGCAAGTTAGATCCTAATCTTTTAAGTTTGGTATTCATGACTCTAAATATGATGAACAACAATAGAGTCCCAAATTATGAAATTAAAAGTTTAGGTCTAATTTGCTAATAAAAGAAAAGGTTTTGGGTGCATTTCTGCACCCCCCCAAAAAAAAAAAAAAGGTGGGCATTTTTTGTCTATGAATTGATGTTAACTGTTGAACAACATTTTAAAACAAATTTTCAAATTGGGATTCCATTTGTCAAAATTAAAAAGTTTGGTCCAAATTTCTAAACAACAATTAGTTTAGGATGAACAAATGCAAATAAATATAATAATTAAAAAGTGCAATAAAAGAATTGTAAATATTCTATTTTGAAGCTAAGCTAGTAAATCAATCAATTAGTAATTAATTATCACCACAACTAACATATCACGTAAAGTAGTATTCAAAAGTTGATATTAAAACTGGTGTGCATAGTATTTTTCACCAATTATTAGCATATTCATAGGCTACAATTAAATTTTTTTTTTAATATAAACTCAAATTGCAACATATACACTAATTAATTTAACACTTATCCCCCTAAACTTGTTATCCTTTGGTAACTTGCCCCCAATACTTTTAATTTTGACAATTTACGCCCTGAACTTGCTAAATTATTACAATATACCCATTTTAGTTAATTTAATTTACTCTAAATTAAAGATTTAAAATTGAAATATTTGCATTAGGGTTTGTAATAAATTTGAAAACTTTTTGTGGAAAATAAATTTTTCCATCTTCACATGAGGCATATGTGAGCTTTTCATAATAAATTAAAGAGAAAATTAATTCATAGAGGTTATATTTTAATAATTTAGCAAGTTCAGATAGTAATTTATCAAAATAAAAAATTTTGGGGTAAGCTGTCAAAAAATAATAAATTTGAAAGGCATCAGTACTAAATACTTATACAATAATAAACATTCTTGTTGTCAGATCTAACGATAAATTTATATCTAACTCAGCACAAGGTACGATCCAAATGCCTCTAAGTTGGGGGATTGATAAACATCCTTTTTCTTTGGTTGAATCTTGTTGACGTTAAAAAAAAAAAGGCACGTGGGTCAAGAATTAAGTGTGCTTTTTTTATAGTATATATATCTGCACAAAAACTTTATTTAAATTTGAGGCACATCACCTCGTGACCAAAATCCAGTATAATCCACATATGATATTTCACACGTTGGTGTGAATCTTAAGATTAATTAAGCAAAGTTTTTTTTAATCTTTTTGGCTCTGGAGTTGCTACTTAATTATGATATCTTAGTGTTGGCATGGATTCCCTACTGTCCAAGAAGAAAGAGATTTGGCCCAAGATCAATATATAGTATATTATATTATAAAGGGAGTGAATTGGTCTAGATTTGACCAAAAAACTTTTTTTTTTTTTTTTTTATTCTTTACAAGCTGGTTGAAACCCCCCAAAGTTTTTTTTTTTTTTTTTTTTTTCCTTCAATAAGAAAGAAAATTAAGATTTATTTCAATGGGGACAAAAAAGTAAATCTTTATTGGCTGTTTGTATGTATAAAGCTTCAACACTCCTCCAAAAGTTAAGCATTTTTTGAGTTGGTGAATGGCTGGAATTATATCATGTATAGATGAGTTTTAGAGCTGTTATGATAGAGAATACCTTATTTTATATAATTGATATAACTTATTTTTAACCATTAAATTCATTTTTTAACGATTTGATTTATGTGTATCTACGTTTAAAATTTATAACACAATACATTATTGTTTGTTGATGCCAAAAACCTTTGACACAACACCCGATGTGATCACTTGACGTGGTCAGCATTGCGTAGTCATCCTCTGCCTGATCGCCTGCAAAAGAGAAGCATCTCAAAGTAAGGGGGACACCAGTAGGGTGTCTGTTAAGGACACTCTGATACTTAAGTCAGTAAGTGACACTGATGAGCAAGCAGAGTTTCGATAAGGAAAATAGTTCATACCTGAATGAGTGAGGCAATTCTCTATTTATAGGCGTTTCTCACGGGTTCGGGTACTCGGATGACCCTGATGGGTCGTATTCTGAGTAGTCCCGGTGAGTAGACATGCTTCGAGCCTATGGACATTCGACCACCACTAGATGAGTGCCACATGCCCTTCCAGTGATGGGGAGTACAAGTATGGGTTAGTACTGGTGTGGGTGGCAAGTACTGTATCAGTCTGGTCAGACGACGAAGGCTGGAGCCAAGGCAGGAGCAAGGACAAGTACAATAACAAGTAGTGAATGTCAGGTATCAGGTGGTGCATTGTAGTGGGTGTGGACAATAAATCTTTATAGGCTGTGCTACGGTAAATCTTTATAGGTTGTGCTATGGTACTGTTGTCAGCCAGTATGGGACGACGTGGTAGGAACAATACGGGGCCGACAACCCAGGCAGAGGTTCAGTAGTGGTCGGGGAAGTGTTGCTCGGACCAGTACTACGAGCCTCGATAGTGATATGCTCGGGTCACTTAAGGAGAGCTAATTTGAGGACCAGCAGTACATCAGAGGTGATGGTAGATCAACCTGGTTCCCAGGGAAGAATCCTCAACTGGTTTGTCTGGTTTGGTTGGGTATACACGGTTATCGATTCTTCTCCACTGATCATGAAAATATGTCTATTTGTTCTCGCACAACATATTCACCGGTGAACAGGTCAGAAGATATTCCGACGTTGGATAAATTATACCATCAACACTGCTCGTGTCACCAATACTAAAACAACAATCAATACAAAATAAAAACCCTGTAATAAAAAGTCCCAACTCTTGCTTGAAGAACGAGAATTAAACGAAGGCTATGCTTTTGTTTTTCTTGAGTACAACTTTTGCAGGCTTCATGAAATAAAGCAATATTTGAAGACTTATTAATAAAGAGCACTTTCCCAACTATCCACCACCCCACCCTAAAAATAAAAATAAATAAATAAAGGTACTACCAGTCGTGGTTGTCAAATTTTGTTTAGGGCTTCTTTTTAATTAAAAAATACTTTTAAACTGCCCAAAAAAATAAATTAATTATTTTAAACAGTTGAATTCTTAAAATAGCCTCCCATTCAACAGCAAATAATATGTATTACATAACATATTACACATCATTGATCTTATTTTATTACACCGAAACAATATGACTGTCAAATATAAGATTTCTCAGAAATTGTAATCAGATAGTATTAGATTTAAACATTATTCAACTATATATCATATCCAGAAATACAAACAACCAACACAAAATATCTATCATGGAAACTCAAACCATTGTTATAATCTTCAGATTTTCGTTTTTATGAAAAAAAAAAAAAAAAAAAAAAACATACGAGAGAAAATAAATGCAAACTCCTAATGTATTCCACAACAAAAGGATGGCTTTTGGGATAACAAGGAAATGTGAGGCCATGTGAGGCTACCATTTTGTATGATTGTAGACCCTCATTGAGTACAAGGTCCAAAAGGCCAGCTACGTATAAAATGGTATAACTACATTCCGTATGTCTCTCTATTTCAATGATAAATTTTCTTCTGTGCATCCACATGATCAACAATATCTGCCCTTCTCTTTTCTGTCTTTGGTACTAGGGTTGAGATCTCCACACAAAATATATTTATATGTTAGTTGGAGAGTTTGCACAAACAGAATAAACAAGCAAAAGGGGGAAAAAAAACAACAATAATAATATCACATGACGAACACTGAAAGCGTACATGGCACTCACAAAGGGGTGGACGAATGGTACCATAGAGAGTGTCATTCACTAGTTGTTGTCGTCGTAACTTAATTTAATTATTTTTTTTTATAAGAAATTTAATTTAATTAATTGACTCTTGGGAGTGTGTGTGACATTATTCTGAAGAATATCACATAAATTACATTTATGGCAACATTGCAATCTCATCATTGTTTTAATGGTGATCACCATGTTAGTGACACTGCGACAGAGTAGAATATGAGCGTTTTTTCAACATATTGCTTTTAAAGTCTAATTTAATTGAAGAATGTTTAATTTATTTACAAGTATATATAACCTTCTTAAAAAAAAAAAAAAAAAAAACTATATGTAACCAAATATTCCTCTATTTTATCTTCTTTATTCTTTTGCCGGACCCAAGAAAAATCCTACAGAAAACAGTACACTGTTAACGTTTCCTTCTACTTCTTCAAAGGCTAAACCGGAGGCAGCTCAGAACCATATTTTTAGACCGAATTTTGTAACTCAAACACAAAACTTCAAAATATACATATTATTTTCTCTCTTCCACTTTTTAAAAATTTTAAATTTTGAAACTTCATCATTTTCTTATTTAAAATCGAAATGGAAATTTTATTTAATCAAATAGAATAACAACAATAACAAAATAAAATCCATCTTATATATTTTTTATTTCGAATACATTTCAAATTTTGTATTATTTTCCATACTTTAATCAAACATATATTTTAATTTTAACTTATAAAACTCTAACTCTAATTATTATTTCAAACGGCTCCTTAATCTCTTCTAAATGGTATAGTTTGCACTAGGTAATGACTTCCAAATTATGACTTTTTAGTTTTTAGTATAGTAGTTACTGAAACCTCTAGTTACTAACTAATTTCTAGCTCAAAAACTTGCAAGTATACTCTTCTTTGGCACGTACCTTTCTTTTGTTTTGTTTTGTTTTGTTTTTTTTTTTTTTTACTATCATATTGAGCATTTCTAGACAAACCGACTTTTTTTTTTTGTACTCATTGCATGCTTAACCCAACTTCGGGACTCGGGATATGAAAGGATTTGTGGGTCCCATAGAAACGAGACTTTTGTTCCATATACGTGTGTCTGGTCTGCTAATTCATCAAGTTTGCTGCATAACTTTGTATCTATTCAGATTAAGCTGTGAACTTATCCTGGCCATGGCTATGAGGAGCTTTTATCGACTTCATAAATATAAAATATTGTCTTTTTGTGTTTTGTGTGGTTATTATATCTACAATAATCATATATAATGACTTGGGGTCCTCCCTTTTTTTTTTTTTCTTTTTTTTGCGTGCAAAGAACACGTATCAAGTTAGGATATAATTTTGGCATTCTTATCTATTCTAACTTTTTGTGATTTGGGAAGTTGGTGCTAAATTTTCCAAATTTAACAATTTTCCTCATAATAATAATAAAAATAGTGTAAAATACTACATATCAGTGACAGCTGTTAAAATTTAGATGAAAATATTTTTATATATATTAGGTGAACTTATTTAAAGGTAATGATTGAAATTTTAGATAATAATATAAAGCACGTTATATCATATGCGTAAGTACATTTTCTTTCAAATTTAAACGGTGCGCGTCGATTTAGAAATGCTTTGTAATATTTTGTTAAATTCAGAGAATAATATATCAAGGATAAAGTTCTAGGCAAGTTACCAAATACCAATTCACTTTAGGGGCAAAAACACAAAAATTCCATTTAGTCACCCCCACGGCTTGGTCGTTAAAAATATTGTACAAGTTTGTACTCTTAACAACTTCTTTGGTAGTTTTCCAACTATATCATGTTACAGTAGGTAAAACTTTGTAGCAAATCAGCACTAAACACAAGAATGCATATAACTTTTAAGTGTTAAAACACATGAAAATTGATGCTGAATATATTATTAATTACAAAAAAAAAAAAAAAAACTAAGTATGATAAATATTATGATAAAAAGAAGGTTAATATAATACAGTAAATAACATGTAAACGTCGATAGATTAAGTACAATAATTGAAACTAATTAATATATTTTTGAATTAAAACCAAATACAAGTATATTGTATCAATATTATATGAGAAAACGACAATGTCAAAAAGAGTTTCTAAAAAGTTCAAATACCAACTACCAAGACATCAAATTTTGAGTAGGATCTGAAATAATTTCAGACATATCATGTTGATATTTCTCAATTTCTATCCATTATCTCTCCATAAATAACAAATTTTGAATCGACCCAATTCCATCTAAAAATTATGGAGGTAGATAATTGAAGATCTTATAGTTAATATGTTTACCATGAGAAGATCCCATGTTATGGTAATGTTAATCTCAAGGATTAGTCCAGGATTATATTATCTTGTCTTCTTATTTCACTTGAAAGCATATGAAATTATAGTAATTACATTTACTTGTAGGTTTCTTTTTTTTCTTTTTAATTTGTTTATTTTTGCATTTTACTTTCTTGTTCTCCTATTTAAGAACCTTTTTAAAAAAAAAAAAAAAAAATTTAATTGATTAGGAAATGATCCATTTACATTAATTTATCTTTTATTTTCTTTCCAACAAGTCAGAATTTTTTTATTTAAAAAAATCACTGTTCTTTTTTAATTATTGTTTTTTTAATTATAAAAAAATTAATCCAAATTGTCATATAAAAAAGATTCTAATATTCATTTTTTTATTATAACAATTCTTCTATATCACCATGAGGCATCGCCTTAATTGAAAACATAACAATGCTATGGAATTTTTTTTTTTTTTTTTTTATAGTTAAATGAAAGAATCTTCAGTTGTTTAGTAGATAAGAGATTAGATGATTGAAGTTGTAAATTCACGAGACGTATATTTTAATCATTCCTAACTTTAGAAAATAAAAAGGAGGAGAAATCTCACAGAAAGGTACTATGCAAAAATAACTTTTTTGATCTCAATCTCTATACATCATCTCACATTTTATAATCATAAAATACACTATATTACACCTTTTTCATTTTTCTTTTTCTTCTACCAAACTATATATATATACATATAAATCTTTTTCATTTCTTATAGTTTTCTTCACTTAGATATTTTACTCTTTTATGTTTTTTTATTTATTTAAATTTCATCATCTTCCTGAACATAACATTATGCTTTGGAAAACATATTGATGTGATATGTAGTCAATCTCTTTGGAATTTTTGATACTTTACATACGTCATACAAATTTTATAATTATTTTAATGTCGAGCTCAATTTCTTGTGACAACAGTGATGCAAAGTGTTTGAAGTCAAACAAAGCCAACTTTGGTTGACCATGATTTGAGATTCTTGGAACTCTGCTGACTAGGACTAGAATATTCTTGTCCGTAAATCCTTTACCAAAAAACAACAACTATAATAGTAGTAATAATTATTATTATTTTTTTTAATATAATGATAATAGTTTATGTGACATTTTAACTAATCTTTGCGCGTTCTCAAGTTAACCCCACCACCGCTAGGGCTTAAATGAAAAGAAAAAATAAAATTGGGAAAAAGTATGTACAATTTTTGTATTTTTAACAAAAAGGGACAGAAGATAATTAGCTGGATGCATGTAGGAAAACGGTGAATTGAAAATCAAGTGAGAAAAAGAAAAATAATGACCCTTTGCTTTTGCAGTTTGTGTGTTCATATCATGTAGCATCATTCAATTATTTGAAGGGAGATTATTATTATTTTAAGAGAATACCTGTTAGTATATTTAATTTAAATTTTTAATAATAGTGCCTATTAATTTTGTATACTATTGAATGTTAAAATACTTTGCTTAAACGTAATTATAAATTTAATCTAACAATAAATTTACATGGTCTATATTTTATTGACGAGATCTAAATAATGTGGTTAAGATTTGAATTTTTTATCCGTAGTTCTAAGTTAAGAAAAAAAAAATTTACCTTTTTTTTTTGGCTGAAAGAGTGATGACTAAATTTAACAGTTTACAAATAATCATTATAGATGTTATTGAATTTCGAATCATATTATATTTATACTGGAATTAAAACGTGCACAAATGATACTAATCATAAAATATTTTTTTAATCTTAAAAGAAAAAAGGTTTGTCATAAGAAGTGTTAAAGAAAAACTAGAAGATCAAATGAAACATGAACACACAATATTCTATGAAAAAAATCAAAAACAAGAAATTGTTTATAAAGGATGCTACAAGAAGTTGAACCAACCTGTCCGTCTATAAAAAGACAATTTTGATTTTTTTTTTTTTCAATGCATCACCACCGATATTATATTTTTGTCAAATTCATAATTTTTTTTTTATTGATTCTGATTCCAATATATGTGACCTTAAATAAAGATTTATTTTTTTTGAACTTGGGTTAGAAAGATTTAAACTGTATATCTTATGATAAAATTATGTGTGAAATTATCATTAGACTGTACCTATAATCACTAAATAGAGATTTAAAATAAAAATCCTTTCCATACCTGTAACTCCATGTAATTAGTTGCTGGTATATTTTTGCATTGATTCTATTTTCTCACTTTAATCTCAAAAAAAAAAAAATCTTAAAAAAAATATCAAAGTTTATTTTATTAGGCCCCGTTTGGGCAAGTTTTTAGATGTTATTTTACTATTTGATTCAAAACTCTCAATTCTACATCTTACTTTCTCTTTCTTTTATTTTTAAAATACTAGAATTTTAATGAGATGATTCTTATGTCAAAATATTTACAACGACACAAATAAAACAATATTTAACTTATATATTTTTTTTTCTAAACACATTTTAAATTTTTATATTATTTTCCACTGTACAAAACTTTTATAAAAGTCCTCTCTCCAAGGGGCATATCAAACCCAACCTCTATTACTCCATCTCCGAATATCCGCAAATGGGCCCTTAATTAATTTATTTAAAAAGGATGTTGCACAAAACAGAGTCCCACCAGACAAGCTTCAATTTCCCCGTTGATCGCTGTCTTTGCCACTCGTCTTTCCTTCCCTTTTTCCCTTCACCGACGCTTCCTTTGTTGTTCTTTTATCTTTACAAATAAACAAACAAACAAAATAAATCCCAAAAATAATACCCAAAAAATACCAAAAAAAAGAAGAAGAAGAAGAAGGAAAATGCAAGGAAGAAGAAGCCATTGAGATTAACCACTCTGTAAATTCTTCTCCTTTTCCCCAGAAGGGTATCTCCTCGCAATGCATACATTGAAAGAGAAAGTTACAGAGAAGTTTTCTCGTATCTTTCCTGATTCCACAAGCTCTTCTTCTTCTCAGAATCAGGTTTTTATTTTATTTATTTCATTGATTTTTAATTGTTCAAAATTTGAGCTTGATGGGTAAGCTGGCAATGTTGATTTATTTATTTATTTGGTTCCACCAAGTATTTTGAGATCTGGGTTTTGTTGGCAATTTAGTTAGCATATGATTTGTGCATTTTAGCTCTTGTTTTGTTGCACTTTTTTCTTTTTGACTGCTTTAATTTCTTATTGGAAGAGCAATGATAAAGAATTTTCCAGTTATTTGGAAAAAAAAAAAAAAATTTCCCTTTTATTTTTCAAATTCATCCAGAAAAACTTTGTGGGTCATTCACCTTTTGGAGTTTTGATCTGCCGCATGAGCTTAAAAAAATAATAATAATAAATAAAATAAAATAAAAAAATTCAAGGTTGCGTTTTTCTTCAGTATTATTGTGGTGTCTAGGTGGAGAAATACTCGGACTTTTTTTGAACTTGGGGATGGGGATTCAAACTTTGCATCTCATGGTGAAGTCAGGTGTGAAATTGTCGTTAGGTATATCTGTAACCACGAAAATACTCAACATTAGTGGAAATCTTTTGTTTAAAGGAGAATTTTTAGTTCTAAATTTTCAGACGACATAATCATATTAGATTTAAGAAAAGCACGATAGTATTGAAATTGATAAAAATCTGACGGTTCATATCAGAGTCTCTTCTTGTTTAAATGCTTTTATTTTAAGTATGAATTATCAAGTTTGTGATGTTGTTTGGTCTTGTAAATGTGTAGGCCAGGCTATCTTCTAAAGGGGGGAAATCTTTGACTTCATATTTCTCCTACATTATCCCGTCAATAGGCTTTGATGGTTCCGGATCAGACAAGCATCGGCATGAATTCAAGCTGATTCCGTCCCTACCCGTTAGATATAATAATAGAAATTCTAAAGGTCAAGATGAGTTATTGGATAGTCATACACCATCTAGTAATACATTAAATGAGAAGAAGGAAACACGAAGTAATCGAGCAAAAGATGAAATCATTGACGACAAGGCCTCCAGCGGTAGCAGAAGTAGTTCTGAAGTGTTTGAAGAAGCGATCGACGAGCACATTTTGCAGCAGAAGCCTTCTTTACCTGATCTCATGGATGAATCTGTTTTCATTTCCCTGAACTTGTATGAATTCTTGTGTTCATCGATCCCAAACATCGTTAAAGGATGCCAATGGGTATTGCTTTACAGGTAATCTCCTAAAAGTCGATAGCCTGTGGCTAAATTAGCCTCTTTGTGATTTCAGCATTTGGCTCTTAATTCAATATTGATTCTTTAAAATGAAGGGCAGTACGTTGAAACATGGTATATCACTCCGCACACTTATCCGCAGAAGCGCTGACCTTTCCGGTCCTTGTTTGCTGGTATGCCAATGCCTTTAAGTTTATTCTCAAATTCAATTTAACTAATTTCAGATGATAATGTATGGTGTTTATGTTGTCTAGATTGTTGGAGATAAGCAAGGTGCTGTTTTTGGCGGACTTCTAGATTGCCCCTTGAAACCTACGCCGAAAAGAAAATTTCAAGTATGTTAACCCACTGAAGTGTCTCTGAAGGGCCATTCTTTTCTCTTCTGGTAATTGTTGTGTAATTTTTACCTTTTTTCTTTTATTTGTTCCAGGGAACAAACCAAACATTTGTTTTCACAACCATATATGGGGAGCCAAGGCTGTTTAGAGCAACAGGTAAGCATTTTGATTTATCTTGTCTTTGCTGGATATTCGCTTTAGCATATCAATTAGAATCAGCAAGAAAAGAGAAAATAGGAGTATGCATTTGCTTAGTCAGTTCATCACACATGCCCATATTTTTATACATAATACATGAAACCGGAACTTTATTCTTGGTCGCGCATGATTTGAAAGTCGACATTAGAAGTCACTATTTGCTTCGTTCTTGTCATCTCTATTTTGAAGCTATTTGCTGTTAGGATCCAGAGATTTACAATTTAGGAATTTCTTTGCATTAGAATTCAAAATATAAATATTAACTATATTCTCTAAACTAAGAAAACATTTTAGCTGGTATGATGCATGGAAATCCATATATCAGTATCTACTGCGACAAATTTATTTTATCTGTAGTTTTCTTAAGAAACTGTCTGATTTTTCCGAATAGGTGCCAACAGGTATTATTACCTGTGTCTAGACGACCAGCTTGCACTTGGTGCCGGTGGCAACTTTGCTTTGTGCTTGGATGGAGACCTGTAAGTTGCTTTCTTATATATCCCGTTCTGAGCATATTTCCCCTTGTCTGATTGATAAAATGCTCATAATTTCTCTTCTCATGGTTGTGAACTTTTGTTTCTATAGTTTAAATGGTACCAGTGGACCTTGCGAAACGTTTGGAAACATGTGCTTGGCTCATAAACCCGAGTTTGAGTTGAAGAATGTTGAGGTACGTCTCAAATTTCAAAACAATTACACATGTTCTATCCCTTTGCCTTTTATCTTTTCCGCACTTTTGAGTAAATTTCTTATGACATATTAGTTTTCACTCTTTTGGTATGCCATGTTATATCGCTCCGTTTTAATACGATATAGAACAATGCAATTTATCACAACACAACAAACGGAAGCTTACACTTGGTCCTTTAATTCTATTCATTTCTTCACTTTTGCAGCTATGGGGTTTTACGCATGCGTCGCAATACCTCACTTGACGCAACGCTGAGATGTTTCCTTCACCTGCATTTTACCTAAATTTCGTGATCAGATTCTTTATTCCTTGTCTTCGCCTTCATCGTTCCGGCTTGCCTTTAGATGCTGGAAGGCTTTCATTTTACGTCGATCTCTTCTTTTTCTTTGATAAATTGTTAGATTTGGTGTTTTAGCTCAATTGTATTTGTTGGCTTTTTTTTTTTTTTTATATATATATAATTTTTTTCAAGCTTTTCATTTACATCCATCTCTTCTTATTCTTCATAAATTGTTAGATTTGGTGTTTAGCTCAATTAGTATTTATTGGCGTTGCTTCTTTTTTTTTTTTTTTTAATTAAACTTTTTGTAAGCTGTTCATTTTACATCCATCTCGTCTTATTCTCGATAAGTTGTTAGATTTTGTGTTTAAGCTCAGTAGTGTTTATTGGCGTTTTTCTTTTATTTTGTATTTATTTATTTATTTTATGTTTTGAAAGCTGTTCATTTTACATCTCTTCTTATTTTTGGTAAATTTCTGAAAGCCACTATATATGTCACTTCAGTTTTTGTTTGCATCTTCTCTTTAATTCTGTCCATTTACATGTGTATTTATTTACATGCAGAAGCTACATTGATATTTGGCTCGCTAGGAACATTTACATGTGAAAATCACTGATTAAATTGAAATAATAGCAAAGCCTATATGATGCAAGAGAGAGAGAGAACCCTCAAAATATATGCCTTTTTTCCCCGATACACTTGAAATGATGCACAAAAAATCTCGATACATCCCTTTGGTCCAAAATAAAATTTGACAAATTTTCATATGAATTTCAATAAATGCCGATAAAGTATTTCGATTAAATTGTTGAGCAGTTTCTTGAAAATTATCGAGAAATATCAATAACTTTTTTAAAAAAAAAATTACAAATGAATTAAGTTTGTCATATATATTTATATGTATATTAATTTCTAAGTTTTTTTTTAAATGTAGATATAAAATTACTAAATGAAATTAGCAAATTAAAAATATTTTTCAAAAAATTAAGAACAAAAGATAAAAAAAAAGGAGAAAAAATAATAATAAAACAAGTAAAAAAATTTTAACCCAAAAGTTAAAGAAAAGGACAGCATTAAAGGGCAAAAAGCATCAAAGAGGAAAAAAAAATAAAAAAAATAAAAAGACCAAAGTTTTGAATTGTGAAACACATTTTTCAAATATCTGTCATAACTTAAAACATTATAAAAGAATATCAGGTTTTAAACTTGAGACAGTAAACAACCATTAATAGTAACTTATCTCACCAGTTAAAAAAAAAAATCTGCAAACTTCATATTTAACATGTGTCTGGCCAGAGTACAATTGAAGAGAATCTATCACATAAAAACATGGAGATAATAGTACAGAGAGATCATGTGCCTAAAGTTCTAAATAGGGGCTGTTTAAAAAGAATGTCACAACTCGGGTGGATTACTGCAATTGTAGTCGCCGCATGATGCCCCAATGTAGGCTTCGAGACCGGCCCTCTTCCCGTTCATCGTTTCGAAACTACCAGAACAGGGCCAGCATGTACAACATATAAGGCGTTAAGAGTCCCAAAAATCATGAATCAGCACTAGAGGTAACAGAAACTAAAGGTACAGTAGAACAGTGCTCTAGCAAAGATTTGGGTGATTTTAAGTTTGCTTCAAGACTCCATTGCATCGCTATCCCCAGGTAGGCCAAAAATGCGAAGGTTTCTATCCATTGATCCCACCGCGAGGTATTTTGCATCCGGACCAAATCTCACTGATGTAACATTACCTGAATTAAAATCAGACTGTTACTTTCCTCCGAAACAGAAATGTAATCTTACTACTTACTAACACTTACTAACATAAAAATAAGTCTGTTTTAAGCTATTGCTAATAATAAAGGCGATACCTGTGCCAGACAAATCAGGGAAAGTTTTGATACAGTTCCATTCTGATTTAACATTGGCAACCTGGTAAACCCTGCAAAATAGATTCCCAAAGTTAATGCTGTATATGGCAAACTGGATACCACTCAGAAAAATGGAATAGTTTTGCTTCTTAGAGATGCTAAACTTGTGTTCGCAGGTTAAAGATACAGACTTTCCATCTTTTTTGGTTACAACTTTTCAGCGTTTGATCTTCACATTCAGCCGAACTGTGATCTTTAAGTTGGTCATATCACAAAAAACTAACTAGTTAAGCCAACATTCAGATCCGCGGGGATGTGGGGTGCGAGGAATCTAGGATGATGTGGGATGCAAGGAATCTAGGATCACCTCAAACTTGTATTTCATGTTATCTAAAGGTGGTGGCACTCAGGAATGTAGGAAATTATCAGAGATAAACAGTGAACAAATATCCAAGCTTTCTGAAGTAGATGAAAAGAAATTGGAAACTATCACCGGCCTACTGGTGGGAAGCTTATTTCAGCATCATTCACTCTGAAACTATTGAAACGGAAAGCAAACATGAAACCGGAAGTTTTCAATCCTCACCTAATATCAGAACCCGCAAGTGCAAGGTAACTTCCGCTATGGTCAAACACAACTGCAAAACAAGAACAGCTACCATCATACAAGGAAAAGACGTGTACAATATCAGAAATAAGATATAAGGGAAAAAATTCAAAAACTTCTATAATATCCATCACAGAGGCATGCAAACAGACACCAAAGAAGACGAAACAAAAATGTAAATAACCAGAAAACATCGGCAAAGTAGCCCCGTTAGAGAGGGAAAATGATGATCATCATCATTCAGGGTATTCCACAGAAATAAACTTACCAGAGTTCGTTGGCGTCTCTGGATCATAAGGAGCAAATGTCCTGAAGTTCCTTAATTTACGCAGATCCCAAAGCTTAACACCATCACTAGCTGCAGTCTGTTCATTTCAGGGATAATAAATGAGGACATGGTTTTTTCACTCTATACCAACCATATTCTGCCAGGAGAACACCTACCGCAAGGAAGTAACCATTTTCAGAGAAAGATATAGCAGTAACCGCTCCGACATGTCCATCAAATTTGGCGACGTTTGTCTGCATATAATAAAGTAATTGAAGAGATATCAGAAAGATACGAGAGAAAACTAAACGTTGAAAATAACAGTAAATAGATAACTCTTTACCTGAGTTTTCACATCCCAAATTTTAACAAGAGCCTCTGAGGTTCCTGTTCCGAGGATGAGACCATCTGGATGAAATGCTGCAGCTGTGTAGCCCTCAGACCCTGAAGTGTCCTCAACCTGCAAGAATGGGAGAGTTACATTTAGTCATCTACTCATCCACACGAGAGAGAACTAGATACAAATAGAACAATCCTTCAAAATTTAGCAGCTTAACCATGAATTTATTTCATAATTTTAGTAGTATTTTCTGCACTGGATCAATGAAATATGCTGTCATATTGTTGCAAAATTTCTATCATCCTTTGAAGGGTAAGTCTACAGTCTCCAACAAAAGAATATTGACAACAAGAAAAACGAAAAACTAATTATGCATAAAGAAAAAGTAGAAGAATTCATCCGCGAGAGAGAGAGAGAGAGAGAGATGTTAAAACCTGTGCTAGACACAATCCAGAAGAAAGCTCATAAAAACACCATGTGTTATCAAGAGAAGCAGTCACGAAGTAGTTATTTGTGGCATGGACCGTAACAGCTTGCACCTAAAATCATAAAACTTAAACATTAGAAATGATTATGAATGAATCTATGATTCTAGCACAAGAGAAAAACGCTGCATAAATAGACAGCATGAAAAAAAGAAAATAAATAGACAACGGGCCACATACAAAAAGCCCCCTCATGCGCACACATAACTCACGAGTGCCATTGCATATGCCATATGCGTGAAAAGGTCATACTACGCAATCTTATATAAGAACTTTTCCAACACTCTCAATGCAGGGAAGAGCTACTGTTCTAATTAAACTTCGCTGTAGGAATACAACATGCATGCTCTAATTGACCAAGTACTTGAACACAAAGAGGCTTTGAGGCTTTTGCCTACTGCTATGGTTGATTTAATGAAAGAGCTTCCAATATTTATTCCACAACGATGACCCTTTATACATAATTCTTCAATCAACCAATTGACCAAAGGATACGAAGACGAGGAATCAATTGACCCTCTATTGCAGAATTCCCAATTCCAGGAAGGTCTGTTTTTTATTCACCTTTTTAGGCACTCATACTCCATCTCTAAAAATGACTTCCAACATATCATCTACCAAGTGTAGCAAACTTGGTAACAAGGATAGGCCATAGTTTTAAAACGTGAGAAGTCAAACCATCTGATGTGTGTGAGCGTGTAGATGTGATTTTAAACCTATTTACCTCGGCATTATGATCTCTCAAAACGTGATTGCAGTTATAGTTCCCCTCGTCAGATCCTTGCCATATACGCACCGTCTGCAACATTAAGAAAGTTATGACATAAATTACAACATCAGTAAAATCAATATTCAAAGAAAGGCATGTAACATTGGGCTTTTTTTTTTTTTTTTTTTTTTGGGGAAAATTCTGGGACTTTAGATATTTACTATGGATAGACAAAATAAAAGTGCTTATTTTCTTCGTTAATCCAACCAGTAAATCCATGTCTACCAAAATTGAAGATAAAAATATCATACGTAGCTTACCTTATCTGCTGAGCTAGTCAAGAAAAAGTCATCCCGAGCTACAAATTTTACACTTGTAACCTACCAAATGAAAAGATGCAACTATTCAACAAGTTTACAGAGAACATAAGGCATTAAACAATACAATCAACCGGGTTTCCTTCCTCTTCGAATAACAACAAAACAATCTACTTAGTAATAAACCTTCTTTGAGTGACCACTAAGCGTAGATAGGATTTCTCCAGATGAACGATCAAAAATCACAGCATTTGTATCAACACCACCAGTAGCAATAACGTCCTAACAAACAAACAAACAAACAAACTATAATTGAAAACTAATCCACATTACAGATTGCGCATAAAATCTGAATCAAAAAATTCTGTACCTTTTCGTGATGTATATCAATAGACACAATGCCTGGTTTGCTGGTTTTGTGAAGCGGATGACTAGATATCTGGGTGTACCTCTCTATATCATCAACAGAAGCCAACGTAGAGGGTATCTACACGACCAATGCGAATCCCAGGGAAAGAGAAGAAAGAGAGTTGAGAAATTATCTAGTGAACGATAAAGAAGCTGTAATAACCAATTGACTTCCAACTTAAGACCAAGCAATGAAGTAAAACTGAGGATCTCAGTATGATAAAAGAAAAACCATCTGTAAAATATAATATTATCAGACATGGATGATACCTGACGTTTTTTCCGCTGCTGTGAAAGAGCAGCATTGCATTCAGTAAGCTCTTCAAATACACTAGCAGATATTCCAGGACGTACATTGTTTCCACCAGGAACCGCTCCATCAACAGCAGCTGCAGTAGAAATTTAAAAAGTCAAGTGACTACTAAGCTAAACTTAGCCCAACTTTCCAAGAACACTAAATGAACAAAACAATATAGATATAAGAACCTGCTCTCCCATTACTAACAGCAGAGGCATTTACTGAAATTGGTGCTGATGCTGGCATTGGTACATGTCTCTCAGCCTGAGCAACTAGTGATCTCGCTTCGTCCCTTTCCTTCTTTAGCCTTGCAATCACACGGCAAGCAGCATCATGCTGCCAAATAAACAACAAACTGAGACATAAAAACCAGGAAGTTCCTATTCTTGCCCTTAATCAACAAGTAGAAAGACCATAGTCGAAAAGCCTGGTGAGGTTGCATTGAAAAACGGAAAAAATGAGGTGCAATAGCACACAAGGATCCATTCATTGGACTATAAAATATGAAAAAGAAATATCGAAGTAATGGTCTGAAAATCTCTTCCTTAACCAAACAGAATATTGAAAGTTGATCTGGAAATAGATGCTCAAAGATCCAAATATATGAAATTTGAAACGACAAGCAAAACTGAGAAAACAGGAAAGGAGCTCACTTAATAGTTGAAAGCAATTATTAGTGAAACTGTAGCAATTTGCATTTGATCTATTAAGGTGTGTTTACATGAACCCTCGTTTTTCTATTTTCTAAATAAAGAATGGGTGCTTCCCCACATAACAGCAATTTAGCATTAACAACATTCAAGGATAACTGTGAAAACCACAAACCAAGGCAATCTAAGTGAGTATACTTAACATTAATCAATCATATAGACTTACAATACAAGGAACTATGAAAGAAGGCATACATTGAGTGGCACTGAATCTATTGAGTACATCCCTAATGCTCATGGATAGATGCACGGTGAAAAATAAGAAGACATCCAAATAGGAAAAAATAGCAACATAAAGGAAGCAGTAAATGTATTGTCTGAAACATGCAAAATTGCACATAATGAATTTCTAGTAGTGAAAATAGACAGAGATTGTCACTTTTACATCAAGGATACCTGGTATAAAGCATGACTTAGCTCTTGTCTTGCAGTATGTAGCTGTTGTTCCAACGCAAAATTGGATAGCATCAAACTATCCCATTCCTATATTCATAGAAAACAAAATAATTAAAGATTTATTCCATCATACAAGACATCATATTACCGGAATTGCTTTAGTGAATATAAATAAAGAGAAGGTCAATAACATAAATCCATAGGTTTATGCTCTACTCCGAGTAAAGATCAGACAGACTTTCATTTGCATATCCCAAGCCAAAATATCACAAGAATCGCCTCATCCAGGACCATTGCAAGGAAAACTATAACCAAAATCCTTTTTATATGGCATTGACTTGGAGCCACGTTCATCTAAAGCCCCCTTTACTAAGATCAAACATTATAAGATTACCAAACAGGCAGGAAAAATAATCATATGAACATGGCTATCCATCAACGCATAAATTTACTGCATTCTATTGTACATTCTATTGGTGGGGAAACCTAGATATATTACTGGAGAACTCATACGGACTTGAGTCCAGCTCTCTCTTTCTCTCCTTCTCTCTCCCTCCCCGTCCCCGTCCCCGTCCCCGTCCCCGTCCCTCGCGCTCCCTCTCTCTCTCTCTCTCTCTCCCCCTCTCTTCATATCCCCTAGCATTTCCATTCATTAACCAGCCAATCTTTTAAGCTTATAATGTCATGTGTGAAGAAGTAAAATTTGAAGAAAAATATAGAAGGTTAAAACAACAAAATCACATATCACATACAGTTTGGAACATTCCAAGCATGCCAGGTATGCTAGCAGCTTGCACAGGTCTCGGCCGCACTATCTGCATCACAATCCAAAAATAAGAAAGTCAGCACAAAAGTTTATGTTGATAACAATGCCTGAACTATTTTTAATATTTTGAGCACATTGGGCATCAAACTGGAGAACCAAAATTCCAACTTCTGTGAAGAGGAAATGAGCTACCATCCATTGTAGTGTGTGAGCCAAGGTTTCCCAAAGGCCACGCACGGAAAGCAAATGTTACATAACCATTAGCATACCTTGCCTGTTTTGACTGGGACAAGGTCCTCCAAAGTGAGTGGTTCACCCGTTATTGGGCATTTTCCATAATCCTAGTCAGATGACAAAACGTATCAAAATGTTATCATTTCTAACACTAAAATCGCTTGCAAGATTCACTGGATTAAAGCAATTTAAAATGTGAAGCAAAAATATGCTTAAGCACAGATATAAAACCACGAGCATTTACATCTTCTATTTTCTCTTGTCCAAAAGAATAACCCAAAATAAGTACTCATTCAAACATAATTGCCCTTATCCAGTAACAAAGTGTTAATCAATCTACACTTCTTTAAAACTTCGGGTCACTGACCCAAATTCTATATCCTTCGCTCCGCTATAAAGCAGATGAAAATTATAAACTCTAAAAGCTAGAACTTGCTTTTGTTGTAACAATAGTTTCTAAAAGTGCAAAATTAATCTACAGAACAATTCTAAGTCAAAAACAGATCTCAACCCGTTGGCTTTTAAATTCTAACTCTCAAGTCATGTGCAGCTCAAAATCATTTCTAAATACCCAAGTAAATTCATCAGCCGTAATTAAAAGACATTCAATTTCATTTCTTTCGTCTTTTTACTTGTTTAAAAATCGTAATTAGAAGAGAAAACAAAATTCACAAGTTTTTCTTCCGTAACTTTCCGACATTTTCCCACTAACCAAACATAAACCCTAGAAATCATTATATATGTGTGTGTGTGTGTGTGTGTGTGTGTGTATAAAGGCACCTACCGAAATGTGTCTCTCGATTAAACGCTTCTCGAAGAGCAAGCCGGACTTGGCGGAGACGACGGGCTCCTCCGGCACCTCGCCGGAAACTGCACGGACGAAGCAACAACAACAGATGGGTCATTTAACGCAGAAATCAGCCAATTTTCGAACAAGGAAAAACCAGAAAAGAAAAAATTGAATGAAGAGAGAGAAAGAGAGAGAAGTAGAGAGAGAAAGCTGACTTGCGCAGTTCATTGTAGGAGAGAGAAAGTTAGGGTTTTAGGGACTTCTGGTTCAGCAGCAGCAGAAGTGATAGCGAGAAAGGAGAGAAGCAAAGCGAAGCGAGGGAGTTTGTACGACCATATACAAACCTTTCTTTACTTCACTTTGCTTGTACCCTGTAGGCCACCTGGTTGTGGGCTTTCAGTTTGATGGGCCTTAATGTCGTAGCAGGCCCATTTTTTCCATTGTTGGGCTAGATCAGCCCAACAATGAATTTAATCCAGAATTTACTGCCCAGGCCCACAAGCCCCATTTCTTTTTTTTTTTTTTTCTTTTTTCATTTTTGTCTTTAATATCGTAATATTGCTTCCCTTAAATTATTTATAAAAAAAAAAACCATTTACAATAACTAACAAACAATGACTAAAGTATCATTTGCATACATAACCTAGCAACAAATTTGATACCTAACACTACCATGAGATGTAGAGAACGTTTATTAAACCGTAAATGAATGTTATGAGTAAGATAATTGATTGGAAGGTAAAATAATAGAATAACAAGGATGATCATTAATTCTCTTTTCAGTGTTTATTTACCTATTGGATAGTGTTAAGGGAAACAATTCCATTTCCTTTGACAATGAATTAAATACCAAAGGGATATAAGGATTGACAATCCCTTTATTCATTTCCTATATATATTGTGAGGTCTACTAGAATCTCATTCCCTATTTTGTAAGTAAACATGTAATTAAGTAGGTAACAAAATGAATACTCACTTTCTGTTTTCCTATTCTTTTAATGCAAAGTAAACATGCCCATAGAGTTAGTATTCCCTCATCTTCAAGTTAAAAAAAACAAAACAAAACAAAAACAACAATAACGACGATGACGGCTAAGGTGGTTGCAATTACATATATAGCTTAATGATAATCTCATGTCCTCGTTTTCATTTTAAGATTTTGAGTTCAAATTCTCATTATCATTATAAGTTTAAAAAACAGAAAACAAAAACAAATTAACTACAACAACAAAGAGGACGTTTGATCTCAATTATAAATTTGAATAGTTTGGTTTTTTGTGGTGATCAGCATTGTTGTTAAGCAAGTAATAAGTGGAATTGCTGTTTTTGTTTTGAATACCAAATGCAATAAAAGGAATGAAACGTATAATTAGGATTAATCACTAATTAAATACAAAGTTTAAAATATTGAATTCATTAAGTTCCAAAAATAAAATAAAAAAGAACTAAATTCAATGAGAGATCTGTACAAAGAGTGAGTCTAGAAAGCTAGCAAAAAATAGACATTTTTCAAGTTGGTTACGATAGAAAGCATGTCTGAATAATAATCACTCTAGAGTTGGTTATTTACATAAATCTCCAAAAATTCAGCCATTTTCCTAATTTAAAAAAAATTAAAAAAAAAAAGGTTATTTCTCTCCTTCACCCTTTTCCCATTCACACATTTTTTAGTGCAGCAGAATAATTTTGAGTTTGCACAAAAAATTCCACTTGTTTAAGTCAAATTAGCCCAAACAAATGGAAGCTGCATGCCGAATTACTAGTAGCATTTTTTTTTCTTTTTTCTTTTTCCCACTTCTGGCACTGATATTATTAATATACACTTGAAAATGTAATGTCGTTTCTTTTCTGGTTCACTATTTGGTGTTCAAAAGATGCTTGAGTGGTAGACAGGTATTATGCAATAAGCATTACTAAAATTGGAAAAACAACAAAACAACAAAACGAAAAAACAAAACACTGACATGAACAAGAATAAATAACAAAAATATAACCCCCAAATCACAAATTTTGTGTAAAAAAGCGAGACACAAAATATTATATAAATCCCAAGATTCATTTAGTCTTGTTCCAAAAGAAAATGATTTGATCTCCAATATGTGATAAAGAAATATATTCTCCTAGTACAAGTGATTCTCTACTTTGTTTCAAATTGATATTAAAACAAATATTAATATGCATAAAGAATTAGGATTTCTGACCCCTTTTTTTTTCTTTTTTTTAAGTAGTACAAAAACCCTAGATATGCTGATGCCTTCTTGCTATCTTTGATGATGAGAATACAATAATATATGCATCTCTATGTAAGAAACTCTTGAAGAACAAAGATCAGTGATATTATTCTCCAATTTTGTCTGCCTCATACTTAATGCATATGCATTATACATATATACATATACATATATATATAGCTAGGCTTTGCTTGGTCCTCCTAGGACCATATATATTTTATTAATATCTCAAAAAATGTTAAAAAAAATCAGACTCCTGTTTCATGGGTAAACCAAACAAAAAATTAAAACAGAACGAAACAAGAATGCATAAAAAACCCAACTAAACATATATTGGGTTTATTTTTTCAACATCTTAGAATTCTTTTAAGTTTAAATACGAAGTTTATCCACACTTTTCTTCTCAAAAATCAGTTTGAGAGGACCATATTTATATTGATTTCAACATAACATATAGGAATGAAAAGTATAATATAATATTAATTTATTCAACAAAGTTGAAAGGTCGTAACAATATATAGTCTCGAGTAATGATCTAGTTAAACCTTTTCAACATTGGTGTTATGTTGACTCAATTCTATTTGCTATATACTTCTCATTCCTATTTAAAAGCTACATTGGAAGGATGATCTTCTTGATCAAGTTGTATATATAGAGTGGATGACTATCTATATATATACTCGATAAGAAGAAAGGGTTAATTTCATTTTTAGCACCCGTAGAAATTTTATTATTAAAAATAATATTATTTTTTTTTCTCTTCATTACTAGCACTTAATGTGGGGCCCAGCAGCATTTAATGTATATCAAATTACAGGTTTACCCTCATCTCCTTCAGCTCAAATATCCCTCTCCCTCGCATGGCCCAAAAAAAATTTTCAAACCAACATCTACAGTATTTTAGAGAGAGAAAACTGAAATCCAGAGAGAGAAAGAGTTACCACCCACCGGAATCTTAATTTTTTTTTCACTTTTTCGCCTAGCCCCCCACCCATTTTGAAACCCAAATCTTCATATAATAGAGAGAAACTTTCATTTACAGAGATAAACTTCCATTTAAAGAGAGAAACTTCCATTGAAAGTTTTTTTTTTTTTAAATCTAACATTTTTAGCCATTTTTGAGTAAATGTCATTCTTGTTATGACCATCCGGTCATAATAATTATGACCTATATTAAAAAAAATTTTAAAAAAAAAATCTACCATTTTTGGTCATTTTTTAGTACATGTCATAACAGTTATGACCAGGTGGTCATAACCGTTATGACCACACTGTTATGACTACCTGGTCATAACCATTATGACCACACTGTTATGACTACTCGGTCATAACCATTATGACCACCTGGTCATAACCGTTATGACCTGTACTAAAAAATGGCCAAAAATGGTAGATTTTTTTTTTAAAATTTTTTTTAACATAGGTCATAATTATTATGATCGGATGGTCATAACAGGAATGACTTTTACTCAAAAATGGCTAAAAATGTTAGATTAAAAAAAAAAAAAAACTTTCGATGGAAGTTTCTCTCTCTAAATGGAAGTTTATCTCTGTAAATGAAAGTTTCTCTCTATTATATGAAGATTTGGGTTTCAAAATGGGTGGGGGGCTAGGCGAAAAAGTGAAAAAAAAAAATAAGATTCCGGTGGGTGGTAACTCTTTCTCTCTCTGGATTTCAGTTTTCTCTCTCTAAAATACTGTAGATGTTGGTTTGAAAAAATTTTTTGGGCCATGCGAGGGAGAGGGATATTTGAGCTGAAGGAGATGAGGGTAAACCTGTAATTTGATATACATTAAATGCTGCTGGGCCCCACATTAAGTGCTAGTAATGAAGGGAAAAAAAGTAATACTATTTTTAATAATAAAATTTCTACAGGTGCTAAAAGTGAAATTAACCCTAAGAAGAAACCCTAGATGAATATTTACTATGCTGGATAAGCATGAAGAACAGAGTAACTAAGATGATGGAAACATTAAGGAAAACGATGTTACCTTGGAGTGACATAACAAGAGTTGCGTAGATAAACTCCATTATCATGTTTATATGAAACATGATGAGGTATCTAGCTAATATATATATATATATATATATATATATATATATAGATGTATGTGTGTATATATAAAATTATGTATGCTTGTAATTGTTCCGACCACAATAATAACCCCATAAGCTTAGCATTTAGCCATGTTTTTTTATTCCCTTTTCAACTAAAAGTGACATAATTAGCATTTCTTTGACTGCGTCAGTGTCACACCCCTCACATGATGGTCAAAGATTTCAAAGCATAATCAAAAGGAGATAAAAAAGAAAAATCAGCGTAGCAAATGGCCTTATATACTTTTTATTTTGGGTGATTGTCGTTTTAATGTGATTATTTTCGTTCAAAAACTCGGATGCAATATTTAATATACATAAATATATATATATATATTGTGCAATTAAAATCTCCTACCTAGTTTTATATTTCAATAAAAAACTCGGATGCAATATTTAATATATATAACGGATGCTTGTAATTGTTCCGACCACAATAATAACCTCATAAGCTTAGCATTTAGCCATGTTTTTATTCCCTTTTCAACTAAAAGTGACATAATTAGCATTTCTTTGACTGCGTCAGTTTCACACCCTCACACGATGGTCAAAGATTTCTAAGCATAATCAGAAGGAGATAAAAAAGAAAAATCAGCGTAACAAATGGCCATATATATTTTTGATTTTGGATAATTAATGTGATTATTTTCATTCAAAAACTCGGATGCAATATTTACTATACATATATATATATATATATATATATATATGTGCGCGCGCGCGCAATTAAAATCTCCAACCTAGTTTTATATTTCATTCAAAAACTCGGATGCAATATCTGATATATATATATATATATATATATGCAATTAAAATTTCCTACCTAGTTTTATATTCGTCCTTTTGTCTAGTGCATGCATGTAATTTGAATATAGATTAAAAATAAAGGGGAAATTTTTTAAGGAGCCATTTTCAAGCGTCCTTGAATCCAGTTGACACAGATAGGTGTCATCGCTCTTTTTTTTTTTTTTTTTTCCCTTTAGGGAATGATAAAAAAATAATAATAATTAATAATCAACTTCCATATTCAACAGGGTACTTCAAGAAATGAAAAACTTTTAATGTTTTTTCACTTGGGTGGGAAGAGACGATCATATGAGTTATACACATCAAATAATGTCTTTTTAGATAAAACCGCAGGCAAATACATTTTTTTAAGAGAGTATTAGGGTTTGTTTGGTGAATGAGTTTGAGTTGAAATTTGTTAGTTTCAATAGTATTTTTTTTTTAAATTTTTAGAAAAGACAAAAAACTTATTCAAAAAAAAGATAAAAACTGAGTGAAAATATTTGGGTTTAAAAGAAACCCCAAACCCCCCTTAGTTTTCAACTTTTCATGTTGTAGTCTTTTTTTTTTTTTTTGGGTGAAACGTTGTAGTAAATTTTGTAGCATCAACAATTTTACTACCGTTTTGTTAATGTCACAATATTATCATCGAATAGTTGTTTATGATAAAAGGGGGGAAAAAAGAAAAAAAGGAGGGGAATATTTTGTGAAAGCTTTACAGTACTTATTAGTAGTAGTATGCACGTTATTTACTCACCTTTCGTGATTCAGATTTGACGGGATATTTTGATGAAAATTTGACAACGAAGAAGCATACCCGTGGTTATAAGAATAGTTTAACGATAATATCATATTTGATTTTACTTAAAAGTATAGAATTTGCATCCTCCACTTTTCAATTCGAAAAAAAAAAAAAAAAAAAAAAAACAAAGAAAGAAAAGTACGTCCCTGAAGCAAGAACATAAGTTTGAGAAATTTTTTTTTTTCCAAAATAGATTCAAATTCAACTTAAAATTTACTATTTGAAATCTGTATCACATATTCATTTTCTCTCTTATAAGCACCAGCTTGAAAAGATTCTCCATTTCAAATTGAGAATGTTTTTGAAAACAACCTTATGAATCTATATTCCAAAACATAAAGGGGTTTGTCTTCGGTTCTTCTCTAATGATGGTCTAATACAATCAATGACGAAGTCAGGGAGTTTTGGTACGTGTGTGTATGGGGGAAGCTAATAGTTACAAGTTTTTAAGTTTTTTGAGGAGTATAATAAAATTTATAAGCATTTCAATTTAATTATAATTAAACTATACTTTTTCATCTCAGTTTTTATCTTTTTCTAAAAAGTCAACAAAAATTATAATTAGTTTTTGAAAAGTCAACCAACTCCAACTTAAAAATTTCATTTCTAATCGGAGAACCAAACACAAGCTTTAATCTTTTAGAGGAGGATCATATATTTGTAAATTTAGATCAAATATATATATATATATATATATATATATATATATAAAGAAAACGCTAAAGGGGGCTTGTATACACTATATAAATTAAATAAAAGATGTAACATAAGAATTGTCCTATATGTAATAATTATTTTATTAAAAAGGTCTAACAATGATTTATTTGTTTTACAATCTTTCGTGAAGTACTTAAGCATGAATGTTATGTCATTCCGAAAAAGATCTAACCTAGTGGGGTGATCACCAGTACCACCTGAAGATATATGCCGTTGGTCTGTGTAGCTAGCTAGAATCTCATCACAAAGGAGATCACCATGTGAATAGTAGTGGGTATGGAAAACAGGTATATTTACCTCCTTTCTTACATGTTCCATACGTTTATATATATAAATATAATATATATATATATGTCCCTTCATGCTTGGAATGTTCTGTTACATCAAATTATTATCTGCGGGAATCATCTTCATGTTGGTTGGCAACGTTTGCGAGAAAGGGAAAAATGGGGAAACCACACAAAGAATCTTCAGAGACCAAGTACGTAAAACAGATTGATTCCAAGTAAAAAGGAAAAGCTTGACCAAGATTAGCGTAGGCAAAGTCCCAAATATGAGTGAGAACGGCAAATTGACGAGACATTTTTTCTTTGGAACCTTGGACTCCAATATTGCTCTCGCTAGGAACAGGTGTCGAGAACAGTTTGGAGGAAAATATTTTTCTATGTATTATATTTTATTATAGATCGAGTTCGAATATGTTATAACATTTTTATGTCTTGTTTGTTGTCACTCCAAGTATTAAATTATCATAATATATAAATTTAAGCATCTGATCCGTACAGGAAATATTTACTATTAAAAATACTTACGTATTAAATGATGTCAAAAATTAATTAAAGAGTTACAGTTAATAAGATAAAAAAAATAACAACAGATTTGAATTCTTAAAGACGGATATGTATGTGTGTGTGTGTATATATATACGTATTTATGTAAATGTGAAGATAGGAATATTGTTAGTTCAAAGCATCCTAGTACTAACTTAGGGCTTTGCCTTTTTCACCAACTTTTAAAATTAAAAGGGGATAGAATAATCAAAACCAACTTTTGCCGCCTTTCGAGTTTTGGTTTGAGGTTTTGTTCTTTATCTCGCAGAATTTTTTTTTCTTTTTCCTCTTTTTTTTTTTTTTTTTTTGGTCTAGGGTTTGGGGATTAGAGTTCAAAATATATATATATATATATATGGGCGATTTATATCTAATTTGCATGTACGTTTCATGATATTCATATGTAAAAGTATATGAAAATAATATGGCGATTACAATAATGAGAGTTAATCAATTTATCTTGGTGCAACTTCCAAGTGCCGAGGTCGTTATAAGTCATAACTCATAGATGACAAATATGATTGCACGATATAAGATATCACAGTAAAAATTCAGGTATGCCATAATTAATTAGCTTTTTTTTTTTTTTTTTGGCTAAAGAATTAGTTAGGAATATCAATAGTAGTAGTTTTCTTATTTCTTCTTCTTTATATATGTCTACATATATTTGGCTGAAACTTCTAAGAGTCACACTTCTATTATACTAAGGACATATATTAGTATCTGTAATATAGTATTATAATGATATGTCAATATGTTTATAAATTTGAACATTTACAAAGGAAAAGTTACTTTTCACTGCAGTTTTATTTTAATACTAAGTTTGACGATTGTAATACTTTAACTTTAATTTGTGTTAAATTTAACACAGTTATAATAAATATCATATTTTGACATTTGATTTATATTGGTTGGTTTGTTATTTTTTCATTCAATAATTATAGTATTGTTACGTTTTTAATTTATTGGAAAAGTAAAATTTAATTTTTATAAGTTAAAGCTTCATAATTATGAAAAAGTACTTATAGTATTTGAAACAACGTTCGATAGGATATAACATATCGAAAAGTCATTTTCACTTTATTTTATTGTCAACTGTACAGAATTGGAATTGTAATTTATGTTGAAGATAAGGCGATTAATTATCTCGTCTTTTAAGCCTCTTGTGTCAACCAATGAGGTTAAAGTAAAAAAAGAGGAAGGATGTTTATAAAAAGAAAAATCATATCAATAAAAAGGTAAAAGTAGAACAACACAATGTAATAACCGTGCAATTCAAAAGACAAAACCTCCCGATAAGTTTCATCAGTAATATCTTATAAAACTTAAAGAGGAAGGTGTATGCCTAAGGCTACAAAAAATTACCTTGACACACGACTAGATCGAACACACATTAGGCTCTTTCGTCGATATCTCTTTTCTGGTTGGTTGAGAGTCATGACCATAAAAGGCGCCACCAACTCAATGTAGACATATATAAGTCAGTATATTGCAAGTCCACCACTTCAGGTTGCAATTCCATGATCTTAAAGAGAGATTGGGACCCTTAGGTTGCAATTCCTATGAATCTTTTATCCAAATTGCCAAAGATTCCCTTCAACCATGAATTCCGATTCTTTTCGTTGGCCGTCACTGTGAAGTTCCGATCTCCATCTAGGGCCGAGAGTTCGGCGGATGACTTGACAACGACTGTTAACCCTAGTGCTAGTAGTCACAGAAGATAGAGATAGAGAAAGCATCAATTTTAAGGCAATCCTAGTTCAAAATCCTAAAGAATATATCTAATTCTTAAATTTTAAATAATCCAAAAATAAAATTTTTACACAAGTTTTCATAATTCACTTTAAATTCATTAAATTCTATTCTTATTCTACATCATGATGTATAACATATAATTATATGAGGTATATGGTATATTTACATGTATGATTTTAAAATTTTACAGAAAATTGGCAAATGATCCTATCAAAGGGGCCAAATCATAACATAATGGGCTTTTTTGGAAATCTTTCTGCATTTCACTTTCTGAAAATGGAATTGTAGAGAATAACTTGTTCGGCAGGGAAAGCATACAAAAGAGTTAAATTCCTTTTTTGGGGGAAAACGTAGAGAAATTCTTGCTAATCTGAATTAAGTTCTCCAGGTCGTTATCCGAAAAATTATCAACGAAGACGCAAGAATAAAAACATTTTCTGATTCGTTCTACATAGCTTGCTATTTAAACAAGAGGGAAAAAAAATTAAAAGAAGTTTTTTTTTTTTTTTTGGAGATTCTAGCAAAGATAGCAATGCATAATTCTAGAAGGCTTAACTTTCTAGTTCCTTTTCAATTTGATATTACCGGAATTAAAATTTGTTAAAAGTATAATATATATAAACATGGAGTGAAGTGATGAATTCTTGGAAATGAGTATTCTTCAGATTAAATTGAAAAAAATGAAAGATAATCGAGGAATATTAAAAAAAAAAACCTTGGCGATTGTGAAAGTACAAAAAAATCCTTTATTATGTATAGTAATTCCAATATTAAACACCTTCCAATTGTAGTGACTAAAAATTAACGCTAAATTATTGATCTCTCCGGATGTCTTCAAATTTGATACTCAACAGTTTCAATATAAAGATCTTATCCGATTAGTATATTGTGCGACAATGGATGATTTACTTGAAATTGGATATTCATTAATCGAATTTTATTGGGTCATGCCTATTTTCAATTGGTGAGCCTGAGAAGATGATGGGATGGGGCGTGATGGCACAAATGATTCTCTTATTCTTGTCAACAAAAAATTAAGGTTGAATGATCATGACAAATCTATAAAAATTTTGCTAAAAATGTATAGGGATATAGAAGGTAGTTTTTAAAATTAAAAGAAGTTCCTGATATTTACTAAATTGAGTTAGAGATAAAAGGAATTGGTGATATCTAAATTAGATTACATATTTAGTTGTTATTAAATGTATTAAAGTGATCAAACAAATTGTACAAATTTTCTTAATCATGTATATGTATGTTTTAAGTTCAGATCCCTAATCACATTCTATTAGTGGGTACAAAAGAAAACGACTCAGTATTTGAAATGAATATATATATATATATATATATATATTTGCTGAATAAAAGTTTTCGTTTTTTGCTTGGAAAATCATTAGTTGGTGACAAATGTAAAGTTTTTTTTTTTTTTTTTTTGTTGGGTAAAAGAGTAGCTGATACTAACATATTTTTCTTCTGATGAAAAGTGAACAGGTAAGACATGAAAATGAGTAATAATCCTATAAAGGCAAGAACCTACATAAAAGAATCTTGCAAATAACTCCATATAACGGGGATCTATATAAATGCGTTCTTCTTCTTTTTTCATTTTTTGGCAATAAAGTACTTGAAACGTTTGCTAAAGGCTCTCTCACGTGTGTTTGGAATTATTAATCAATATAATATGTCACATTTGGTGACAACTAAGTTTAAACTAATTTCGAAATTAAAAAGATTAGGTTTAAACTCACTTTTCAAACAATAAATTCAAATTTTTACAAGAAAAATACTGTAATTAAAAATTAAAAAATGTTCAAAAAAAAAAAAAAAAGAATTGAACTTAGGTGCCAAACGAGAGCATAATTTTCAGCTTATACATAGTTTTCTTTTTAATCCAATAACTGAAATTAATCTGAATAACAATAGATAACAATTTAACAATATTTTCCTCTTTCTAGTTATTAACTAATTTCATGGGTTGACATATATAACATAGAATTTATCCCTAAAATAACATAAACATATGACATAGAATATGTTTTTGTTTAGTTTTTTTGTTTGTTTGTTTGTTTAGTAATGACACTTGTAGTTTACTAGTTTATATGCACAGATTTGATATAACAAAGTATTTGCTCAAAGACCAAGTATAGGGCTATTCTTAGATCTTTTAACCAAAATACTTATGGCAAACAAAAAAAAAAAAAACTCTTTCATTTTTTTTCTGAAAGAAAAGAAGCTGCTTAGATCATAACGAAGAATAAAGTCTATTCTAGGAACTTAGAAACGAAAAATAAATTTAAAAAGAAGACAAAAAAAAAAAAAGAAAGAAAGAGACAAAAGATTACAAAGAATCGGCGAGGGAATTGGTAAGTGCTTGGTCAACGAATTTCCGGTCAACCATTGTTTAAGTTTAGTAGAAGCTCCGAATATACATACATATACGTGTATACACATACATATGTACATATAGAATTATTATGCATATATATTATAAAAAAGAGAAGAAAAAAAAAGGAAAAAAGAATAAATCCACATGTCAGTCTCAACTTGATTGATTTCCACCAATAGTAAAGGATCAGAGCAAACTCGAGGTCAGGCGTGACCAGACCAGACAGAGTGGTATGACCTTGATACGGACGTACGGATTAAGCCCCCAAAATATAAGCCTTTTTCATAGCTGTATGTGTGTATATATATATATATATATGTATGTGTACATATACATAACGGACTTCATTGGAATGTTCTTAGCTTAACATTTCCTCGTTTCCTCGTTTCCCTCTCAGTCAATTCCCTTTCTCTCTTTAAACTCTCTTTCTCATCTCCATATCAAATCATCATCTCTCTGTTCTGGCTCTGTTTTTGGTTTGGTTTGGTTTGGTTTGGTTTGTTTTTCATGGAGGTTTTTGGGTCTGCAGAGTTGGCCTTTTCAGTTTCGCACTGTTCCAAGTTTACAAGAAAAGCCTCTTGCGTTGTGTTTTAAGGAACTAGTGAAAGCTTTTTCCTTTAAAGAAAAAAAATCAAAAAAAGAAGAGAGGAAAGAGCAAAAAAAAAAAAAAAGTTGCAGGACGTGATTCGTCAGCCGGAGATGCTTCCCATTGTAATTTTTCTTTCTTTTATGCCTCTTAAAAAATTGTCTTTTATTGAATTTTATTTTTTTGCTTTGTTTCATGCATGCAATCTGTTTGTGCATATGGTTTTGGCCTTGTTTAAGATTTGTCATTTTCCCATCTTACTCTTTTGTGTATTTGTTAATTTGGGTGTTTTTTTTTTTTTTTTGCAATTTCTTGAGCTTGAAGCATGTGTATCTATGGAGTTTGGGCTTGAAATGTTTCATTAAAACATATGCATGTGTTTGTTAATGTTATTGTCGTTGTTATGTTTTTTTTTTAAATAAAATTTCATGTTATTTCATATTTTCGTGGATTTCCTTTACCCTCTTTCCCTTTGTCTTCATTCTCATCCCCTATTTTTGTTCCCAAACTTCATCTTCATATGCTTTTTATCAATGAATATCTTCCTTCATTTTGCCATGCATTTTCCAATTTCCAAAATATATATATATATATATATATATATATATTCTCCTATCTAAAATCCCTCCATTTTCTGAGTTTTGAGCCCCCCAAAAAATATCCCAAATATAATATCTTCATGAAATTTTTGAAAGCAATAATGAGCCCCATGACTTATCCAATAAGAGTTGAAGAGTATCAAAGAACTTGTGCCATAAAATTGAGTTTCACTTGGCTTTGGGTATATTGACTCGTCAAACAAGAATGTTTCAAACAGTTCCCATCATTTTCTTCTCACTATTTGGATAACTAACACAAATTCATTTCAAGGACAAATTTTTTTTTAATTAATTTTTTTTTTGCCCCACTAAAAGTGTCGTTTTCCAAATTAGCACCAAAGAATCACCATCACCATATTAGTAATCCAGTACTTGGATTTCATTGATAGCTAATTTCAGCTCTTTTTCTTTAATTATTGTGCTGTCTTGATCATGATTAGTTTTTTCGTTCATTTAAGGCGAATAATCGAAATTTTTGGTTCTTTTTAAGTGGCATTCTCAATTCCAAATGTTTGTTCAAACTTAGTCCGTTTTCTAAAAATCGAACAAAAGATTACCACGCCATGATCTTTGTTCTTTGTTTGTACCGTTGAATTTTTGCCAACATTGAAAAAATAAAATAAAAAAATAAAAAAACCGTGTCCTACTTGTCAGATGGAGTGCAAGTGCGCATCTTTTTCTACTTTGAACACTAATTTCCACCATGAGACCATCCCTCTCATATATGGCTATTTCGGCCTTCAAATTTGATTGATTTTCGCCAATCTTTATTATTATTATTATTATTTATTTTTTTTTGCAATCAATTTTGTAAACTAGAATGTCCTTTCTCTTTCTCTCTTTTTTCTTGTGTGAGAGAGAGAGAAATATGAAGAATTATGCTTCTTGTTTGCTTAAAGAAAAGGTCAGGGTTGAATTTGTTTTTGTTATGAGGATATATTTTTATCACTAATTTGGTTTGGTATGTTGATGATTTGATTTGATTTTTTTTTTTTTTGTAGGAGGAAATTTCTAGCCAGATAAGTGCTCAAATTTTCGAGTTTTGTGATCATAAACTCTTCTATGAGACCTTTAAGAATTCTGATGAGGTTACTTTTTGCTCAAATTGTTGTTATGAAGAGAACTCGTCATATCCGTCGGATCTTTCCATTCTGCCGGATATAGAAAAGTTCACTGCTGCCTTCCAAGATGCCAATGGTGACAATAACACAACCGCGACCCCTGCCCCGACCCCCGTGACCACTAGCACCACCGTCAATTCCACCGCGACCATGGCCACTAACAACAACATTAACACCAGCAACACCATCTCCATCATCTTTGATTCACAAGAAGACATGGACACCGACATCTCGGCCTCTATCAACTTTTCCCCATCGCCTACCTTTTCGGTGCCACCATTAATTCTTGGGACAACACAAGAGGACCAGTTTGACTTGTCTTCAGTAGTGCAGCCTCAAATTTCATTAGTTGATTCTGTTGTTGATGGATTTTCACATTACCCTGCTGACCCCGTTGCCCCGCTTATGCCGCCCTCGTTACCGCCTGTTTTCGAAGAGGATTGCTCGTCTTCGATGCCTTCCTATTTGCCTATGAACTCATCAGCACCTTCTTGTTCTTTCCTTGGTCCTGCCATGGGAACATACTTGCCTGCTGGGGCTATGAATCCCGCTGCCTTGTCCGCCGACGGTTCGGGGATTTTCGGAAGCAGTCTTCTCATGGCTTCTGAATTGCAGCCACAGGAATTGGATTACCAAGGGGACACTAGCGGAATTTTCTGTCCTGATTCACTGCCAAAGGTTTTCAACCCTGGAGAACTTCAGGTACTAAACAACTTACATTTATTTGGTGCACTTGTCTTCAAAACAAGCAAAGAAAACAGTTTCATATTGATATTTAAGAAGTTAGTAAAGTATGCGTCCAAGTTCTAAAAACAAAACTACCAGTGGGGTAGTGAAACCGCTCGTTTTTTTTAAAAAGACCTTAAGTTTGAGTCAGTCTTACCACGATGGGCGGGGCCTTTAGTTCTGAACCTGAATGGTTGGTTAAATTAAATACCTTTTGCTGGACCAAATAGTTTCTACTTCTGATTTTAAGGACTTTTTGCTTCCTCTGTATGTTGATTATTTTCTTTGCACCATACACAATTAATAGCTCATTGGGTGGGAGGGGACGGATTTGAGTAAGAGCTTTAAAACATGAAAGTGTTGGACACATAAAAGCTTACAGACTAACGTTGTAACGTTGTGGTTACATCACTGACCACACAACAAACTTATATAGCCCATTCCTACTTTTGTTTATCGACAATATCTTTCATTTTCACCAACGAACAGAAATCTTCTCATGTTTATTTAGCCCACTTCCCCATTGTGGCCCACATTATACTGCATATGGCGATATTTAGGCCTTTGACAAGTGCACCCACAAAGCTGATGTTGATCTTCAACACTGTGAAGGCACATTTGGTTGCATCCACTGACCTTCCAACTTGCTCATCTATTCCTTTTTAACTATTGACTTAATTGAAAAAATATATATATATAGGTATATATATATTTGTTTATATATAGACTTGAAAACGAGAGGTATAAGTGTTTTATTTTGGAATAAAAGGAAGTCCTCTTTTTTTTTTCTTTTTTTTTCTTTTTTATAAACTAGTTGATGAATAAATACTCTAATAGTGTAAAATTGACAAGCAAAAGGAAGGGGGAAAAAAAAAAAAGTAGAGGTCACATGATGATTAATAAGCCCACCATATGATGGGTGATTGGACTGTCACGTGATGGTAGTCTAGGAACAAGGACCAAAACACTATTTATTAGTGTATTCATCTTTTTAAAGGGTATAATATGTAGTATAGATATCATTTAATAAGTATAGATATTCTTGTTCTAATTGTTCATACTTTTTCCATGTTGAAATAAGGCACTTGGCAGTGAGTCTCAACAAATGATGGGTGGGGCTGGGAATTCTAGCTCTTTAGCACCAGATATTCCAAACATGGGAGACCAAACTTTCAAAGTGGGAAAGCTCTCTGTTGAACAAAGGAAGGAAAAGATCCACAGGTACATGAAGAAAAGGAATGAAAGGAACTTCAGCAAGAAAATCAAGGTTCGCCTCTCATCAACTATCACCATTATTAAGTTGTCACCAAGCATTTCATTTATGCATGCAAAAACATTAAAGATATTTTAGCCTTCATAATGCTAATGGTACAAGGAAACGAAACAGCAGTACGCTTGTCGAAAAACGCTCGCCGACAGCCGACCGCGAGTTAGGGGAAGATTTGCAAAGAATGATGACTTTGGAGAGACCCCAAGACTTGCCTCTAGCTACCATGAAGAGGATGATGAAGAAGAGGTAAGTTTTGTTGCCCATCTTCTTAATAGGACAATTCTTTGGTAGAGTACGAAAAATTAATGACACGTTTTCAAACCATCAGGATCATATTAAATTAACAAAATATGAGACAGTTACGAAAATATGATGGTTCAGAACTGTGTCTACCAACAAAGTGTTTTCTCTGCTAATATTCTCCACAGTGGGACAAGTTTTCATATTCTTCGAGGTCTAGAAAATTTTGCTCATTTTGGGTTTGATTGTTTTACAGGTGGTAGTGAAAGAAGAGGATGAAATGGTTTATTCCTCGGATATTTTTGCTCATATAAGTGGAGTGAACTCCTTCAAGTGTAACTACCCATCCAATCTTGGATTTGGTTTTTAGATTTTCTAGGATTACACAAATATCTACCAATGGACCCTGTTTCAATCAGGACTGACCATGTTTGTGTCTCCTTGTTTAGTTAATTAAAAAAAATAAAAGAGAGAGAGAGAGAATACATAAGAAAAAATTGAGTCACGGTGATGTATAAAGTGAATAACAATGTAATTTTTCTAGATATTGCCATTATGCAGTATCCATTTTAGAAAAACCTTGTGTTGTTCAGTCCTTCTAGCGTATTATAACCATTACGAAATTTATCTATATTTACTTTCATTGAATCTTAAAGTACTTGGCATCTTTTTCTTGATAAAGTATTTTGGCATATTAATGTAACATGTAAAAGTAGTATAGAGGGTAACCACCGTGGCGCACTGTGGTTTGAGTTCCCAAGTAGTGGAGTTTTCTTTTTAAGTGAAAGTTTGTTTTATGTCAGTCTAGTTCTTCTTGTAATAAGGGTAGGATCCGTCGACAGGGCATTCAGCAAATATTTATATTATTTTTTGTAATGACCCATTTGATAATGTCAAAAAGATAAGCCAATATTGATCATTCTCTACTCGGACTTTGAGGTAATTATACCAATTATGTAAAGATATAATGACGGGTATGTTAAGATATAATTAACAAATAAAATTGACCCTTTTAAAATTTGTCACTCAAAATAAATGTCATATTTTTTTTTGTGTCACATTATGTTCTTCTTTTTTTTCTTTCTAGGCCTAGCATGTGGAAGTTCATCTCACAGGCAATTAGACCATTTTCTTAAGATTTCACTGGTTTGAATTGCCATTAATAATGTCATGAAAAAATTTAAACAAAAATATGCATTCTTAATTTTACTAACAAAAAAAAATGAGGAGGAAAAGAAGACAAACAGAAAAACAAAAAATTATCAAGGCTGGTATCCAAAAAACTATTGAAAAGAAAAAAGACAAAACAAGATAACAAAAAATATGCATGGTCAGATAGACCATTAATTGAAACTCAAACCCAGAGAAAAGACGAACATCGCAGAGGCTGTTATTGAAAAGAACACAAACAAAAACAAAAACAGAAACAGAAACAGAAAACGAGATGGCAAAAAAGGGAAAGATAACACAACTTAAACAAGATAATCAAGAAGGAAAGAGTAAAGAAAAAGTACAAATCTCAGCTGGGTTACTCATGAAATGGACCATCATAGTTTTGAGGACAAAAGGCCCATACTACTCCTGATGCATTTTGCCTTGCTGAAAATGAAAGTGACCCCAATGGGCACCAAATACAATCGGGTAGGATGAAGTTTTAAACTGTTAGATATTTATCGAATTTTAAGAAATTATCATAATTTTTTTTTTCCTTTATCTGATATGATTCTAATATATATCTAAGTTCTGAGGGATAAAATTGTATATGTCGATATAATTTTTTATCATATCGTGTCACATAATTCTCCTACTCATTGATAATTACGTGATTTAGAGAAATGACTAATTTCAAGTGAGAGTTGAAAAAAAAAGGGGCCAAAAATAACCCTTTTTTATATGTAAATCTCATATATATATATTGTTAAAATAATTCATAAATCTCGTATTTTTTGAGTAAAACTGAACATTTTTGTTGTTGTCGATGATTCCAACCATTTTACTAAAACAAGAAAAAATAAAAGTTGAGGTGGTTGCAGGCATGGGCAGTAATAATACCACATTTAACTCCACTTAAAGGTGCAGAGTTTGAAATCCCCCTACCCCAATTCAAAAAAAAAAAAAGTTAGTAACTACAATTCAAAAAGATGTATCACTATATACGTGACACTGAAATAAAAATGTAGAAAATTAAAAAGTAGAATCTCTCGCAAGTTGTCAGGTAACTTTTTTTTTTTTTTTTGAATGTCATGTAACGAATATGATGCATCATGCACGGTTGGGTCAGTGATGAGGATTGAATCACCAACCATGATATTTAACATTTTTCATCATTATAGGGGGTAGGTTCCGGATGAGGTTAACAACGAATCCAAACTGAGTCATTCTCTAGCTGTGAGTCCAACCATGTGTTTGGCAGAGGGGAAAATAACAGTGAAAAGAGGACTATTTTTCTCTCCCACATATAAAGCAAGCAAGCGTGACTGAAAGGGAACTGAAAAGAACTTTTATAATAATTTTTCTTTTGTTTATCTTAAAGCTTAGATTTGTCCAATCAACAAAGTAATTAAGGGATAAAGGAGGAGTAAAAGTGAGGTTTTTTCAGCTAATTAATGTTTTCCTTCCTTTTCCAATTCATCATAGACGTGAAACATTAAAATATAAAATCATTTCTTTTTTTTTTTCCTTTTCTTTTTTTCCTTTTCCATCTTAAACATGCTAAAGATAACAAGATTACGAGGATACAAGCAATAATAATGATAATAATAATAATAGATAACAAGAGAATATAAACATGAGTTTCTAAATATCAGTTTTATTTTAGGAGAACTCTAAAAAAGTAACTTAAGGAAGGTTCTATTTTTTTAGGGTCACATGTGTATTACTGGTTTTACCTGTTTTGTACTCTTTTTTTTTTTAATTTAAATTTTGATGTGATTTTCACAATATCTAATTTTTTTAAAAAAATGTATATTGCAAGTGGAGTATTTTTACCGTAAAAAGTTACTTCATTTTACGCCATTTCTTGGTCAAATAGCTCAACCACACACACACACACACACACACACACACACACACATATATATATATATATATATATATTTTCTCCTTTACGTGGAAAGAATGAGATGAAGCTTGTAAATGGAATCCTAAATTCACCTTCAAAGATTCAACTAATTGATTTACTCAAAGTAATCCTGTCTAGCTAAGCTAGCAACTCCTAAAGCATTCTTGCAAATGACATTATCAATTATAGACTCGTTAAAATTCAGGTAAAAAACCTAGTTTTTGAAGCAAAGTCAAAAACCAAGATATGTTTGGTAAAACATTTTTGTTGTCCCAATATGAAGAAAAAAAAAGTAACAGAGGTAAAATAATGGATAACCCTACGAAACAATGTATCTTCTGTGGTATATGAAAAGGAAACCCTTACAAAATGAATTGTCCGTATATCTCCTCATAATGAGACTTACTCGAGTCCAATACCTTCTTCACGATGGCGAGATAAGATCTTTTTTTTTTTTTTTTTTTTTCTTTTCACGCTCTCTTTTCCTAACGTACACGTCTGCATCTGTATTTACTGCCAATGGATAGTACAAATTGAAAAAAAAACAAAAACAAAAACAAAATGATGTCCCACAATTTCTTGTCGCTTGGATGAAGTCCTATAATTCCAAAAAAAAAAAAAAAAAGAAATACAACTGAAAACCAATGAGAAAGGAACTTCTGTTCTTTCCTAGGTCTTCATCAACAGTTTTTAAGGTCAGAATCAAAATCCCAAATGGTAAAAAAAAAAAAAAAAAAAAAAATCACAATAAATTTGAAAAAGGAGTGTTTTAGAAAGTTAGGTGTACATATCTAACAGTTGAAATAATTGAAATTTGTGGCCAATAAAGAACAAAAAAATGCCTTCATATTTTTCCAGAGGTAGTTGTAGATTAGTGACGGCTCCTCCTCATTGACAAACAAGTTTTCTTTGTCAATCAAGAATAATTTTTGAAAAACAAAAACCAAGTTCATCCCTTCAAGCTTTTGACTGTCCAATTCAAGGATTCGGTTGGTCCCATTGCCTAAAGCAATTTTTTTATACATTCTAATTGCCTGGATTTTCGGACGTAGGAAATATTTTTAAATATGTACGTATACCTAACACTCTTATCATATGTATAGACTTTTAATTTCAAACATAATATGTAAAAAGTGAAAATCCATAATATAATATTTGATATAACGTATTACTTTTGTTAGAAGAGTGTAACATCAATAAATAGTCGTCCCAAGTAATTGTTACATTCTTCTAACTAAATATTGACATTAAAAAGATATAACATAGAATAATTCATTTATTCAAATTTATTATTATACCCTTACAATTGTAATGTTTATTATGTTGTATATATATATTACACTTCTCATTATAATATACTATGGTTTTTTAGTTAATTTTAATATATATATATATATATATAATTAAGTCCATATATATATTAAAAATAAAATGTTGTGAGGCCCGCTACAGGAAGATCCCACGAGCCACAAGATACAAAGAAGGAGAAGTCCTTTTGTGGGACCCTCCTTTAATCTCTTCCGTGCAAACTAACTCTAGTCGGACTCACACCATTATATATATTTTTATGTACATATCTATATATCTATAGACTATACATATAAATATATGAGCCGAAAGTAACAAGGCAAACATATGCATCAGCTAGAACTAGTTTGCAAAAACGAGAGCGTGTGATGAGTAAAATTGTGTCAACATCGTCACATGTATAATAAATTGGCGCGAGATATATCATATATGGACCTATTCTCATTTAAAAACAAAAAAGATATATATATATATATATATATATATATATGGACCTACTTAGAAACAAGACAAACATATGTATTACAAGGAATTGTTTGCTCCAAAAAAAAAAAAAAAAAATGGGGCGGTGCTCTTTATAGTTCGAATTTTTAAGCAAACCTAGTGTAACCCAATAACTCATAATGTGCACAAAGTGAAACCTGCATATTAGTGGATTATAGTCAAAAACTAATTCCACCAAATTATAGAACAATTAATTTTAAAACATTAAGTAACATCAAATGTCATGTATCTTGTATTAAATTCTACATCACAATTATGTCCCAAGTCCAAGTGGTCAGCGTATGTCATTATGTGCATAGAAAATTAGCTATTTTATGGCTTGAAAAACTCGTATTTGCATTTGATTTCTTCTTCTCTCAACATCTACATGTCAAACTAGTAGTGGAGGTGACCAACCAAATATATATATATATATATATATATATATATATATATATATATATATAGTGGAGGTGCCATTTCATTTGTCACAACTCCACCATCAATAGGTCCACTTCCAGAATTTTAGCATAGAGACCCCCCACCACCACCACCCCCCGGCCCCCCCTTCTTTTTTTCTTTATTTAGGGATATATTTTTATTGAATTATTTACTAGTATATGCCTTGCACGCATGCGCATATATATTTAAAAAAACTTGATGATGAGAAATTTGTAACTCTACACTAGTCACCATATAAGGTCGAGATAATTATAAATTTACGGTTAAGTTATTCTTACAATCATTTATATATTTTGTGTTGAGTTCGTAAAAAATTATGAGCAATCATGAAAAATTCTATCATGAATATGATGAATATATAAATAATTAGTGGAATGTATAAAACTGGAATTATTATTTGTCCCCTTTAATATCTAAGTTATATTTTTAGTTTCTTAATGTGCTACGAAACTGTTTTTTCATGATGCGTATCATTTTTCAAATACTATATTATATATTTTAAATATCCTTGATAGTATACCTCCAAATTTCAAATCCGTGTCAAATTTTTACATTTTAGGGTCGGCAGCTACGTTCCACATGAGAATATGGATGCGAGGTACGTAGATGTTATTTTCTCAAATTATAGAATATCATTTTAATATTATCCAAAAAACAAGGTATCTTTTTGACATTACGTTAAAATATAAGGTATAAACTAACAAATACCCTTTTTTAAGTTGACAATTAGGCAATATTCTTTCATTATCAATGATTAAATTACATAATTAATAATCATAAATAATGCGATTGTCCTATTTAAAACGCCTATTTATACGAGTTTATAGTAAAATATTTTGAGTGGATCATTCTACCAACCAAGAGTTGACAGACGATACAACTATATCACGACAATATTATCTTTATATATAAATATATATATATATATATATATATCATTTGCTATTTCCCTAATCCTTTTCATATGACTAAACAGATCATTATTCCCCGCACTTACAATTACATTGTTGTCTTTTAGTCAATGATTATTTTATTCGTAGTGTTTATTATTCAAACCAAAAACATCATCCATTTAAAGACACCATTGAAAAATAGCATCACATGACCTTTTAACGCTATTCGAATAGGCATCCTACTTAAATAGAGGATGGGCATTTTGTCTGATAAATAATCGTATAAATTTAACAGATATTAATTATTATTTTTATTTTCAGATTCACAAAATTATCAATTGATCTATAGATAATGCTATAAATAAAATTTTATGTGTCATATGCTAACTTTAATACTTTTATTATAAATGACAATTATCAACGAAAAAAAGTATTATATAATAATAAATTAGTGTCATCGTAGATTAGTCTTCATACTACACGTTCCGGATATAAAGCCCCTACACATGGACCTATATAATATATATACCATTAATTGGGTTAAGACATTGATTTTGTGTGTGTGTATATATATATATAAATATTGGGATAATTGAATGAAGAGATAGAATATTCTTGAATGTTGGATATGAATGCAAGTGGTGATTGCCGCAGATCAAGATTCAAATGGGTTTAATTTAATTTAATTAATTAATTAAACCACCGTTCTTGTTTGTTTGTTTTTATTTTTATTTTTATTTTTATTTGTTCTTAATAAATAAGGGAGGAGAAGAGAACATGAGTAAATTATTAATTAGGAAGCGGCAGATAGTAGAAAGTAATAAATAAAGATGCGTCATAACAAAAGAATGTAATAAATAAATAGGTAGGTAATAAAGTCAAGAACCGCGGGGGTAATAGATATGTTTGTTCCTTTTTTCTTGCTTCGGACCGCAAAACATGTGTACTTCACCATTTTCTTAACCTTATCTCATCTCTCTCTTCTCTTTCTTCACATGTCCAATAAGACATTGATAGCATTTAAAACAAAAAAAAAAAAAAAGAAAACCTTGATAGGAATTAATTGATGTCAAATTGAGGCGTATTTATGGCTTTTTGACTAATTTAATGAAAAATTAAACCATATAAGATATATCGTAACGATTTAATAAGTTTATAGTGTGTATTGTTAAAATTAAAAGTTTAAGAAAAATAATAAGTTGTCAAAAAATGACAAATTTATAAAATATTAGTGCTAACTACAAAAAACAAAAAAACAAAAAAACAAATATTTAAAGGAAAAACAAGGTTATTCCAAGTAAAATAATAAATAATAAAAGGAAAGAGGAAAACAGAGTAAAGGAACAATAAAGAAAAATTATAGGAAATGATCCAATTTAAAGTGTTTTAATGTAGAAAATGTCCTATTGATGATTTTATAATAATTAGTAGTAAGTAGCCATTTTAGTTTTAAAAGATATTTAACTCGCAACTTTCACCTTTCGTAGTTTTTCTACAATTTTTTTTTTTCTCATTTGTCTCACTCGTCAAAATTCCTCTCTCCTCGAACCGTTGAATCTCTCTCTTCTCTTTTCTTTCCTCTCCCTTTCTCTAACTCAAATCGTCGTTGGGGCAATGACCACTCAATCAAACGCCAGAGTGACGCCTTTGGTTCGGCGACCTCATGATCTAACGAATTCAAGGCTTCCATCTCATGGTGCAACATTATTGTCAACGGTTTGGGTGGGGGGTTCCAAGTGGAGAGAGTTAGGGTTTTTCTTAATTTAAGTCAGGTTTGAGGAAAATTTGGGGATTTGGGGTTTCAGTTCAATAAAACTTAAGGGTTGTTTGGTGAAACCATTCAACTTAAACTAAAACCGTACTTTTTCATCTCAGTTTTTGTCTTTTTCTGAAAAGTCAACAAAAATTATAACTAATTTTTAAAAAGTCAATCAATTCAAATTTAAAAATTTCAACTCAAACCGTTTCACCAAACAGGCTATTAGTAAATATATTTACACATTACATTTTTTTTTATTTCCTAAAACACTAATTTCAAACATTCGATATAAAGTAAATTTCAGATTTACGAAATTTGACAAGGTGTATCTTGAATTTCAGCCATTACTAATTCAAAAGAAAAGTAGGAAATTTTTTATTTACTCTTTAAAAATGACTATTTCCCTCCTTACCCAAGAACAACCCAATTTGCATAAAATCCAACACTTGAAAATATTGGATTGGTTGTTGCGTGTATTTTTGAAAGTAAATAAAACACAAATTAAATCAAAATTAACAAAAATTTCATGACTAAGAAACATTCATAAAATAAATTATACAGTTTGTCGCACTAGTTTTCAAAAATTATAATCATATTAGTTAAAAAGGGAAAAAGCAACAATAAGAAGGTGTGATTTCTAACTGATATTGTCGTATAATAAAGGTTTTCGGAACCGTTACTCTTTTGAAGTTCTCGTGATTTTAAACTATGATCTCTAAATTTTTTAAGAATTTAATCCTTGACTTAACCAAAAAAAAAAGTAATCACCTGTCCGAATAAATTTTGAAAAGTTATTATAACTTTTTAGTAATGTACTCCTAATTTTTTGTGATTTAACACTTTTGTAATGGAGATTCTTTTTAATAATTTAGCCATCAAATTACGTACGACGAGAAATTCAGGAACACAAATTGTTAAAATCTATATTACAATCAATATCGACACATTTCCAATATTAAAATTAAGGGCCCGTTTGGCTCCATCTAATTTTTATGGCTTATGATATTGAGAACATAAAAGAAAAAAAGGAAAAAATATATATATATATATATAAAGAAATCAACACAAAGCACGTTTGTTGGGCTCTTTCGAAGCAGAGCACTGGGACCAACTCATGTTTGAGAGACATATGTTGTTTATTTTTTATGCTACATTTGGTAACAAAGTTTAACTCAAATTAAACTGTATTTTTTCATCTCAATTTTTATTTTTTTTCTGAAAAGTCAATAAAGTTTATAACTACTTTTTAAAAAGTCAACTCAATTCAAACTTAAAAATTTCAACTCAACTCAAACTTAACTCATTTACTAAACGGATTAATGTTTTTAGATAAGAAATTAAACATATTTTTCACAAAAAATCACCAACACATTTCTAAAACATGGTTTCAATCACTGATACGAAAAATATAGACATTTAACTAAAGGAAAATTCCATAATGTATTTTAGGTTTAATTGGTATACGAAATATTCTACTTTATCAATTTCATATTAGAACATTCCAAACGCCACCTAGACTTTTAGAGTTAAGTTTTTGAATGTAAAATTAAAAATATTGATTGAGCCCCCAATAAATTAAGAAATTTATACTTGTGCCCCTACTAATAATAGAGGTGTAATTATAACTTATTTATTTATTTTATATTGTGCCACATTGACCAAAAAAAAAAAAAAAACTGCTTACTTCGCCAATATTGATTTCTAGTATATATCAAATTAATATTCTAAATTGACACAATGCTAAATTTTTTTATCCAAAATAATAACCGAAAGGTCGTTGCAAGGGAAAAAAAAAGAAAAAAAAAATTCCAACTTCATTCTAAAAATGTGAAGAAAATAAAAAAATTCTGAAATTTTTAAATATTTTTCCGGCACAGATTTTTTAATTATTTTATTTTGCTTTTTAGAGTTTTTAATTATCATTCGGAGTTTTTTTATTTATTTTCTCTCTAAAAATACTTTAACCTTTTCGATTTTAATATACAATTGATAAAATATAAATAACGTATTTTTTTTAACCAATAAATAGTTTACCTTATGTTTACAAAAAGGATTAAATTGCCAGTTCAACTTCAAATCTTATGGAATAGTTCCACTACTAATAATGGCATATAGTGATTGACAGAAGTTTACAAGAGACTCTTCTGCTTTGTTTGATATTTTTAACTCAACTCCAATTAAACGGTATTTTTTTATTTCAGTTTTTGATTTTTTCTAAAAAATAAATAAAAATTATAACTAATTTTTAAAAAGTCAATCAATTTTAACCTAAAAATTTCATGTCCAACCGACAAACTAAACACAAGTTCATGTTTTTAACTTGGATTTGGTTCTTATTTAAAAAATAATTGCACAATCAAATTTTACGAAGAAATTCAATTAAATCTTGAGCAATTTAACTAGGTCCATTCTAGATACTTTTGGAATTATATTAAGTGAAATTATATACATTTTTCATTGTAAATAGTTTTTTTTTTTTTTTTTTTTTAAACAAACGAACGTATTTAGAACTAAAATATTATACTTTGACCGATATTGAAAATTTTTCCAAATTTTTTTTTAATTTTACATTTTTTAATTTTAAATATTTTTTTTCCCTTCCAACTCGCATTCTAAAATTATATCTCATTTTTAACTTCGGTTTAATTCATTAGTTAGATATGAAAATTTTAAATTAAAATTCATTTTTTAAAAATTAATTATAATTTTTATTAATTTTTTATAAAAAAATAAAAAATAATATAAAAATTTTAAATTAAACTTGAATTACACATACAAAATTGGTTTAAAATACATCTACAAAACTTTCCCAAATCAACCTACTGACAGAAGAAAAATACAATTTATACCATCAGTTTTGTCGATTAAAAAAAAAAAAAAAAAGTTGATGTGGCATGTGGGTGGGCTCTCTCTCGCTCCTATATGGCAAAGTGACTTATAATGGGAGAGAGTCCAGCAACTGTCATGCGCACCAGCTCACTTTTCTCAGTCTTTCTTCCTTCTTTTTTTTTTTTTCTCTCTCTCTCTCTCCTCTGCGTGTTTCCTTTTCTCTGTCTTTCCATAAAAAAAACCTCTTTAATTAGCCGAGCATCTCTTTTTCTAATGTTGTTTATTAGAGAAGAAAAGAAAAGAAGAAGAAACAGTTAAACAAGAAAACAAACAACAAGAAACTGGGTCCTACACGCATACCCCCCCGTGTTTGTTCCTCGAGCAAATTTTCAACCCCTATAACGTGGCTTACGAATCTTTCATCAATAATCCAATAACCCCACTCCTGTTTTTTCATTTTTTTTTTCTCTTCATAATTTTTTTCTTCTCCTTTTCTGATATAATATTGGGTTTTTTGAGTTCTGTTTGGTTTCTCTCTCTCTCTCTCTCGCTCTCTCTCTCTCCTCTCTTTCTCTCTCTAGAATGATGCCTATGACAGTTACACTTACATCCTTTTCTTGAAAGGAGAAAAAGAGAGGCTTGGAAGGAACCAACCTAGTATTACAGCATCATCAGTTTTTGTTCATCCATGTGCTTAGCCTCCCTACTTAACTAAGCCTCTGTAGTTGGTATTCCTTTTTTTTTTTTTTTTTTCCTGCTGTTGACCTTTCAGACCTTATTCTCATTTATTTTATTTTATTGGTTCTTGGGTATTTTTTTTAGAAGAGAAAATAAAAAAAAAGGCTCAAAATTTAAGGAGTAAAAAGCTTAAGAGAGGGAAAAAAAGGGTATTTTCTTTGTTGGGTTTATTGGGAACCAGCTGCTTCTCCACAGACTTCAGCTTTGCGTTCATTGGTGTTTGTGTTCTTCTTCTTCTTCCGGGTATTTGGTCTTTTTCTCTGCCCACTTGGTTCTTCTCCTTGGATCCACTTCTTCAGTTCAGGTATTATTGAAAAAAAAAAAAAATTTTGTGCTTTAACTTTCTTCTCCTTCTTCTTCTCATCTTGCTAGTTTTTTTTTTTTTAATTTGTTTTATTACTATTATTGGTTTTTTAAATAGCACTTTCTGCTTTTAAGTTGCACCTTTTTTAATTTATTTACTTGGATTTATGTTTTTTCATTCCTTAAATGGAGTTATGATTGAGAAAAGATTGAATCTTTTTTGCGTGCTCTTCTTCTCTCTCAATTTTTGGGAAGATTTTTTTTCCTCCATTTATGTGGAAGAACTGGGAAAAAGTGAATTTAGGTTGGTTTTTTTTTTATTATATAATTTTAAACCCTGAAGTGTAGGCAACAAAGATTGTTAAAAAAAAAAAGAAGAAAGATTGTGCTTGTATTTTGGGTGCTGTAAATTTTTTATTTATTTTTAACCCTGAAGTGCAGGCAACAAAGATTGTATTACATATATATATATATATATATATATATATATATAAAACAAAGCTTGTGCTTGTATTTTGGGTGCTGTAAATTTTGTTTTTCCTTTAAATTTTATTTTGGTTTCTTCTACTTGCACGTATTTCCAATTATGTGATTTTTGTGATATCTTTCCTGTTTAAATTTGCAATTGAAATGGTTAATTGTCTCACCAATCATTGCTCCTCAATCCTTGTTCCTCTTTTTTCCTGATCCATAGTTGGTGTAGAATCATTTTGTCATCAATATATCATTATATATATAATTAAAAGCTCCAAACTTTTTTTTTAAATATTTTTTTTTGGTATTATTAGTTGTAGTTTTTTTACTTAGATTTTGAAAGTCCCATTATTCATCATTTTCTATGCTTTTTCTTAAAGATTCCGATGACAAGAGTTCTTCTTTAGATTCCGATGGCAGATTTAAGAGGCTTCATTTGCAGTACCATAATTTTGCATTTTTTTATAATGCCTTTATGTTTGCATCTTCTTTGGCATTTTCAGGTTTTGTGCAATTAACTCGGCCAGAGAGAGTTTCGAAATTGCAGTATTCTTCGTATTTTCGGAGGCTGAAGATGAAGAACTAGATCCAGTAGTTGTCTGTTTTTCTGTATATTTAGTTACTCGGTGGTGAAAAACGATGGCTAACAAATTTGCAAATGCTAAGAACAATAGCCAGGGGAATGAGGATTCATTAGATGGTTTGAGCGAGGACAAAGAGCTGTCAGATGACGGTAATTTTACTATTACTGGTTCGAAGTCGAAAAGGTTAATCAGGTGGGCAAATCCTCAGCAAGGCTTAATACTAAGTGTTAAGCATTCGCGTAGTGGTAAAAGTCGCACTAAGGATCCTTTCTTAGAAAATGCTCAAGGTTTAGACTATATGATTCCTAAACGTATGGTTAGTTTAGACGAAAAGTATCTCCGTCGTTGCTTGGAATTGATTCATTTTAGAGCTTCGAGAACAGCTCGATGCAACGTGTCTGTGAATGTGAGTTCCGAAAAGATGGGATTTTTGTCTGAAAGCTTAAGTTCTTCTAAAGCGAGGAGTGGAGATACGTTTGATTCACCTAGCTTAGTGTTCGAGTGTCCCATGGTAGCTGGGACGGGGAGTGTAGTCATAAGCCCTGCGGGGCCGGGGCAGTGGATTTTGGGTTCGATCATGGGCAGCAAGAGTATGAAAAATATCTTGAACAGCCCTTTGCTTCAACAATACGGAGCATTACATAGCAATGCAAACTTGACAAGGAGAAATTCCAATGATGTCAATGATTCAATATGCTTCGATTTCATGGAATCACCTAGCACAATAAGTCTCTCTACGGCGCTGAAGCTTGACATGGGCATGCCAATCAGGGAAAGGCACAAATCTGGATTTGACACTGCACATGAGAGGCTTGTTTCTGTATCAAGCACGAACTCCCTATTTTCGGATCTAACTTTTTCTTCTGCTTCTACCTCCATTAATCAGGGAATGCTCCAATGTACATGGAAGGATGGAAACCCTCATTTTGTTTTCTCCACGGATGACCAGAAGGACGTCTATGTAGCGAATTTATGGAAAGTTGAGTCAAAGGAGGAAAAGGCTTTAGATTATGTATACTTGTTTCATTCAGGAAAGAGTGGCCGTAAGGAACATGAGATTTGCGACGGTCAGTCTCACCTTGTTGGTAAGATGAAGGTGTCCAATTCTTTCACGCTCTGCCCGAATGATTCAAACATCTTGGAGACCGAGTTTGTCTTGTTTGGTGGTAGTGAAGGTTACATGACGGAGATGCCTACTTCAAGCCATCATCTGAGGAAGAGTAGAGGTTTGTCAAGGAAGGTGGCGGAAGTGTTTAGGACTGGTCACTCTGCGAAGCATAAAACTATACCGAAGTTTAGTGGTTGCCTTGCAATTCTGGAGGAAAATTGCTCTTCAGAAACTTGCCTAGAGACTGGAGACAATCTGGGTACAGCTGGAGGGCCCACTTTGTTAGACGATCATCCTCCTCCGAATCTTGAAGTGGCTGCGATTGTCGTGAAAGACCATATCCCGAACACTCTAAAGAAGGAAGAAGCCGGTGGTTGGGGCTTGAAGTTTCTCAAGAAGGTTGGAGTAAAAGAAACCGCTAAACCCATGGATTCCCCTCCGTCTGTTGAATGTCATCAAAGTAATGGTGATTGTTCTACGAGTATGGATATCCTAATCCCGGCAGGTCTACATGGCGGGCCGAGAACCAGAAATGGCGGTCCTTCCAGTCTCATAGAGAGATGGAGATCTGGTGGGCATTGCGACTGTGGTGGTTGGGACATGGGTTGTCCTCTCACAGTACTCAAACCAAGATCAAGCGAAGATGAAGCTTTGCCCCATCTGCAAGAAGAGTGCAAGTCGTTCGATTTAATTACACAAGTGAGTCACATCCTTCTCATAAATTGTTTATTTGTTCCAAAATCCTCTCAAGCACGTCTTTGCAGAAGTTTTGCATTTGGTTCTTATTATATGTGTCAAATTATGCAATTATATTTCACGGTATTTTAGTTGTTGTAATCGTATGACCTTTTCCATTTCATCGAGCTTTGAGTCACCTTGCCATTACTCTTTTGCTTGCACAATATGGCACGAGTACATAGTTTGAGATGACAAGTTTTCCATTTCGCTAATTTTTCAGGGTTCACAGGACAGTGCTCCAACATTGAGGATCGTGAATGTGCAGGATGATTTGTATTTTATTCATTTTCAACGAACTCTGTCTGTTCTGCAGTCTTTCTCAATCGCAGTAGCTGTAATCCATACACGGAGTCCCACTCTCCGGCCCAAAGATGTACATGAATTGAAATAGCTAGATCAAGGTTGAAGGTTCTTATAGTAGACTTAGTAGTTGTATTTCTCTTACAGTATTACACCTGTAAGTCCCGGTATAGGCATTTATACTAAAGATTGATATGATTTTGGCAATGTTTTGTGGTTGTCTGTTATTCGGGTATCAGACAACTTTTTTTGTTTAGTTTGTACTGATTGTGCTTGTTTTGCTCATTTGAGAGCAAATGTTACCCTTTAGTCTACTCCTTTTATTGAATGTACAAGCTTTTGACATTGTTACAATGATACCAGATCAATTTCATGACATCTAGCAATTTAATCGCTCTTGAATCACTATTTCTTCGACTTTACTTGATTCTATTGGCGGAAAATTGATGATCCATGACTCCTCAAGTCCGACTCTAAAATGTCCCATATGAGGTCCGCTTAAGTGAGCTGGAGAAAGAGAAAAGGTGCTTCTCATAACTCATCCTGTTTTTTTGTTTTTGTTTTTCTTTAAGTGCGCGCATGAGCGTGTGTGCGTTTTCCTATAAGAATCACTTTCATGTCTTCTTGTTTTTATCTAATGAATACTTCTGGGATGGAAAATTATTCTTGCTATTGTGAATTTTCTCTTGCTGATTTTTAGGGATGATTAGCTCCACTGGGTTAATGCATAAACAAGACATTCCCGAGGTTCTTGTCTTAGCCAACCTATGTTTAACTGCCAGAGAAGTTAGCATACTTTCTGTATTTGCCGAAATTGTTATGTACTTATCATGCAAGAAGTGAAAAAAAGTAAGTTGCCCTTTATCTTTTTCTGTTCATCAATTTTTTTTCCTTGTCTGTCTCTTGCTACTTGTTATGTGTTTAGTGCGAAGGTTTAGCTTTGATCATGATAGAATGCTGAATTCCTACAGCAGGTGTGAGTCGCAAACTCAGTAATATTCTGTAAGCTCAAATTTAAAAAAGAGTGACTTTACATGAACCTTTGCTAAATCAGCCTCGGTCGTTATTGAAGGTATTTGCGTTAGAGGCAGAAAGTGAAAGGAAAGTTGTCATGTCTCTTACTGTCATACATACCCAAATATCAAACTTAAGCTGCCGTTGGGTCCTTGGCCGATGCCCCATGGCAGCCACCATTTCAGATGCTTTTCCTCTGATGTTGATCATGAATGTTTCGTGTCTATATTATGCAAGGAGGCATTGATTTTACTCATTTGACGTAGGTGCTGATCTCGATGTTGTGAAATTCAGAAGAAATGACTATATGAATGCTGGTTTTTTTCAAAGAACTTTCTGAAGTTTCATCTGTTTGAATCCCCTGTTTTGGGCTGTCATGATATTAATATTTTGCTATGATTTTTGTTTTCCAAATCTGATCTTAAGTGAAAAGTTTGTCATGGATGTTGGCTGGCTTTGTTGCTGGCAAAACTCGCTGTAAAATTTGCGTGCCTATATATACGAAACATACAGACGAAAGCACATTGGTTTTACCTTAGATCATCTTACATGTTCCCCCCTACTGCTTTGTGGTTCATTGGTATGCATACAAAGCGTTGAACCAGAAAATGGACCGAGGTATCTGAAACTTACATTTTCGATGTTCGATCGAGGGAAAGACATGAAATGAAGCACAACTCTAGCACGAGCATTTAATGTATATAGCACAGTTCTAGTATAGCAAATGCCAACTCAATAACAAGATAATTCCCAAGCAGGTGTGAGCTCCGATTCCCTGCGGCGGCTGGTGGCCATGGTGACTTGACCCTTGGTCGAGTCTCGACGTCAAACTCAACTAGAGGTTGAGACGGAGTTGATACTTACCCCGACCGGTTTGAGATTCTCAAACCTGGCCTCGGTTGATCAGAACATACTAATGTTCTTGTCATGATTCATGACTCGAGAGGAGTTCAACGCTTGGGAATTCGGTCAAAGTATAATGAAGTTTAGGACAAAATAAGAACTACAGAAAATATGTTTATGTGAATAAACCGTTGGCCTATATCCACCAGTGAAGACATCATGGATTTTTCACCATCAAATGAACTAGGAAATTGAAAAATGGCGGAATTTTCACTATCAAAGGAACAAGAAAATTACAAAAAATTGTTATTTATTTTTATGCTTTCGGAACTATGAAAAAAAAATTTTAGGTGCTACTAGTTAGCGACTCATACATCACAGATCAGTTTTCTTGAAAAGGTTAACATTATTATTAATGGGGTTGATTGCTACATATTCTTATAAGTTCGTAAAATAAATTGTCAAAATAAATAACTGAAAACAAAAGCAATCAAAAATAAATTGTTTACCACTTTCTCTTTTGAGAGACAGAAGTAAATAGCAGATTTCAGAAATTGATTCAATGGAATAGCAAAATTTCAAAATATTTGGAGTAAATAGCATGTTGAAAAAAATATTTTTGAAACAAATATTTTTGTTAAAAAGCTATTTATTACAATTTTTTTTAAAGGAAAATTTCAGAGTGGTATTTTGTTGTTGGGCCAGTTATTATGAAACCTCAAAAAAGGCCCAAGAATCTCAAAGCCCAGGGGCTAATTCACAAACCCTAGGAAGCCCTCTCTATAAAACTCGAAAAACCCTAAATCGTCTGTCACTCTTCTCCTTCAGCAGCAGCTAACAATGTCGAAGAGAGGTAATTTATTCCCTCTCTCCTTCCCGTTCCTTTCTATTTGTTTTTGTTTACTTCGACTATTTTCTTAGCCGCCAAATACATTATTGTCGCATGAATCTACTTGATTTTTAGTTTATTTATACGTCTAGGTTTAGATCTCCGTGTTAAAATGATTAGGAAATAAAATTTTTTTATCATTTTTAGATCCAGATTTTGTATTATTTTCTTGCGATTAAATAGAATGATTGGAATTGCTTGTTATATTTACTAATATTTTGTATGTTAATCAATTTTTAAACTGGTCGAAAAAAAAAGAAAGAAAAGTTTCGTTTTAGGGTTTCTGTACAACCTGGAAATGCATGTATTTTCTTACCGTTTTTCTGTTTATCTTGGAAAAATATGAATTTTTTATATGCCTTTTGTTGATATAAACTGAAAAAAAAGGTTCTAAAAAAGTGCATGATTAGTTTATTTTATTTTATTTTATTTTTAAGAAAAAGAACTTAGGGTTTTACTGATAATTTGGAAATGCATTTCTTTTTCTGATGTATTTTTGTTTTCTTTTAGCTAATAATAACTGAAAAAATAAGTTTTAAAGAGTGCCACAAGTTTTTGGGTTCGTGATTTTTTAGAAAGGAAGAAATTCATCGTCTTTTGTTGTTTTTCTGGTATTAACAGGACGCGGAGGGTCAGCTGGAAACAAGTTTAGGATGTCACTGGGTTTGCCAGTGGCAGCCACGGTTAACTGTGCGGACAACACCGGCGCCAAGAACCTTTACATCATCTCCGTGAAGGGTATCAAGGGTCGCTTGAACCGTCTTCCATCGGCTTGTGTGGGTGACATGGTGATGGCTACTGTGAAGAAAGGAAAGCCTGACCTGAGGAAGAAGGTTTTGCCTGCTGTCATCGTGCGTCAGCGCAAGCCGTGGAGGAGAAAGGATGGTGTCTTCATGTACTTCGAAGGTTATTACTTTAGCCTCTTTTTGTTTATTTATCGTCGATTATTGTTTAATTAATGAGTTTAATCCATCATACGCTGTTGGGATGTGTGTATTTTTTTTCCAATTGAATTTTGACGTAGGAGTCTTTGTTAGTATTTGGCTTCCCATTAGGATGCAAAATGCGATTCATTGTTTTACTTACGCATCTTGCCTTGCCTGCGGTGTTTATTCTTCTAGTTCAAGACATTGTTTGGTCATTTAAATTTTCTACTATTCATTATCAATTCATATTGGGATCCACATATTTAAAGAAATTGATTGCTGGTTAGGCAGTATCTTGATGCGTTCATAGCTCACTATTTAGTGGGTTACCTGCGTACTATGATTTGAGGCTTCCTGAGACCAGCTAGATTAAGAATTCGAATAACTTATCGAGTGGGGTAGCTCTTCATATAGTATCTTGCTTTTCGCAATTCGGTACATTTTTTCCAAACTCTGTTTCGATTTGTTTTTGTCTCTGGCATTTTCCTTCTGTTGAGATTCTTGATCTGGTTTCTTAACTTGGCAACTTAGTGTGGTTGAATAGCTGGTGATGTAGTGTGGAGTATTTTTTTTTAGGCTTCACACCTCCCATACCCAGCAATATCTGAAGTACCAACCTCACCCCAATACCGGGTAGTAACTTCTAACATTGTTTCTTATCCCTGTCAAGGTTGGGATACTAGAACTGTGTTCCTTTTGTCTTTTTTTAGCAGGATAGAATCCGATAGGTTTAAACTTTTTAAGTTTTACCAGACATAAGTCAGGTATCATCCTTAACAATTCATGGTTGATACAGTTACGAGTCTGGAAAATCGATAGTGTCCATCGTTACAGGTGTGTCCTTGCTTTTTCATGCTCGCATCTGCTCCATTAGGGCCCTACATATTTGTTCCAGTGGTTTAACTCTTTTTTTTGTTCACATTTTATGTCGATAAGCAGGGTTTATCTTTTTATTTTTATTTTTTCAGAACCTCTTTGTTTGTTACTTGTAGAAGGCACAAAGTCAGAAGTCCTTATAGATCAGCCACTGACAATTAATTACAACTTTAGTGTTGACTTTGTTATGCATTTGAACTAACTACTCGGTCAATTAACTTATTTGCAGACAATGCCGGTGTCATAGTGAACCCGAAAGGAGAAATGAAAGGTATGTTTGACATTAAAAACCTTAATCTTGAGTTTGTTTTTCTTCATTTGGAAAATGTATGTTTACTGCTCATACTATTCATTCGAGATTTCAATCTCCATTTGCAAGTTCATTAGCTGAATCTTTATGATTTTGATTTTCCTTGTAGGATCTGCAATTACCGGCCCAATCGGAAAGGAGTGCGCGGATCTCTGGCCAAGGATTGCGAGTGCTGCAAACGCCATTGTTTGAGTGTGGACTTGTCTTTTACTTTTCGGTGATAGGATAGTTGGGTACTTGTTATTGTTATCTTTTGTTTTATTGAAATATGACTACAGATTCAGCGATTATGCTTTTGAACAGAAATTTTGTTTAAGCTTTATTTTTGGTAGTACTGAAAGAAGTTTTGTGGATCCATCTATCTTTGTTATAATGCTTATCCCTTTCCAGGTTTAAGTTTTACTTTTAATTTTTTGCCTTAGCCATTTTATTTTTTCTTGACATTTGTTTCCCTTCGGAAAATAAGCGGCAGGTTTCTTCTTTGTTGTGTGGGAATTTTCCCATTTGAGGCTCTATTTTAGACCCGTTTTATGTTTTCAACTGTTTTCTACAGTTTTATTTTATTGTATTTTATTTTAGTGAATTTATTCTTTGAATTGTGGGTTTAAACTCGTATTCAAATGGACATGATGAATGTCGAGATTCAACTTATTCAAGAACCTTATGGGCCATCGAAAGAAAATGTAATGGAAAAGTGGGCAATAATCGCCATTAGCGCTGACAGTTCATGAGCCTTCTTTTGTACTTGTAAAGAAAAGCTTTCATATTAGATTAAACTTGTATCAGATATGGTTTAACCCATCAGATTATGGAGCAGACGTGTAGCGATCCTGGTTTTTTTACTATATATGTTTTTATATATATAAATATTTATTTATTTATTTTCCTTGTCTGATAGACATTCATGTAGAGATTAAAAGAACCTAAAGTTAGATGTACTTTTGAACGGCAAACTTACAAATCATCCTGGATTTTAACTTCATAGCCCTCAACGTGATAAGATGCGGCTTAAAGAAAGACGAAACAAACACGAGGAAAGGGGAATTGGAAGTATCAAGTTAATCATTCCCCACCTGATATGCTTCGATCAATCTCATATTAATATATTAGGATATGGAATACTCTTCCGTCCGACATCTGGTTGTCTTCGATCAATCTCATATTAATATATTAGGATATGGAATACTCTCCCGTCCGGCATCTGGTTGTCTGGGCATCTGGTGGGAGGGAGGAAGTATCAAGTCAATCATTCTCCACCTGATATGCTTCGATCAATCTCACATTAATATATTATGTTATGGAATACTTTTCTGTATGGCATCTGGCCGTCCGGTGAGAGGGGAGGGAGGGGACAACCTAAGAGATTAATTGGTACAACTCAAAATATTAACCGTTACAAATGCTGTTCGTGTCTGGCAAAAATGAGGTGCCGGACACGAGAGTAGTCATATATATTATATTTAAGATTCAGTTACTATTATTGGGAGAATGTGTTACAATACAGGTGTGGACAAATAGATGAGTAGTGCCTTTATGGCGCTCACGAAGTATCATCTCAACTTGATCCTCAATCAAACATTTGACTACAAAGAGGATCATATAAACTCTCATAGTCTCCCAAAATCCCAATTCTCAACCCCTAATTCCAAAGCCATGTGTCCCCGTTCAATCTGAAGGGGCACGAAATTTTCATGCTTCCACAAGTAACACCAACATTTCCGCCATAAACTATTGCAAATGCCACCCTTAACCTGCCTGTGATCACCCACAACATGCTGAACCACCGTGACAAATTGTCCCCAAACCCCATGCGACCTCAAAAAGCTTAAAAAAAAAAAAGAAAGAAAGAAGATAATAATAAATAAATAGACAGTTTTGAAACACTTATTTTAAGTAAATGTCCAAATTTTTTTTACTTACAAAAATACTTGTTAATTAGTAATTGACCTTAGTAAATTAACGAAAAATACTTATTAATATTGATTACTTACTGATTAACCAGGACCAATAAGTCAATCAGTTAATCATTTATTGACCATTTAAAACAAAGGTCATTTTCTTAACTTTATAAAACTTGGGCCATTAATTGAAAAACTTAGCTTCCGTTTGGTTTGTCAGTTGGAGTTGGTTAACTTTTTAAAACTAATTATAATTTTTGTTGACTTAAAAAAAAAAAAGATAAAAATTGAGTTGAAAAATTTGAATTTCAATTAGAATACCAAACAAACCATTAATAAAAAAAAAAGGTTATTTAGCTATAAATCTCATATATAAAAGCCCTCCACTACCCTTCTCTTTGCTTGTTTGATAACCAAAGAAAGGAAAAAATAAATAAATAAATAAAAATGGGGAGAGACCAAATAATTCTCTTGTCGTTATGTTCCTTGAGTCTTTGCATTGGCGTAGCAATGGCAGATTGGAACATTCTGAACCAGAGAACAAGGCTTAATGGCCTCAGAATCAGCTTGAAGAACTACTGTGAGAGCTGGAGGATGAATGTGGAGCTGCACAACATTCGGGAGTTTAAGGTCGTGCCCGAAGAGTGCGTCGCGTACATCGTTAAGTACATGACTTCGACTCAGTACAAGGTGGACTCGGAGAGGACCGTCGACGAGTGCACTGTTTACCTTAGCACCAGTTGTGGCTTCAAGAATGATGGCAAAGATGCATGGATTTTTGACATTGATGACGCCCTCCTTTCCACTGTTCCATTCTACAAGAAAAATGGCTACGGGTAATTCCTTTTTTCACTTTTTAAACACTATATTTGTGTGTGTATAAAAATTTATACTAATCACTATAGATGAGAACTTCTAAATAGTTTGAGATGCTTCCTATTTTAAAAAGATTTATCTTGTTATATACTTTTGGTAAATTTGACAGATCATACTATCATTGGACTACAAATTTGATCATCACTATAATATACATAAATATGATGCACACATATATATGTACATATTTTTATATAAAAGTTTTTGCTTTTCAAAATGTAAGATATTGAGGTCTTATTGGTGAGACTTGAATTACCCCTTTTTAAGACATTTAGATAGTTTTCCACTTTTGTTTTGCTTTACATTAAAAAAGAATAAAATTAATGGAGTAATTTTCATGGAAAACAGGGGAGAGAAATTGAACTTGACAACTTTTGAGGAATGGTTGAGTCAAGGGAAAGCAACTGCCTTAGACTACTCATTACAACTCTTCAACGACATCAAATCCAGAGGCTTGAAGATCTTTCTGATTTCTTCATGGAGAGAGCATCTCAGTTCAGCCACTATTGACAATCTTGTCAACGTTGAATACCATGGTTGGACACATCTTATCTTAAGGTCCGAATTCTCATATCCGACGACAATACGATCCGTCACATATAACTAATGTCTTATAATAAAATTAACCTTTTAACGTTACATGTAAATCAATTAATAATTACGATTGTCACATATAACTAATGTCTTATAATAAAATTACCCTTTTAACGTTACATATCAATCAATTAATAATTACAAAACTATTTGGTATAATGGGAAAATTTTGTTGTTGGTGACAGAAGTCCTGAAGATGAATGGAAGAGCGTACAAGAATACAAAGCTGAAGCTAGAAAACAACTGATAAGTGAAGGATATCGCATTTGGGGCATTCTTGGAGACCAATATAGCAGCATTCAGGGTCTTCCGACCGTAAAGAGAACCTTCAAACTTCCAAATCCTTTGTACTATGTTTCTTGAGATGAAAATATTTTATGTTCTTCAAAACTTGTTTGCAACATTTTGTCCAAACATAACATTCTATTTTGCCTTGATTAAAAGGCCTTATTCTTGATTCCGAATAGCAGATTTATATTTTACATTATAAACTATAGCAGCTGATATGAACTTCATACATGGTCAAAAGACGGTTAAAACCTTACAAAGAGACTGACTTAAGGTTAAACAAAGACATTCTCTAGAGTTTTCACTGCTACATACTTGACTGCACACCACACCATCTCTAGATATATATACATATACATATATATATATATATATATATATATATAAGAAAAGATGAGGAAAAAAAAAAAAACATGAGATTTTAGCCCATCTTATCCTCGGGACCAAGATTCATCTTAGCGCAATACTCGAACAAACTTCCATCGTAGGCGCGCCTGACGGCTTCTTTAGAAAGAAATCCCTCTTCATCTCTGGCAAGAACATACAACAGTCCCCACTCCAACTTGCTTGCAATCCTGCAAGAAAAACAATTCCTCAATTTCAAAGTGAAATAGGAAGAGCCTGATGTCTATACATACATACACACACATAGATATATATATATTTGTATATATACCAGCCAAAGGGGTCAAAAGCAAGTCTATTTCCCTCAGTCATGTCCCAAAGCTCTCCAAATGATAACTTGTCAGGCACAGTCCTGGCATATTTGCTGAATGTGTTCTCCAGATTTACTGGTACATACCTGTTTTAAAATAGTGAAATCACACAAAAAAAAAAAAAAAACAAATATTGTATTAGCTATATATATATGTATATAAAGGGATCAAGGGTGTCCTCATGCTCCCACCGAGTGCACTCGGTGGGGGGTGGAACAGAAAGGGAACCGGTCAACGCTCTCATCGACAATCCACACAACATAACTATGTGGACGCAGAACGGATGACACAGAGAACCATGAAGCGATCGCCTCTTGCTACAAATTGTATTATCATAGTACTTAGTGTCACAAAAATGTGTTACATTTGTACCTTCCTTCAGTGTCGTATGTTCCGGAATCACTACCGTGCTTGGCTCTGTGGATGTTATGAATGTATATTGGGAGGAAAGGAGAAGGGAACCACCCCTAAAAACATTGAATCCACAACATTAATAAAACCTATCAAGAACTACCAATCAATAACTTTTTAAGGAAACTCAAGAATTCGATTTTTTTGCAAGTGACAAACTTACAGGCAGAGTAGTATAACTCAGTGCACCATTGATGACAATGGCCATGACAAGAGAGACAATCACATTGAACCCAATAGCACGCAGGCCTTGATTAACGGCATCCCAACAAATGAAAGCCAAATATGTATATACATAAACATATGCTAATATATATATATATATATAGATACATATATATTTATGTTGAATAAAATGATGATATGGTTTACCAGCATAAGTTTCCCAGGGGTAGATAATGCCATTGTCATCTTGGTCAAAAAAGGCAACATGTTGCTGAAGAACACTCAGATTGTAGTGCCTGTGTCCTGGTGTTCCCGTTGGGTGGTACGTGTCTGGAGCAGCCAATGCTCTTGGCAGATCTGGATTTTCATTTTCAATTTCCGTGGAAAAGTGTATAATAAGGTAAAATCTATTTACTTTTTAATAAGAACAAAAAAGATCAATAACGTTTTCACACATCCCAATCTACGCCATTACCAAGTCCATTGAGACCACAGGTGGAATGGATGGGCCTTAAAAAAGATGGATTCTTGATTCGAACTTGTAGGATAAAAATGAAGGCTTCAAATATGTCTTTCTCACCACTATGTCACCACTGCGAGCGGTTCTAGACTCCGATTTCTGATCACTATACACTAGATAGAAAAGCTTCCATTCCACATTTTACTAAAGCTAAGTTTTCATATCAATTTGTTTTTAATCTTTTTCTAAAAATTCAATGAATATTATAATTTTTAAAAAATCAACTAACCCCAAATCTAAATATTTCATTCTAAACCCGTATACCACCCGAATTTCTATAAGTGTCATATTATGTAACCGTTTCTGACAGTTCATTCAGAGGACAAAAGTTACAACTTTTGTAGCAACTTTGACCACATAACTTGTATGAAATCATGGTATTAGCAATAGCAAAAACAGAATTTTACTTGGGTGAAACCCTAGAAAACAATACATGCAGAAAGTAATGAGAAAGTGATTAAAAGTAGGAAAATAAATAATAAAAAAAAAAGAAGAAGGAAAGAAAGGAACATACAAGGCTTAGGAAGAGTGAGTTCCAAGTCACTCCTGACCTTCCTCTCGAAAGTAACAGGTGCATAACGAGCTTCAGTTGCCAGTGACTCGTTCTCAAATATTGCTGCCATTTCTTCTTCACTTTCTCCTCCTCCTTTTGATTCTTTTAACTAATGACTTGAACAAAATATTTGTGGTTTTTCTTCAGATTTTTGTAAGTTGGTGGGTAGGTTATAAGTAAGAAGTAGAAGGGGACAGGGAAGTAAGTGCGTGGCAAGAAAGCGAAGTCGTGGCGGAGTCGACTGCATGAGTTCATGACAATGTGTTGTTAGGTGTTGGGATGCTTTCAACACTTGGCATTGATTCACCACGCCTAATACGTTTACCTTTGCTCTTTTTCCACGATTTATTTATATTTATTCTCAATTCATGCTTTTTATTTATTTATTTTTATTTAAAAATCATAAAATTAGCTTGTAACCTGGCTCTTTTTTTTTTTTTTTTTTTTTTTTTCCTTCTTCTTCTATGGTACTTCATTTCAACAACAGAATATATACCATATGCTTTCACACACTATATGGTATCGTGCGGTACTAAATGATGAAGAAAAATTCAGAGCAAAAAAAAAAAAAAAGTGAAATTAAGAACCTAAACGTTACCGTCATTTTTTTCCACGATATATTCTCAATTTGAGGCTTTTTGTTTTTCCTTCTCTTTTTTTTTTTTTTTTTGGGTTCTAAAGTTATTTTTTTTTTAAATTTCCTTTATATTTATATTTTTAATTTCCTTTCTTGAAAAAAAAAAAAATCCACAAAATTAGCTTGTATGCACAAGAGATTACATACCATATGCTTTCAGACAAAAGTAATTCTTTCAATAGAAAACAAAATTGTGAATTTTGAGTTGCAAGGAATTATTTTCTTTAAAGGCCTTTTCTCATATTATTATTATTTTGAAAAATTTCTTAATTTTTTTTATTTTAATGAATTTCTCAAGTTGTTATTTGTTTCTACTCAAGTAGAGCTTGCTTATTGGTTTTATGATAAACTACTTTCAAAATACAACAGTTTAATAACTAAAAATTTTATAAAATTCCTCTAAACGGTCTATCTTTTCTTTAAATCAGTGTGTTTATTCAACTGATACATTTATTTTTAAAAAAAAATGTGTCGATAGTTATAAGTTTCGTAGATTTTCTTTTACAAAAAAAAAAAAAAAGAAAAGAAAAAAGAAAAAAGTTTCATAGGTTTTCTGCTTATTTTCTTATCAATTTCCTTCTTACTAGGGGTGTGTATGGTCTTATCAATTTCCTTCTTACTAGGGGTGTGTATTGTCCGATTCGGTCCCAAACTATTAGGTTTTTTAAACCAGATCATTTTAAACGGTTTATAAAAACATAAATTAGATCAGATCAAATCGTTTTATATACAGACCGGATCGAATTGAACAATTTAAAAATGATTTGGTTCGGTTTAATTCACAGTTTTTTGACCTAATAGATTTTTTTGATAGTTTTTTAAAATCAAATTAAAATACTCTTTTATTTATAAAAGTTTGTTATTTGATTTCAATAATAAAACATAAATGTAAATATAAAAATAATCCAAACAAACATAAAGACATCTCAAGTTCGAAATCTAAATAAACATAAACACATTCAAACTACTAAGTTCAAAATGTAAACAATCATAAACACAATCAAATTACAAAGTCAAAAATTCAAAATCCATAACAAATATAAACACATCCAAACTAAAATGTTCAAAGAAACATAAAGATATCCAACTATAAAGTATATATATTTATTAAAAAAATAAAATAAAAAATACGTTATATGTATCTGAAAAACGATTTGATTTAGTTTAAACAGTTATAAAAAATTATAGACACCGTTTAGAAAATGATTCGGTCCAATTTCAAATTGTCTTAAAATGGTTCCTACATGGAACCGGATCAACAGTTTAAAAACTACCGAGACAGAAATAAGGGCATGTGTGTTCTGTAAAACAAAATTAAGGGGTCTGTAAATATAAAATGCAATTACAGATAAAGAAGTAGAAAAAGATAAAAGATAAAAGATAAAGATAAATAAAAAAATTCCAGATTCACCAAACGACATATTGCTTTTTGTCTTAAGATGCTATTGCTCGCTTCCATAGCCTTCTTTGTGGTCGAATTGAAGACAAAAATAATGACTTTGATGTCGTTTTGATAGTTATAGTTATGTCTTCAAATTCGACTACAAAGAAAGATATGCAGTGAGATTGAGAAAGAAGAGAGAACTCTGGCTGGCGGCTGTGAGACTGAGACGTATTAGGATCAATGAAGAACAAGCAACATTTATATTAGGGTAGAGGGGTATTTGTGTAATTTTGATTGGCCTGCATAATAATTAATACCAAATTATTTTACATCCAAGACGCATGTCATCGTTTTTTTCCCATTATTTTAATATACATTTTTAAATTTGTAAAATATTGCAGTATTTTGGCAGGAAACAGTCCAACTGTGCTGTCGTTTGGGTAGAGTATACTTACACGAGTAAACTAAACGACATTTCGTTTAACACGGTTCAATTTCAACTCAGAAATGACATGTCGTATTGTAAAACTGCTATTTGATCATTGTTGATAGAAAGACATGTCGTTTACAAGACCTTCGAATTTTTAAGCATGAACACAACAAATGTCGTTTTTTGAAACATTGCTATTTGGTCATATAATATAGAACGACATGTCGTTTTATAAGGTTTCGTATCTTTTTTTTTTTTTTTTTGGTGTGTGGAAAACAGACCTTCGTATCTTTAAGCAACAAGAATAGTAATATCCATTATTTTTAAAAGATAGTGAAGTATATATTAAATATTTCTTATACATGTATCAACCTATTTTCATGGTTGTAGTACTCCTATTCGTTACTTCAACTTGCACATAATCTAATTTTCGATTATATATGATAAAAAAAGTCTGACTTCGTCACTGGTGCTATAGGTTACTTCTTCTTCTTTGGTTTGAATAATCTCCTAATGTATATTATCTCTTTTTTGTTTTAGGATAAATAGAACCTCATGTTGAATGATTCAAGAGGTTTTACTTGTTTCTTCAAAAAAAGGATGCTTATTCGGAAAAGGGGAAAAAACCTATTTCACCAACATAGAAACGCCATGAGAAACAATTGATATCAATAAACGGCAATTTTTTCACGAAGTACTAATTAAGCAATTAATATATTAACAGAGGACATGAAAAATATATGACCAAATTAAACGTCTCCATATCTGTCTTAATCAACAAACAAGTAGAATCCAAGAACTTCTTATAGAAAAAGAAAAGGAAAAAAAAAAGAAAAAATAATCCTTCCTCTTTGATTCATATTGGGCAACTATTCAACAGTAACATTACTAATTAGTTAACAAAAGGATGATCTAACAACTTTTGACAGCCGACTATCTTTTTGTCGGGTCTTTTGCAAACATTTTCTCAAAAAATCCTTGTTGGTTTCCGACACGTCTTTCGGTATCTCCGGCATCATATCGGTATAGCCGATAAGCATAAGTAGCCTTATCCGGTTCAAAACCTACCCATCCGCTTTATGCCACAGGAGCCTCCCGGTAACCATCACCAACACAACGCATCCCAACGACCATATATCAGTCGCAGTCTCAATTTGACGCTGCGCTATAGATTCCGAAGACATGTAGGTCGGTGTCCCACAGAATCTGTGCCTCTCGCTCTCCGACACCGCCTCTCCGGGCTCTTTAGGCACTCCGAAATCCGTGATCTTGAACCGATATCCGTGTACTTCACATGGAAGAACAAGAATGTTTTCAGGCTTTAGATCGCAGTGCATAATGCCTTTTAAAATGAACATTCTCAAACTCGAGTATTTTGTTGGAGTGGGCGTCCTAACACCAATCCGGGCGAGGATAAGTTGTGGGTGCATCTACCTCAAAATATAAAGAAGGAATACGAGGACGGAAGCATGTTGGATTCGAGTTTTGAGAGTATGAAATCACGATGTATCCCAGGGGTTGTTGTGTGGCTTTGGTGGAACATCAATGTTCGGTTGATATGAAAGTGTGATGGATATGTGTCATTTTATTATAAATTGAAGAAAAGTGGTCTAACATCTGCCCCCTTTCCCATGACAAGTGTGAGTTGCTTCGAACATTGTTGTGGGAAACTATGATGATCTATCTTTGTTGGACAATTAATTTTGATTTGCGAGATTCAAGTTGGCGGACAACTTCAGTGTTGACACACAGCTGGGACTTGAAGAAGGCACTTTATGGCGGCCTTGACGTCGAGCTCGCATGGCGGCCTTGAGGCCGAGCTTGTGCGGAGGTCTCGAGGTGGAATTTGAGTAGCGGCCTCAAGGTCGAGCTTGCTTTGCCTGTTCGTGCTCGCAATGACACATTCGATCTTCAAGCTCTACAACCCTTCAAGGTTAACTACCGTAAGTACTAAAAATCTTTAAATTTTCAATTTAATTTTAATTACCCTTCAAATGTTCTTGAATATTCTTCTTCGTTCTTCAAAACTCAAGGTTGGTTTTTTAGTTATATGAGTGGTTTGATCCATTGAGACATGTGTTTTGGTTAGAAAACTTGTTTGTCTTGATTTTCGTGTTAGATTATAGGATTTTCAATTTGGATCACATGTAGATTGTGGTGCATGGTTTGCTTTGTATTTTTACATCTATGCAAGCCATGTGTTTGATAGAATGTATTAGAGAAAATTTGTAGTCATGTGTAGTAAGTATTTTGTTTTGAGGCCGAGGCATTGCCCGGGTGCCTTAAGGTCGAGGCCCCTTGTTAGGGACCTCGAGGCCAAGACCTTGCTCGAGGTCTTGGGGCCGAGGCCTTGCATGTGGGCCTTGGAGACCTCACCTCGGGGCCTCAGTCCGGCGTGTGATCTCGAGGCCGAGGCCCTGCATGGGGACCTCGAGGCCGAGCGTGGGGACCTCGAGGCCGATGCTTCGCCCGGATGTTGGAGCGGTTGTCCTAATACTAATCTGTACCCTGTCGCCTTCACCGTTGGTCTTCGTCTTCTGCCTCGTCGTACGTGGGATTCTCGATCAATAGTGTCAAGTGCTACAATGAAGTGCAACGTGCATTTCTCATGATCCCTCCCCTATTTATTGTGGAGTAGATGTTTGGACTCTGAAACCTTAGACTTACCATGGGGACCCTTTGGGCAGTGTACCTTGGACGTATTAGTTCATCTTTTTGGTACCAAGTGGTCGTCCCCCAACATCCTGTGTCTCATGCACTGATGCAGCAGGTTGTCGGGATCGTACTTGGGATCATTAGTACTTGCATGGGACTTTAGCGATGTCCTCGCTATCGTACATACTCGTACTTTGACCTCGAGATACATGTCACTGGCATGCGAACACTCAAACCCGTAAAGATGATTGGGGGTGCATCTACCTCAAACATAAAGAAGGAATACAAGGGCAGAAGCATGTTAGATTTGAGCTTCGATGGTTCCGAACTCGAGTATGGGATCACGATGTATCGTAGGCGTTATTGCATGACCTTGGTAAAATATCGACGTTCAGTTGATATTAAAGTATGGTGGACACGTGTCATGCTATTATAAGTTGAAGGAAAGTGATCTAACAAATTTTTTTCTCTTTGATAAGGGATTTCGAGTTTTCTAGTTGTGCTGTTTTCACAGCAAATGGGTTTCCATATGTGTGTTGAGCTAAGAAAATTGTTGCCGAACTACCGGTTCCAAGAGCTTTAACTCGATGCCATTTTGAACTCATGATGACTGAAAAAAAAAAAAAAAAATCTCAACAATTTGTGTTTTGGACGTAATGAGAACAACAATATATAGACACTAGAAGTTGAAAACCCGTCGAATTAATTTCCTATTGAGCTTATGAGTTTCTAATTTCTTCAAGCATACAAAATCTTATTCTTATTAGGCTTGGATAAAATAGCTCCAACTTTTACGGTTCCGATATAGATATTATTTTTTTGGCTATCCTCAAATAGGTTTCCCATCTTATGATATTGAATTTACAGGAAAAAAAATCATTTTAATAAATGTAAAAAAATTTGAAGGATTACAAAAAAGGAGAAGGAAAAATAATGTTTCTTTTTAAAAAAAAAAAAAATAAAAATCAAAACAACAACGACAAAAATATAACAAAAAATTACTTCTAAACGGAGTCAAGTACCACACATTCAATTTCCTACAAGAGTTTGACACTACTTTTTCTAAATCTGATTAATTCTAAAAATCAATAAAACAGCCTATAAACTTAGTTGAATTATACTACTTGAGCGATTTTTTTTTTTAAGTATATTGCTAAACACAAATTAAAAAAAATCTGAGATAAAAAATTTAACAATCTTAAGATTACTAAAACAAGATAATAAACATAATTAATTTTTTTTTTTTCTGATTCAATGTAAAAAATAGAATGCAACATAATATATATGTGCCGATAGTGTCTTAATTTGCCACATCCTTGTGACAAAATATGCTATTAATAATTATAACAAGAACAAATAACAAAAGCTAGTTTATTAAGCATTAAAAAAATAGAGAAAAGAAAAAAAGGAGCTAATTTATTAAGTTCATATCACACTAAATTGGCAGCAATATTAGCGTATTGCCTAATTATCCCATCTTCGCTTGACCACCCGAGTGCTTCTTTGCCAAATTCTCGAACAAACTTCCATCAAAGAGACTCCTAATATCTTCTTTTGACACAAATCCATGTTCATCCTTTGCCAGATAATACACTAGTCCCCATTTCATCTTTGATGCAATCCTACAAAAATTTATCCATATCAAATATTTTAGAATGGTCATATATCAAAATATATGAAAATTGTTGTTGTAATCTAGACCGTCATTAATGTTGATTGTCATGTTCACTGATAGTGCGACATGTTATTTAGTGGGTCATATGCCCAATTCAAATTTAGAATTTTGATTTTATATTAGTTATGCCCTAAACATTAAAACAATGTTCAAAAACATCTATGGTGTTGAATACCACTCGTAAATAAAAAACTCAGTCCCGCAATATGAGATTCACAAAATACTTTTTGTTAATAGTGGTGTTTAGTACTAGTGATATTTTAATTAGTATTTTTCCAAACACACAAGGACAAGAAGAAATTGAGTATATGTGGTAAATACCAGCCAAAGAGATCATATGCAGCCCGATTGCCTTCGGTCAAATTCCAAAGTTCTTTGAGAGTTAATTTATCAGGCAATTTTTTAGCATACTTGCTAAACATATTCTCAAGATTCACCGGCATAAACCTGAAAATTTTATTATATATAAAACTGTTAAATGTTTACAGGTCACATGATTTTACTAGAATGTAATATAAAATTTCTGAAAAAAAAAAAAGATTACTGAAATAGTACTACTACTTCTTCATAGGTTTTTTTTTTTTTTCCTTCATTTTATATGACTTTGTTTTTATCCAAAAAATGAGAAATAAAGAAGGGTTATGAGTTTGTGTACCTTCCCTCGGTGTCGTATGTGCCAGAATCGCTTCCATGCTTGGCTTTATGAATGTTGCGAATGTATATAGGAAGGGAAGGATAAGGGACCCACCCCTAAAAAGTGTTTGACCCTATTAATAGAATTTAAGAGAGAGATATATACATATATTTCTGTAATACCCATTTAAAAATGTTCTATCATATTTACGTTAAGTTCGGTTGTTATATTAAATTAGACAATCTTATTATTGTGTCCACTCATAAAATATTTCGTTTTCATATTCTACACAAAAAAAAAAAAAAAAAAAAAAATCGTTTTTGTGCCTTTTCTTTTTCCCCCCGAATTGTCATTATTTTCTCTTTGAAAAATTATTTAAATTTCACTTATGCTCTCAAATTATGGGGTTGAATTTAATATTTACGATCCCTCTTGTTTGCATATTTTGTCACAGTATTGGAAGTTAATAAAGTAAATTTTGACTTTGGGGCTTTTTTTTTTGATGAAATTTGAGGATAATGGATTCGAACTCTGCATTTCATAGTAAAATCATGTGTAAAATTACTATTAGATTATGCTTACAACTACCGGAGCCTAATAGTTAGTCTAACAAACGTAGATTATTCTTTTTTTTTTTCCTTCTATGTGTTATACTTAATCCAAGTTTGATTATATCATAAAACATAGAATTCAGATCCTCAAAACCTAATTTTTTCTTTAAAAAAAAAAAAGGAAGCTATAATTATAATGGATAACCATCTTTTTTGGTGATTAAACCAACACATTATAATTAACTTACATCAAGAGTTGGATAACTGAAAGCCAGATGGAAAAGGGTGGCTGCAACAAAGGAGATAACTGGATCGAGTCCAATGGCCCGTAATCCTGATTAATTAAAAATAACTGCATGAGATTTGTTATCAAGTGAAAGAAATTCTAATATATCACATTAACTAGTCGATTAGCTAAGAATAACGTGAACAAAATGTGAAATGAAGTGTGGAGATCTTCTTAATATATATTAGTTAAGAGAATATTCCACAGTTATTTACACTTTATTTAAAAAAAAGAATATTTAATAAATCAATTAGAGTTGTTTAACTTATGATTGGTTAATTAATTACCATGAAAAGTTTCCCGAGGATAAAGAATTCCATCGTGGTCTTGGTCAAAGAACGCCACGTGTTGCTGAAGAACACTTCGGTCTTTGTGTTTATGGCCGACCGTTCCTGTTGAATGCTCCACATCAGGAGCAACCAATGCTCTCGCCAAATCTAAATATACAAAACATATATATATATATATATATATATATTTGTTAGATCTATTTTTACCAATTTATATAATTTAACTAAATTACCGAAAACATAAATTAAATGAATAACACAAGCAATTTAACAACGTCCTAACATATATATATTAGTATTACACTGTGTGACTGGGAAATAGGTCATTGACTTCTCATATTAGTTTATAATAATAACTAATTTGTCCTAAATACGATATTAATCAAAATTTAACTTCCCACTCTCAAACTCTGGCAAACAACTTGTTATACATATATGTGTATTATATATATTTATATATATAGCAGAACCTTAAAGATGAAATACATACATGGCTTTGGAAGGAAAGTTTCCAAGTGGTCATGGACCTTTCTCTTGAAAGTCACCGGTGCAAACTGAGCTTCTGTTGCCAATGTTTCATTTTCCTTAATCAACTCATGATCCTCATCACCCATTTTTTCTTTTCTTTTCTTCTTCTTCTTCTTTTATTTATTTATTTTAATTTCTTTTTCTGAGAATTCCTAGTCCAACTTATATTTACATAATATATATATATATATGAGATAATCTAGTACGTGAAAAAAAATGATCATACTTGTAGTATATATGAAACATCGAGGAAGCCCTCCAATTACCAGATATAGCTTTAATGTTTAAGCATTAATTATGAACGTGAAGTATCAGTTTTAAATCATAAATACACAGCAGGGCCAAGGATGATGACTCTTGTTCATTTCAGGTGATGCAAATTTTTTTCTTCATTTTGGTGAAAAGGTACTTTTTCCACCAATATTATTACACAAAATTTGTTCTCTCTGTAAGTGAATTAGTTGAGCCCACAACTGGCTCTTTGTAGTATTTTTCTTGATTGTGTGTGATGTCCATAGCATTCAGCAGAAAGAAGGTTGGGAGGGAATCGACAATAGAGAGTGCAATCGATACAAGATATACGAAGATAAATAACCGTAACATGTTTGAACCGTTCAATTTTCATTACATCTCCTTAGAAATTGCATATTGATCAATTATTGAAGCAAATGTAGTCTCATGTTTTCTACAAAGAAACTCCCTACTAATTTTTTTTTAAAAAAATTTGTCTCTGGCTATTAAAAAAAGAAATTTAAATGACCCCTTCAAAAATTGCAAAGAATCTATAGATGTCATTCCGTATATAATCATTTGTAGTAGAACGCTATCAATTCGCCGACCCATGATGCTCCGACATTAACAGGTGGGTCAAACCCAAATCCAAAAGTCTTGTTCATGTTTGGATCTAGTACGGGTTTCGCTCTAAATACTATGTTCTAAAATACATTGGATATAAATATAAGTATTTTTATTTTCAGAAGTTAGACTTTGAGTGTCAATTTATATATTGCGTGATTATTGATTCTTGTGTCTTGGTTGTCAATTTTTTTTTTTTTTAAAGTGTGATACATTTTTAAAATATATATTGTTAATGAGTTACTTATGAATTCGGACAGGGTCGGTGGCGGAGACGGGTAACCCACTCCGCCCCGTCCCCTGCCATCCCTAGTCACGTCCAAACTTTGAATGATTAATGAAGCTCGTAATCTTGCTAAAAACATTCCCTCTCTACATTTTTTTTCGAATCTCATTTTGATGAAAGTACTTTCATTGGCTTTTATGAAATTTGGAGAGTTCTTTATCCAAGAAAGTTCATCATCAACATTATACTCTCATTTCCCATGATCTCCTCTTGACATACTAACATCCACATCCAACACCATCACTTACTAAGCTCTTTTATCCCAAAGACAACATTCTCATAGATGCCTCTCAAAGAGTGTTATTACTTTCTATTGAAATTCAAAAGCAAAACTAATGTGGTAGAAAAAATTATGTCCTCATCCAATACCATATATATATATTGAAGTTTCATTTTGCCTCAACCCAATTCTTTGTCCTATTGTCCAGCACATAACTTACTTTTCTTTTTTTTTTTTTTTTTACTTTGTTTCTTTTGAGATTTATTGATGTTTATTTGTTGTTATAGATTGTTATGTTGTAATTTAGTTTAGTATCGAAGACTTGAATTTGAGTTTGTTACTATTTTATCAAACTATTTTATATTTTAGTATGTTTATTTCAGTTTTTGGAGTTTATGGATTGAATTTGTGAAGTCCGATGTTTTATGGATCATGGAAGTCTCATAGATTGGTAATACATTTAGACTTTCTCAATCCGAAAGTTAAATATTAGGCTAAGGATTGAGTTCTAATCCCTCTAAAATCAACCCGTGAACACCGTAGTAAACCAATTCATTCCTGGTTGCTCTTGATTTTGTAGATTATGTGCTGTAAGTATTTAGTATTCCTCTGTAATTATTAGTTCCTTACCTATGTTTGGTAATTAAGAAGGATGAAAATAAAAAAGAAACAGAAGATAAAAATCCAAGAGAGGAAAACGAAAACAAAAAATATATAGTTTTAGAATGTATATGCGCATTGTCATGGGGGATGTAAAAAGAATGAGTCATAAACATAAAATTGACCAAATTTTACCGTGAACTAAACTTTGAAAAAGCTCTAAACTTTATTCTACGTATGAAGCTCTAATCATGAAAGAAACTCATAACAACTTCATGGTGCAATATTATCACTGCCAACTAATATTCGTTGAGCTCTTTGGAAGTCATTATTATTATCATTGTCATCATTATTATTATTATTATAGAAATTTTGGATAAATAATCTCTCCCATGAATTAACTCATATGAATTATATATATAATATATTGTTTTAAATTATCGCTTTGAAGAGATTCACAAAGTCCAATTATAGTAGGCTTTGTGAAGTTAGAAATATGATACGGTGGTGTCTGAGCTGAAAGCGGACAGCTCTACCACATAATAAACGGATAAGGAAATGCAGGAAGAGAGTGGCTATAAAAGGACAAGGCGACCAGCGTAGTAAACCACACAGCCACGCGGTGAAAAGTAAGCGAACTATTCTTTTGCCTTTTACTAAAGAATTTCACTAGTTCCTTAGTTCCTTAAAACACAAAGCAAAAGGTTTCTGTCAAGAACAAGGAGATGATGATTTGATATGGAGATGAGAGAGAGAGTTTAGAGAGAGAAAGGGAATTGACAAAGAGGGAAATGAAGAAAGTTAAGCTAAGAAATTGGGAATGGTTATATTGGGCTGGTGCCAAAGTGTAAAACAGTGAGAAAGGGAATTGACAAAGAGAGAAACGAGGAAAGTTAAGCTAAGAAATATAATTACTTATCAATGATAACTAGTGAAAACGCCAAAAGTAAAAACATTTATTTTATTTTCAATGTGGGACTTGAATACGATTTCTCCTCTATTATGAGTTTAACAAAAGTAGAACCATACAAAGGGATCATGGCCTAACTTTATGCGTGGTTAATTAAATAAGCAAAATTATTAGTAGCATAAATAACAAAGTTTATCAAATTCTACAGAAAAGAAGACCAGAAAAAATATTGTGACTTGAACAACAAACAAATGAAGCCGTAGAAGACTGTTAGATTGAAACAAATTACACCAGTTTCCTGGGGCATATATTTACTTTTAGGATGTGGTTGTAATCCTTTAGTGAAAGAAGTTTTTTCATTTCTGATTTAACAAATTAGGAGATAAAGAAAAACTCAAGCAAGAAGCATTTACATTTAGATACACATGAACAGATCATTAGTGGCGTTTTTTTTTTTTTTTTTTTTTTTTTTTCATTTTAGAGTATCATCAATGAAGTGTTAAACTGATGTATCAATATAAAATTTTTCTTTGGATGAAAAAATAAATAAATAAATAAGCACCCGACTAAAGTGCTATCTTTGATGTCATATTTAACAATGCTAAACTTAATGACATTTGCCACCAAGAAAATAAAACATTAAATATTACATTTGATTGCTATTAGTTAGTACCTTTACCTTTTCATTTAATCATCAAATTATTTTCAATTTTTAATTAATTATTTAAATACCAAAAATTTCAAACCTTGATGATAATAAAAAGTAGATATAACATTAGAAATGATGTCATGTATTTAAGCATAAAAGTAAGGCCATCTCCAAAATATGTGTCAATGCAAATATTGTATTAATCACATAACAAGTGCAAAAATGACATATTTAGGACCTTATACTTCAATGTATAATGTTATTATTCAAATAATATATTTGTCTTTTGTCATTAGCATTAAGTTTTTAATTTCGTGAAACTAATTTTTTAGTATTTAAATAATTTAGAAATGATAGAATTTCAATGATTAGATGAAAAATTAAAGCACATATTAATAGCAATAAAATATTAAAATTTACATTTGTTATACTATAGTAAATTTGTCATTATGTTTCCAATTTTTCTAACTTGCCACCAAAAATAGAACTTCAATGGAGAGCAATTTTTACCTAAATACCAAAAATTTGACACCAGCACATCTATTTGGCACTTTATTGATATTCTTTAAAACCATCTCCAATGCTAATTTTCATGGCAATGATATATTAGATATACAAATATGTGAAAAATGATATATACATATATGTCTATATGTGTGTGATATTTGTGTTAGATAATTCTTTTCTAATGTTATATCCGTCGTTTCAATATTCTCTCGTCGTTTATTCAATAAAATAAAAAATGAAAAGTTGGTCGTTTCAATTGTCATTCTCCAAGTCGTTTTAAATTTTTATGGTCGTTGATGAGGTTGTGTCGTTTTGAACGTTATTGTTGCTTATTAAGTTGGTGTCGTTTTAAGTTTGTAGGTTGTAGTTGTCATTTCCCACTTTCATATCGTTTGTGGAGTCCCCCTTCTTACGTGGCTTCCCTTTTTGCATTTGTATTGTTTCCGTTTCGTATTGTCGTTAAACAGTTTCATGTGTATTTGTATTGTTTCCGTTAAACAGTTTCTCGTGTATTTGTATTGTTTCCGTTCTTTATTATCGTTAAACAGTTTCTTGTGTATTTGTATTGTTTCCGTTCTTTATTGTCGTTAAACAGTTTCTCGTGTAATTGTATTGTTTCCGTTCCGTTTTCTTGTGTATTTGTATTGTTTCCGTTCTTTATTGTCGTTAAACAGTTTCTCGTGTAATTGTATTGTTTCCGTTCCGTTTTAACAGTTTCATGTGTTTTCTTTTCTGTCGTTTACCATACAATACAAGCCTTCGTTGTCGTTTATATTTATCAAAGAAACATTTATTATAATTTTTCCACATACACACAAATTAACATAAAATATTTAAACTTGAATTGTAGGAGCTTCTCTATCGTTTTTTTTTTTTCTGTCGTTTACCATACAATACAAGCCTTCGTTGTCGTTAATATTTATCAAAGAAACATTTATTATATTTTTTCCACATACACACAAATTCCCACATACACACAAATTCAACATAAAATATTTAAACTTGAATTGTAGGAGCTTCTTTATACAGAAGCACCTCCAAAAATAGGCGTATGCCACTAATTGCGGCGCGCACACGGTATTCTTTAGTAAAAGGCGAAAGAATAGTTCGCTTTGTGCTCACCGCGTGGCTGCGTGGTTTGTTAAGCCAGTCGACTTGTCCTTTTATAGCCACTCTCTTTCTGCATTTCCTTATCCATTTCCCATGTGGGACTTTTAATATGTGGTAGTGCTGTCCGCTTGCAGCTCAGACACCACCGTATCATATTTCTAAGTTCACAAAGCCTACTATAATTGGACTTTGTGAATCTCTTCAAAGCGATAATTTAGAACAATAGATTATATATAAATCATATGAGTTAATTCATGGGAGAGATTGTTAATCCAAAATTTCTATAATAATAATAATAATAATAACGACCATGATAATAACAAGTGAGAAATTAGGATGACTTCCAAAGAGCTCAACAAATATTGGTTAATTGTGATAACATTACACCATGAAGTTGTTATGAGTTTTTTCTATGATTCTAGAGCTTCATATGTAAAATAAAGTTTAGAGCTTTTTCAAAGTTCATAGTTCATGGTAAAATTTGGTCAATTTCATGTTCATGACTAATTCTTTTTACATACCCCATGACTATGCAAATATACATTCTAAAAACTATTTATTTTTTTGTTTTCGTTTTCCTCACTTGGATTTTTATCTTCTATTTCTTTTTTTATTTTCGTCCTTCTTAGTTACCTAACATAGGTAAGGAACTAATAATTATGGAGGAATACTAAATACTGAATGAAATGGTTTACTACGGTGTTCACGGATTAATTTTAGAGGGATTAGAACTCAATCCTTAGTCCAATATGTAACTTTTGGATTGAGAAAGTCTAAATGTATTATCAATCCATGAGACTTCCAAGATCCAATTTAATATAATCCGTAAAACATCAGACTTCACGGATTCAATCCGTAAACTCTAAAAACTAAAATAACCGTACTAAAACATAAAATTGTTCGATAAAATAGTAACAAACTCAAATTCAAGTCTTCAATAATAAAGTAAATTACAACATAACAATCTATTGCAACAAATAAACATAAATTAATCTAAAAAGAAACAAAGTAAAAAAAAAAAAAAAGTAAGTTATGTGCTGGACAATAGGACAAAGAATTGGGTAGAGGCAAAAATGAAACTTCAATATATATATATATGGTATTGGATGAGGACATAATCTTTCCTACCACATTAGTTTAGCTTTTGAATTTCAAGAAAGTAATAACACTCTTTGAGAGGCATCTATGAGAATGTTGTCTTTGGGATAAAAGCTTAGTAAGTGATGGTGTTGGATGTGGATGTTAGTATGTCAAGGGGAGATCATGGGAAATGAGAGTATAATGTTGATGATGAACTTTCTTGGATAAAGAACCCTCCAAATTTCATAAAAGCCAATAAAAGTACTTTCATTCAAATGAGAATCGAAAAAAATGTAGAGAGGGAATGTTTTTAGCAAGATTACGAGCTTCGTTGATCATTCAAAGTTTGGACGTGACTAGGGACGGCAGGGGACAGGGCGGAGCGGGTTACCCATCCCCGCCACTGAGCCTGTCCGAATCCGTAGGCAACTCATTAACAATATATTTTTAAAAAATGTATCACACTTAAAAAAAAAAAAAAAAAATTGACAATCAAGATACAAGAATCAATAATCACACAATATATAAATTGACATTCAAAGTCTAACTTCTGACAATAAAAGTACTTATATTTATATGCAATGTATTTTAGAACATAGTATTTAGTGCAAAACCTGTATTGGACCTAAACATGAAAAAGACTTTTGGATTTGGGGTCAACCCGTTAATGTCGGAGCATCATGGGTCGACGAATTGATAGCATTATACTACAGATGACCATATACGGAATGACATTTATAGATTCTTTGCAATTTTTGGAGGGGACATTAAAATTTCTTTTTTTAAAAGCCAGAGGCAAATTAAAAAAAATTTAGTAGGGAGTTTCTTTGTAGAAAACATGAGACTACATTAGCTTCAATAATTGATCAATACGCAATTTTTAAGGAGATGTAATGAAAATCAAACGGTTCAAACATGTTACGGTTATCTATCTTCGTACATCTTGTCTCGATTGCACTCTATTTCCCCACTTGGAATCTATTCTCGATTCCCTCCTAACCTTCTTTCTGCTATGGACATCACACACAATCAAGAAAAATATCACAAAGAGCCAGTTGTGAGCTCAACTATTTCCACTTAGAGAGAGAAAAAATTTTGTGAAATAATAATGGTGGAAAAAGTACCTTTTCACCAAAATGAAGAAAAAAATATGTATCATCTGAAATGAACAAGAGTCATCATTCTTGTCCCTGCTGTGTATTTATGATTTAAAACTGATTCTTCACGTTCATAATTAATGCTTAAACATTAAAGCTATATATGGTAATTGGAGGGCTTCCTCGATGTTGCATATATACTACAAGTATAATCATTTTTTTCACGTACTAGATTATCATATATATATATATATATATTATGTATATATAAGTTGGACTAGAAATTCTCAGAAAAAGAAATTATAACAAAAGAAGAAAAGAAAAAATGGGTGATGATCATGAGTTGATTAAGGAAAATGAGGCATTGGCAACAGAAGCTCAGTTTGCACCGGTGACTTTCAAGAGAAAGGTCCATGACCACTTGGAAACTTTCCTTCCAAAGCCATGTATGTATTTCATCTTTAAGGTTATGCTATATATATATATATATATATATATATATATATAATACACGTATATGTATAACAAGTTGTTTGCCAGAGTTTGAGAGTGGAAAGTTAAATTTTGATTAAGATCGTTTTTAGGACAAATTAGTTATTAGTATAAACTAATATGAGAAGTCTATGACCTATTTCCCAGTCACACAGTGTAATACTAATATATATATATATATATATATATGTTGGGACCTCGTTAAATTGTTAGTGTTATTCATTTAATTTATGTTTTCGGTAATTTAGTTGAATTGGTAATTTAATTAAATTAGAAAAAATAGATCTAACAATATATATATATATATATATATATATGTCGTGTATATTTAGATTTGGCGAGAGCATTGGTTGCTCCTGATGTGGAGCATTCAACAGGAACGGTCGGCCATAAGCACAAGGACCGAAGTGTTCTTCATCATCATGTGACGTTCTTTGACCAAGATCACGACGGAATTCTTTATCCTCGGGAAACTTTTCATGGTAATTATTTAACCAATCATAAGTTAAACAACTCTAATTGATTTATTAAATACTCTTTTTAAAATAAAGTGTAAATAACTGTGGAATATTCTCTCAACTAATATATATTAAGAAGATCTCCACACTTCATTTCACATTTTGTTCACGTTATTATAAGCTAATCGACTAGTTAATGTGATATAATAGAATTTTTTTCACTTGATAACAAATCTCATGCAGTTATTTTTAATTAATCAGGATTACGCGCCATTGGACTCGATCCAGTTATCTCCTTTGTTGCAGCCACCCTTTTCCATCCGGCTTTCAGTTATCCAACTCTTGATGTAAGTTAATTAGAATGTGTTGGTTTAATCACCAAAAAAGATAGTTATCCATTACAATTATAGCTTCTTTTTTTTAATAAGAAAAATTAGGTTTTGAGGATCTGAATTCTATGTTTTATGATATAATCAAACTTGGATTTAGTATAACACATAGAAGAGGGAAAAAAAAAAAACAAAGAATAATCTTCTTTTATTAGACTAGTTATTAGACCCCGGTGCTTGTAGGCATAGCCTAATAGTAATTTTACGTCTGACTTTACTATGAAATGCAAAGTTCGAATTCATTATCCTCATATTTTAAAAGAAAAAAAAAAGGCCAAAAGTCAAAATTTACTTTATTAACTTCCAATACTGTGACAAAATATGCAAACAAAAGGGATCGTAAATATTAAATTCAACCCCATAATTTGAGAGCATAAGTGAAATTTAAATAATTTTTCAAAGAGAAAATAATGACATTTCGGGGGGGGAAAAGAAAAGGCACAAAAACGATTTAATTTTTTGTTTTGTTTTGTTTTGTTTTGTTTTTTTTGTTTTTGTTTTGTTTTTGTGTAGAATATGAAAACGAAATATTTTATGAGTGGACACAATAATAAGATTGTCTAACTTAATATAATAACCGAACTTAACGTAAATATGATAGAACATTTTTAAATGGGTATTACAGAAATATATGTATATATCTCTCTCTTAAATTCAATTAATAGGGTCAAACACTTTTTAGGGGTGGGTCCCTTATCCTTCCCTTCCTATATACATCCGCAACATTCATAAAGCCAAGCATGGAAGCGATTCTGGCACATACGACACCGAGGGAAGGTACACAAACTCAGAACCCTTCTTTATTTCTCATTTTTTGGATAAAAACAAAGTCATATAAAATGAAAGGAAAAAAAAAAAAAAAAAAACCCCTATAAAGAAGTAGTAGTACTATTTCAGAAATCTTTTTTTTTTTTTTTTTTTGAGAAATTTTATATTACATTCTAGTAAAATCATGTGACCTCTAAACATTTAACAGTATTATATACAATAAATTTTCAGGTTTATGCCGGTGAATCTTGAGAATATGTTTAGCAAGTATGCTCAAAAATTGCCTGATAAATTAACTCTAAAAGAACTTTGGAATATGACCGAGGGCAATCGGGCTCCATATGATCTCTTTGGCTGGTATGTACCACATATACTCAATTTCTTCTTGTCCTTGTGTGTTTGGAAAAATACTAATTAAAATATCACTAGTACTAAACACCACTATTAACAAAAAGTATTTTGTGAATCGCATATTGCGGGACTGAGTTTTTTTATTTACAAATGGTGTTCAACACCATAGATGTTTTTGAACATTGTTATAATGTTTAGGGTATAACGAATATAAAATCAAAATTCTAAATTTGAATTGGGCATGTAACCCACTAAATAGCATGTCGCACTATCAGTGAACATGACAATCAACATTAATGACGGTCTACGATTACTTCAACAATTTTCATATATTTTGATATATGACCAGTCTTAAATATTTGATATGGATAAATTTTTGTAGGATTGCATCAAAGATGGAATGGGGACTGGTGTATTATCTGGCAAAGGATGAACAAGGATTTGTGTCAAAAGAAGATATTAGGAGTCTCTTTGATGGAAGTTTGTTCGAGAATTTGGCAAAGAGGCACTCGGGTGGTCAAGCGAAGATGGGATAATTAGGCAATACGCTAATATTGCTGCGTATTTAGTGTGATAAGAACATTATAAATTAGCTCCTTTTTTTTTTTTTTTAAAAATAAATGCTTCATAAACTAGCTTTTGTTATTTGTTCTTGTTATAATTAATAGCATATTTTGTCATAAGGATGTGGCAAATTAAGACACTATCGGCGTATATATATTTTGTTGCATTCTATTTTTTACATTGAATCAGAAAAAATATTTTTTAATTATGTTTATTATCTTGTTTTATTAATCTTAAGATTGTTAACTTTTTTTATCTCAGATTTTTTTAATTTGTGGTTAGCAATATACTTTAACAAAAAAAAAAAAAAATTGTAAAATCAAGTAGTATAATTCAACTAAGTTTATAGACTGTCTTATTAATTTTTAAAATTAATCAGATTTAGAAAAAGTAGTGTCAAACTCTTGTAGGAAATTGAATGTATGTGTAGTACTTGACTCCGTTTAGAAGTAATTTTTTGTTATATTTTTGTCGTTGTTGTTTTGATTATTTTTCTTTTTTAAGGAACATTATTTCTCCTCCTTTTTTGTTATCCTTCAGATTTTTTACATTTTTCAAATGTTTTTTTTTTTCCTGTAAATTCAATATCATAAGCTGGGAAACCTATTTGAGGATAGCCAAAAAATAACATGAATATCAATATGTAGGAACCGTAAAAGTTGGAGCTATTTTATCCAAACCTAGTAAGAATAAGATTTTGTATGCTTGAAGATATTAACATGATGTCTGAAGGACGAATTGACATGTCTGAGGTACAAATCCTAAAGGGTTCCCACGGTAAGTCTAGGGTTTTGGAGTCCAAGCATCTACTCTATTAGAAATAGGGGAGGGATCATGATCAGATGCACGTTGCACTCCACTGTAGCACTCGACACCGGCGATCGAGAATCCAACGTACGACATTGCGGAAGACGAAGACCAACAGTGGAAGCGACGGGGGGTACGGGTTGGTGTTAGAATCCGGGTGAGGCCTTGGCCTCGAAGTCCCAACGCGGGACTCGGCCTTGAGATACCGGAAGGCATGTCGGAAACCCATAAGGATTTTTTAAGAAAGTGTTTGCAAAGGGACCCAAGAAAAAGATGGATGGCTCTCAGAAGTTGTTAGATCATCCTTTTGTTAATTAATTAGTAATGTTACTGTTGAATAGTTGCCCAAAATGATTCAAAGAAGAGGGATTACATTTTTTTTTTCCTTTTTCTATAAGAAGTCCTTGAATTCTATTTTTTTTTTTTTTTGTTGATGAAGACAGATATGGAGATGTTTAATTTGGTCATATGTTTTACATGTCCTGATTGGTATATCAATTGCTTAATTAGTACTTCTTGAAATAATTGCCGTTTATTGATATCAATTGTTTCTCATGACGTTCATATGTTGGTGAAATAGGTTTTTCCCCCCTTTCCGAATAAGCATTATTTTTTTAAAGAAACAGGTTAAACCTCTTGAATCATGCAACATGAGGTTCTATTTATCCAAAAAAAAAAAAAAGATAGTTCAAGAGATAAAATACACTAGGAGATTATTCAAACCGAAGAAGAAGAAGTAACGAATAGCACCAGTGACGAAGTCAGACTTTTTTTTTATCATATATAATTGAAAATTGAAAATTAAAGGATATTATGTGCAAGTTGAAGTAACAAATAGGAGTACTACAACCATGAAAATAGTTTGATACATATATAAGAAATATTTAATATATACTTCACTATCTTTCAAAAATAATGGATATTAGGCTTATCACTATTTTTATTGCTTAAAGATACGAGGATCTGTTTTCCACACTTAAAAAAAAAAAGTTTGAGAGAGATACGAAAGCCTTATAAAATGACATGTCGTTCTATATTTTATGACCAAATAGCAATGTTTCAAAATACGACATTTATTATGTTCATATGTTTGCTTAAAAATTCAAAGGTCTTTTAAACGACATGTCTTTCTATCAACAATGATCAAATAGCAGTTTTACAATACGACATGTCGTTTCTGAGTTGAAATTGAACCGTATTAAACGAAATGTCGTTTAGTTCACCAGTGTAAGTATAGTCTACCCAAACGACAGCACAATTTGACCGTTTCCTGACCAAAATATTGCAAAATTTTACAAATTTAAAAATGTATACAAAAATAATGGAAAAAAAAACGACGACATGCGTCTTGGATGTAAAATAATTTGGTATAACTTTTATACAGGCCAACCAAAATTACACAAATACCCCTCTACCCTAATATATATGTTGCTTGTTCCTCATTGATGCTAATACGTCTCAGTCTCACAGCCGCCAGCCAGAGTTTTCTCTTCTTTCTCAGTCTCGCTGCATATCTTTCTTTGTAGTTGAATTTGAAGACATAACTATGACTATCAAAACGACATCAAAGTCATTATATTTGTCTTCAATTCGACTACAAAGAAGGCCATGGAAGTGAGCATTAGCAGCTTAGGACAAAAAGCATTATGTCATTTGGCGAATCTGAATTTTTTTTTTATTTATCTTTATCTTTATCTTTATCTTTTTCTGTAATTGCATTTTATATTTACAGACCCCTTAATTGTGTTTTAGTTCTTGTCTTCTTATGATCAAAAGCTTAAGAACACATGTATTTTTTTTTTTTTTGAAAGACGTAGAGAAATACTAGTAAATGATTTTTTTTTAAAAAAAAAAATTTATTTCCTCTAGAAGGAAAAAAGAGAGCCCACAGAATGAGGTCTGAATGCCTTCACATTGATCTTTCAGAACTTGGCCTCCTTTTGTTTACTTAATCTGCGATTCAGTTTTTTTTTTTGTTTTTTTTTGAGGAGAGTAAGTCCACAAGATTGCGAGAGTCGATATTGTGATCGAGTTTTACGTTCTCTTTTTTAATAAATATAAAATTGTTTAATTTGAGAGAAAATGTACATTATTTTGAGACTCAGAAAGACAGCATACCAGCTGGAAAAAAGTATGTGTCTTAATAGGAAAAAGAAAATGTTTTATCATAAATTTCATCTTAGAATATTTGTAAAAAGAAAAAAAGAAAAAATATATATGTATAAATTTACTTTTTCCTGATACTCTTACATTGAGTGAGCACTAAAAAGTGAGTGAAGGAGATTTCATTAATGCTTGGTAGAAAAGAAAAGTGAATGGAAAGAAATTATAAGGTAGGAGTAGGGCTGTGCAAGAAATAGTAAACCGTCAAATTAAATTAATCTGGCGGTTTTTAAATCGTTGGTTTGGTTTTACGTAGAAACTATTTTAGGATGGTTTGAAACCGGATTGGACCATTCTCTAAATGGTCCGGTCTAGTCTATAATTTTTTAAAACGGTTTAGATTGGAGCGAATCCCTTTTTCATATATATTACGTATTTTTATTTTATTTTTATTTTTTATTTATAAATAAGTACTTTGTATTTGGATGTCTTTATGTTTATTTGAACTTTCTAATTTGGATGTGTTTATATTTGTTTGGATTTTGGATTTTGGACTTTGTAGTTTAGTTGTGTTTATGATTATTTACATTTTGAACTTTGTGGTTTTTAAACCGTAAACTGCCAAACCAAACCAATCTAACGGTTTTTAAACCGTTGGTCCGGTGTCATATAGGAACCGTTTTAAAACGGTTTGAAACCGGACCGGACCATTCTCTAAACAATCCAGTTCGAATGGTTGGATTTGGTCTATAATTTTTTTTAAAACGGTTTAAACCAGACCAGACCACTTTTCATATATATAATGTATTTTTTTTTTAATATAAATATATACTTTGTAGTTGGATGTCTTTATGTTTCTTTAAAATTTTTAATTTGGATGTGTTTATATTTGTTTGGATTTTGGATTTTGGACTATGTAGTTTGGTTGTGTTTATAATTGTTTACATTTTGAACTTTGTGGTTTGAATGTATTTATATTTGTTTAGATTTTAAACTTTAGATGTCTTTATATTTGTTTGGATTACTTTATGTTTACAATTATGTTTTATTGTCGGAATCGAATAATGAACTTTTATTAATAAGAGTGTTTTAATTTGATTTTAAAAAACCATGTAAAAAATCTATCCGCAATTGGACCAAAAGAAAGAAGCAAACCACGAATTAAACCGGAGCAAATCATTTTAAAATGTTCCGGTATTGTCCATGTTTTTCTAGACGGTTTAAAATGGTCTAATTTAAAAAACCTAACAATTTGGGACCGAACCAGACCGTGCACACCCCTAGTAGGAAGAAAATTGATAAGAAAATATGCAGAAAACCTACAAAACTTTTTTTTTTTTTTTTTTTAAGAAAATCTATGAAATTTATAACTCTCGAAACAAATTTAAAAAAAAAAAAAATGTATCAGTTGAACACATCGATTTGAAAGAAAAGATAGATTGTTTAGAGGAATTTTATAAAATTATTAGTTATTAAATTGTTGTATTTTGAAAGTAGTTTATCATAAAACCTATAAGCAGGCTCTATTTGAGTAGAAACAAATAACAACTTGAGAAATTCATTAAAATAAAAAAATTTAAGAAATTTATCAAAATAATAATAATATGAGAAAAAGCCTTTAAAGAAAATAATTCCTGGCAACTCAAAATTCACAATTTTGTTTTCGACTGAAAGAATTACTTTTGTCTAAAAGCATATGGTAAATCTGTTGTGCAGATACAAGCTAATTTTGTGGATTTTTTTAAAGAAAGGAAATTAAAAAAAAAAACTTTAGAAAAAAAAAAAAGAAGGAAAAAAAAGCCTCAAATTGAGAATATATCGTGGAAAAAATGAAGGTAACGTTTAGGCTCTTAATCTCACCTTTTTTTTTTCCTCCTTTGAATGTTTCCTTATCATTTAGTACCGCACGATACCATTTAGTGTGTGAAAGCATATGGTATATATTCTGTTGTTGGAATGAAGTACCATAGTTACAAGGGGGGGGAAAAAAAAAGGCCTAGTTACAAGGTAATTTTATGATTTAAAAAAAAATAACCATTAGTATGCCAACATACTATATCATGAAAAAGATGCCAAGAACTTTAAGATTCAATGAAAGTTAATATAGATAAATTTCGTAATGGTTGTGATACACTAGAAGAACTTAACAACATAAGGTTTTTCTGAAATGGATACTATATAATGACAATATCTACAAAAATTACATTGTTATTCACTTTATACATAACCGTGACTCGATTTTTTCTTTGTGTATAAATATTTGTATTTATGTATATAATGACCCACTTATTCTTTTTTTTTTTTAACTAAACCAGGAGACACAAACAAAGTAAGTCCTGACTGAAACGGGGTCCTGCAAAATTGGTAAATATTTGTGTAATCCGAAAAAAATCTAAAAATCAAATCCAAGATTGGTTGGGATAGTTACACTTGAAGGAGTTCACGCCACTTATATGAGCAAAAATATCCGAGGAATCAACCATTTCATCCTCTTCTTTCACTACCACCTGTAAAACAAACAAACCCGAAATGACCAAAGTTTTTTAGAACTCGAAGCATATGAAAACTTTTCCCGTTATAGAGAATATTAACGGAGAAAACGCCTTATTAGTAGGCACAATTCTGAATCATCATATTTTCGTAATTGTCACACATTTTGTTAATTTAATATGACCCTGATGGTTTGGAAACTTGTATGTATTTTTTCGAACTCTATCAAAGAATTGTCCTATTAAGAAGATAGGCAACAAAGCTTACCTCTTCTTCATCATCCTCTTCATGGTTACTAGAAACAGGTCTTGGGGTCTCTCCATAGTCATCATTCTTTGCAAATCTTCCCCTAACTCGCGGTCGGCTGTCGGCGAGCGTTTTTTCGACAGGCGTACTGCAGTTTCGTTTCCTTGTACCATTAGCATTATGAAGGCTAAAATATCTTAATGTTTTTGCATGCATAAATGAAATGCTTGGTAACAACTTAGTAATGGTGATAGTTGATGAGAGGGACGGAACCGAACTGAACCGAACCTTGATTTTCTTGCTGAAGTTCCTTTCATTCCTTTTCTTCATGTACCTGTGGATCTTCTCCTTCCTTTGTTCAACAGAGAGCTTTCCCACTTTGAAAGTTTGGTCTCCCATGTTTGGAATATCTGGTGCTAAAGAGCTAGAATTCCCAGCCCCACCCATCATCTGTTGGGACTCACTGCCAAGTGCCTTGTTTCAACATGGAAAAAGTTTGTACAATTAGAACAAGAATATCTATACTTATTAAATGATATCTCTATATTATGTACTACATATTATACCCTTTAAAAGACGAATACGTGTTTTTGTCTTGTTCCTCCTAGATTATCACGTGACAATCCAATCACTCATCATATGATGGGCCCATCAATTATCATGTGACACTTTTTTTTGTTTGTTTATTTTACACGATTAGAGTACGTGATCATCAACTAGTTTATAAAAAAGAAAAAAGAAAAGAAAGAGAACTTCCATTTATTCCAAAATAAGACACTTATACTATTCCTTTTCAAGTCTATATATGAACATATATATACCTATATATATATATATATTTTCAATTAAGTAATAGTTAAAAAGGAATAGATGAGCAAGTTGGGAGGTCGGTGGATGCAGCCAAATGTGCCTTCATAGTGTTGAAGGTCAACATCAGCTTTGTGGGTGCACTTGTCAAAGACCTAAATATCTCCATATGCAGGATATTGTGGGCCATAATGGTGAAGTGGGCTAAATAAACATGAGAAGATTTCTGTTTGTCGGTGAAAATGAAAGATATGGTCAATAACAGAAGTATATCTTGTTAATTAACATCTAGGGAAGTGGGCTATACAAGCTTGTTGTGTGGTCAGTCATGTGACCACAATGTTAGTCCGTAAGCTTTTATGTGTTTAACACTTCCATATTTCAAGGAAAATAATCAAACATGTAGAGGAAGCAAAAAGTCCTTAAAATCAGAAGTAGAAACTACTTGGCCAAGCAAAAGGTATTTAATTTAGCCAAACATTCAGGTTCAGAACTAGAGGCCTCACCTATAATGGTAGGACTGACTCGAACTCAAGACCTTATCAAGAAAAACGAACAGTCTTACCATTCTATCATAAACTGATCGTTCTGCTTTTAGAACTTGGACACAAACTTTACCAACTTCTTAAATATCAATATGAAACTATTTTCTTTGCTTGTTTTGAAGATAAGTGCACCAAATAAATGTAAGTTGTTTAGTACCTGAAGTTCTCCGGGGTGGTTGAAAACCCTTGGCAGTGAATCAGGACAGAAAATTCCACTAGTGTCCCCTTGGTAATCCAATTCTTGTGGTTGCAATTCAGAAGCCATGAGAAGACTGCTACCGAAAATCCCCGAACCGTTGACGGACAAGGCAGCAGGATTGATAGCCCCAGCAGGCAAGAATGTTCCCATGGCAGGACCAAGGAAAGAACAAGAAGGTGCTGATGAGTTCATAGGCAAATAGGAAGGCACTGAAGACAAGCAATCCTCTTCGAAAACGGGCGGTAATGAGGGCGGCATAAGTGGGGCAACGGGGGTCAGCAGGGTAATGTGGAAATCCATCAACCACAGAATCTACTAATGAAATCTGAGGCTGCACTACTGAGGAGAAGTCAAACTGGTCCTGTTGTGTTGTCCCAAGAATTAATGGCGGCACCGAAAATGTAGGCGACGGGGAAAAGTCTATAGAGGCCGAGATGTCGTTGTCCATGTCTTCTTGTGAATCAAAGATGATGGAGATGGTGTTGCTGCTGTTAATGTTGTTGTCAGTGGCCGCGGTCACGGTGGAATTGACGGTGGTGCTAGCGGTTGCGGGGGTTGGGGCAGGGGTCGTGGTCGTGCTATTGTTACCATTGGCATCTTGGAAGGCAGCAGTGAACTTTTCTATATCCGGCGGAAGGTAAAGATCTGACGGATATAACGAGTTCTCTTCGCAACAATAATTTGAGCAAAAAGTAACTTCACCAGAATTCTGAAGGGTCTCAGGAAAGAATTCATGATCACAAAACTCGAAAATTTGAGCATTTATCTGGCTAGAAACTTCATCCTACAAAAAAAAAAAAAAAAAATCATATCATCAACATACCAAACCAAAATTAGTGATAAAAAATATATCCTCATAACAAAAACAAATTCAACCCTGACCTTTGCTTTATGCAAACAAGAAGCAAAATTCTTCATGTCTCTCTCTCTCTCTCTCTCTCAAGAAAAGAGAGAAGGAGAAAGGACATTCTAGTTTACAAAATTGATTGAAAAAAAAAAAAAAAAAAATCGAAGTCAAAATCGGCAAAAATCGACCAAATTCGAAGGCCGAAATAACCATCTAAAAAATGGGCGGTCTCGTGGTGGAAATTAGTGTACAAAGTAGAAAAAGATGTGCACTTGCACTCCATGTGACAAGTGGGACATGGTCTTTTTTTTTTTTTTTTTTTTTTTTCAATGTTGGCAAAAATTAACGGCACATACAAAGAACAAAGATCATGGCGTGGATTACTAAAATGAACAAAAAACCGAAATTTTCGACTATTTGCCTTAAATGAACAAAAAAACGAATCGTGATCAAGACAGCTTGTACCAGAAGAGGTGAAAAAGCTTTTCATGCTATTCCACAAAAATCAAAGAAAAAAAGCTGAAATTAGCTATCAAGGAAATAAGTACTGGATTACGAATACGGCGATGGTGATTTTTTGGTGCTCCTTTGGAAAACGACACTTTTAGTGGGGCAAAAAAAAAAAAAAAAAAAAAAAAGTTCTTGAAATGAATGTGTTAGTTATCCAAATAGCGAGAAGAAAATGATGGGAACTGTTTGAAAAATTCTTGTTTGACGAGTCAATATACCCAAAGCCAAGTGAAACTCAAAAATTATTGGTTTAAAAAATTCCATGGAGAAATTCTATTTGGGATATTTTTTGGGGCTCAAATCTCAGCAAAATGGAGGGATTTAGGAGAGGAGTATTTTTATTTATTTATTTATTTATTGGAAATTGGAAAATGCATGTCAAAATCAAGCAAGATATTCATTGATAAAAAGCATGTGAAGAGGAAGTTTGGAGACCCAATAAGGGGATGAGAACGAAGACAAGGAGAAAGAGGGTAAAGGAAATCCACGAAAATATAAAATAAAATGAAATTTATTTGAAAAAAAAATAAAAAATAAAAACATAACAACAACAATAACAATAACATTAACAAACACATGCATATGTTTTAATGAAACATTTCAAGCCCAGACTCCATAGAGACGCATACTTCAAGCTCAAGAAATTGCCAAAATAATAATAATAATAATAAAACACAAACACAAACACAAACAAAAAACAAAAACAAAAACAAAAACAAAAGCCCAAATTGAGAAACACACAAAAGAATAAGATGGGAAAATGACGAATCTTAAACAAGACCAAAAACACATGCACAAACAGATTGCATGCAAGAAACAAAACAAAGCAAACCAAAAAAATAAAATTCAATAAAAGACAATTTTTTAAGAGGCATAAAAGAAAGAAAAATTACAATGGGAAGCATCTCCGGCTGGCGAATCACGTCTTGCAACATTTTTTTTTTTTTTTTTTTGCTCTTTCCTCTCTTCTTTTTTTTTTTTTTCTGGTTTTTTTTTTTTTTTAAGGAAAAAGCTTACCGTGTGCTCGCCGCTATTAATGGCATACGTCTATTTTTGGAGGTGCTTCTCCATGAAGAAGCTCCTACAATTCTAGTTTAAATATTTTATTATATATGGAAATTGTCTTTTTGAGTAAAAATTATAATAAATATTTTTTTGAAAAATAAATGACAACGAAGGGTTGTACAATAAATACTGAAACCAACGACTATATTGTAAACGACAGAAAAGAACTTTTAAACGACAACGAGAAACGGAAACGATAAAAAAAGGGAAGCCACTTAAGAAGGGCAATTCCTTAAACGATATGAAAGTGGGAAATGACAACTACAACCGACAAACTTAAAACGACACCAACTTAATAAGCAACAATAACGTTCAAAACGACACAACCTCATCAACGACCATAAAAATTTAAAACGACTTAGAGAATGACAATTGAAACGACCAACTTTTCATTTTTATTTTTTGAATAAAAGACGAGAGAATATTGAAACGACGGATATAACATTAGAAAAGTATTATCTAACACAAATATCACACACATATGGACATATATGTATATATCATTTTTCACATATTTGTATATCAAATATATCATTGCCATGAAAATCAGCATTGGAGATGGTTTTAAAGCATATCAATAAAGTGCCAAATAGATGTGCCGGTGTCAAATTTTTGTTATTTAGGTAAAAATTGCTCTGCATTGAAGTTCTATTTTTGGTGGCAAGTTAGAAAATTGGAAACATAATGACAAATTTTCTATCAAGCTATAACAAATGTAAAATTTAATATTTTATTGCTATTAATTTGTGCTTTAATTTTTCATCTAATCATTGAAATTCTGTCATTTCTAAATTATTTAAATACTAACAATTTAGTTTCACGAATTTAAAAACTTAATGCTTAATGACAAAAGACAAATATATTATTTGAATAATAATATTATACATTGAAGTACAAAGTCCTAAATATGTCATTTTCGCATTTGTTATGTGATAAATGCAATATTGACATTGACATATATATTGGAGATGGTCTTACTTTTATGCCTAAATACATGACATCATTTCTAATGTTATATCTACTTTTTATTATCATCAAGATTTGAAATTTTTAGTATTTAAATAATTAATTAAAAATAAAAATAGTGTGATGATTAAATGAAAAGGTAAATGTACTAACTAATAGCGATCAAATGTAATATTTAACAATTTATTTTCTTGGTGGCATATGTCATTAAGTTTAGCATTCGTTAAATATGACATTAAAAACAGCACTTTAGTCGAGTGGTTTTTTTTTTTTTTTTTTTTCATCCAAAGAAAAATTTGATATTGATACCTCAGTTTAACGCTTCATTGATGATGTTCTAAATTGGACAAAGAAAAGAAAATGCCACTAATGATCAGTTCATGTGTATCTAAATGTATATGCTTCTTGCATGAGTTTTTCTTTATCTCCTAATTTGTAAAATCAGAAATGAAAAAACTTCTTTCACTAAAGGATTACAACGATATCCTAAAAGTAAATATATGCCCCAGGAAACTGGTGTAATTTGTTTCAATCTAACAGTCTTCTACGGCTTCATTTGTTTGTTGTTCAAGTCACAATATTTTTTCTGGTCCTCTTTTCTGTGGAATTTGATAAACTTTGTTACTTATGCTCATATTAATTTTGTTAATTTAATTAACCACGCATAAAGTTAGGCCACGATCCCTTTGTATGGTTCTAATTTTGTTAAACTCATAACAGAGGAGAAATCGCATTCGAGTCGCACATTGAAAAAAAAAATAAATGATTTTATTTGTAGTGTCTCCACTAGTTATTATTGATAAGCAATTATATTTTTTAGTTATATAACTTGAAAATCATACTTTTATATTTTGAGTTATAAAATAAATAAAAGAATTTTTTAAAAAGTTAATCTAAAAAATTTAAAATGTAACTAATTATTGACTATTTTCGATCATCAAATCCACATCTACAAGAAGGTCATTGTTCTACGCTTAGAGATTTAGGGTTTAATAATTTACCCAAACAAAAAGTTAAAGTTGTTTCATAAACCGTGTTTCAAATTTTATGTCAATTGCAGTTTTTGTGGTAGGGACTCTTATTTTGGTGTTGGGTGGTCGTGTTAGGTGCACGATTTTAGAAGAGTATATGTTTTGTTATTATTGTTATTATTATTATTATTATCATTATTCTTATTATTTCTTTGAGGTAAGTGTGCGTTAGGATTATGAGAGGTGTATAGATGATATTTTTTTATTTAAAAAAAAAACTGGCAGCCTTTAATACGCACGATGCAGAAGAAGAAATATTAAAAAAAAAAATTATAATTTATCCATTTAGTTCCTAAATTATGATTTATGAATATCCTGTCATTTCAATCCCTGGACTTTTGATTCTGATAAATGTATTGCTAAACTTTTGATTTTTGACAATTTTGATCCATTGCATTAAAAATAACAGACAATTTCTAAAATTTAAAATAGATAATCATATTTTTACCGCATAAGAACTAAAAATTTTAAAGAAATATTTACTTTAAGTTTGAAATATTGTAGTTTTTCAAGGTTTTAAGAAGACCAAGAAGGAAATTTTATACTTAGTGTAATTATTTTAGTAAAATTTCATGTTCAATGGAGCTAGAACATGATTATATATATTAAATTAAAACTAATTTCAACAATTTCAATGTTAGGGACTAAAATGGTCAAAAATCAAAAGTTCAGGAATTAATTTGTCAAAATCAAAAGTTCAAGAACCAAAGTAACAAGATATTCCTAATTTAGGTACTAAACAGATAAATTACCCTTATACTGAGATGACAATTTTTAAGAAGTGAAGTTGAAATATAATACATATTTTAAATTTTATTAATAGTAAAATTTTAAATTTATTTACATGTATAATAAATTTTATTCTTTAGTTGAAACTCTCAACATTAACATAACCTATACTATTCTCTACTTTTAATTTTACGGTTTAAATTAATATTTATTCCCTAGTTTGAAAATAATTGTATTTTATATTAAATGCTGCATGATTGAAAAAAAATTTAAACAATTATATAGAGGAAAAAAATGATATGAACACTGACAAAACTATTATGACAAGTGTAACATATTCTTAAATGATATTATATATAAATGTAATGACATGTATAAAATCATAATGACAAGTCTTTTATATAATAATATATACAAGGCAATAATACAGATATAATGAGTAAAACCAAATTAACAAGTCTACATTATATAATAATGACGTATACATTTATAATTACAAGTCTAGTATTATATAATGATACATGTATGATATAATGACATGTGTAAACTCATAGTGAGGAGATTTATATTATGTCATTATGAATAATGTGTTATAATCAAAGCAGTAAAAAAAAAGTTAGCCTATTGACATCCCATTTTGCTTTTTCCATCTACTTTCCAAATTCATGAATAAATTAATTTTAGAATTAAAAAATCACTTGTTTCACCCTTTAGTTTTCCCAAAAACCCCTAATGACTAAATTATTTATCTTGTTTCTTTCTTTACATACTAAATTTAAACCTCTGCACAGTTTTTGTAAATACATTTTGTTTTATTTTATTTTTAAATTTTCTTCTCACAAGATTTTTTTTTCTTTTTTTCTTTTTAGATATCCAATAAAAATTCTATTTATATGTTGAGATAAAAATCTGTGAACTTATTTTTTTGGTACACTTTCTTCTTTAAAAGATAAAAACTTGAAAATGTTATACTGATGAAACTGAGTATTCCACAAGTATGGTTGAAGATGTTATGAATTTGGTTAATATTTTTATGAGATAAATTCAAAGTGAGCTCCTAACAATTTCTCTCAATTATTTATAAAATGAATAACCAATCAAATCAATATATATGATTATATATCAACATCATTGTTAGGAGCTAGTTATAACATTAAACTACAAAAACTATTGAAAAATAAGAATAATAACAAACAAAATAAAAGAATCTTCTCTAAAAAACATTATCCTGGAAATAAATTAAAGATAACAAAAAATAGAACATTTTTCTTCTTTAAAAAATGGAAAAAATTTATAGGGATTTAGATCTTTTATTGGGAGGAGAAAGAAAAAAGTAAATAATTTATTTATGAGGACTTTGAGGAGAAATTAAAGGGTGGAACAAGTAATTTTTTAATTCTAAAATTAATATTATAAGTGGTTTTAAAAAGTGAGTGAGAAAAGTAAAATGTGAGGCATCAATATAGGAACCAAAGAATTATGAAATATAGGGTAATTATGTCATTGTTATTGCCATTTGCCATTTGAAAAATTAAAAAGAGAAAATTGTGAGTTTATGTTCTTTGCCCTCCCTTAATGCTTATTTAGATTTTTGACCCTCCACTGAAAGTAAAATAGAATAAAAGAGCTATTATGGAACCTGTAGGCTTCACGTAAAAACCGTACGGAACATTGATTCCTGTAACATATACCATCAAGGACGTATTTACCTAAGGTTTCTGCGAAACTATACATTTCTAGTCACTGCCAAGTTCTTAAATTTTCTTGCATTTCATTAATAAGCTCAAAACTAAAAGATTTTTTTGTTTCTGTACAAGCTCACCTTAAAAGCTTGTCTAATTCACTATAATCTGTCCTTCATGGGTGAAGTACCGACTTCTTTTTCTTTCCTCCTGGTTTTGTTGACACTTGAGTGGCATAGCTAATAGGCTTCTCCAACAAAGAAGAAAAAATGAGCATTGCTTTTATTCCTTCTAATTCGAATGCCTGTTCTTTGCTAAATACTCGAACAAACTTCCATCGTAAACTCTTCGGACAGCTTCTTTGGACAAAAAACCTCGCCGGTCCCTGGCAATGACATACAGAAGTCCCCATTCCACCTTTGCTGCAACCCTGCAGTTTGGCCGACACTAAATTTTAGAACAGGTTATTTAATATATATATATATATATATATATATATCAAGTGAAAATTCAAGACACAGAATAAGTGTACCAGCCAAGGAAATCGAGTGGAACGCGATTTGCCTCCGTCATGTTCCAGAGCTCTTTGAGAGTGAATTTGTCAGGCACAGTACGAGCATACTTGCTGAACATGTTCTCAAAATTAACCGGTACAAACCTGGGGTTATTCCATTGAATAAGATGTAAGAATGTTAAAACTTAAAAGGGGTTATTAAATTTTACAGAGAATATGTACAACCCGATGAAGCAAATAAAGATGGTTATTATTTCTTAATTAGACGAATAAAATGAAATACTAATTTGATCACTTCTCATTTCCAGTAACTAAGCCGTCATGTAAATTTTCATGGAAAAAAGTACTTTCATTTCTTAATATTGAAGTAATTTCTTTTGTCTACCCGCATATAAAAATTCATGGAGTACTCAAGATACGAAAAGAAAAAAAAAAAAAAAAAGAGAGAGAGAGAAAAAGAAAAGACAATGGCTTGGAAATGATGGCAGTCTTAACTAAAATAGTGCAACTAGCAGAAACTTTGGAAACAATAAAAGACAATAAAGGACAATAAAGTATATAGATATCGGAAGCACAATATTCCAATTTATGTGTGATCTACTTTGAGTCTAAAAACATACCTTCCTTCTGTGTCATAGGTTCCAGAATCACTACCGTGCTTGGCTTTATGAATATTCCGGATATATATCGGAAATAATGGAGAAGGGAACCATCCCTGACATTTGAACATAAATCAGACATGTTTTAACTTAATTTTAAGACATTGTACAAGAGAATAGCGCTCTGACTTATTCTTAAACCTAATAAGAGAATGCAAGTCGAACAAAAACAACAACAAAAACAATGGCAAGGAAAAGTGAAAAACCCTCAATATAGGACGTTAGAAAACAGAAACATATTCTTTTTTTGATAAATAAATGGCATTAGTAGAGGAGTTTATAAATAACATAAACTTACAGGTAGAGTCAATAAACCGAGTAACACATTGGTAGCGATGGCCAGAATAAAGGAGAAAACTATGTTCAAACCAATGGCACGCATTCCTGTTTGAAGAAGATGGAAAGAAGAAGAGATGTTACCGAGTATCAAAATAAGATCGACTATGATCATATTGGCTGCTTATTTGGATGCCATCATGCCACATTAGAGAAGTTAAAACTAAGAAATATTAAGCCAAGTTGGTAAAAGCTCATCATCTTACCAGTGTAAGTTTCCCAAGGATAGATGATTCCGTTGTTGTCTTGGTCGAAAAACGCCGCATGCTGCTGAAGAACACTCATGTTGTTGTGCTCATGTCCCGGTGTTCCATTTGGATGGTCTGTATCAGGAGCTATCAATGCCCTTGCCAAATCTGAAATATGCATGCATCACTTCTTAACAAACAAATACCCAATTACAGTAGGGATAGTATATTTTTTCATTCACAAATATAAAGCAAACTTATGTTTTTTTCTTTTTTTCTTTTTTTGTAGTATCAACACACGAACGCTTAGATGTATCTCCTGGTTTTCTAATACTCTGCAATGAAGTCACAGCTTTTCTTGTGCAGATGGTTGTAGATAATACATTAATGTAGCATTCAACTGAAAATATTTCGGTACCATTTGAAATACAGAATTTCACTGGCAAGTAAGTTTCCAAGTTAAGCGAATGATTATCCCTAAAGAAATGGTATGTTGCTTTCAAGAAAAAAAACATATGTAATGCCGTGTTTCATTATGAGATCTTAACTTCTTAAAAAAAAAAAAAGAGTTTCAAAAGGACAAAAGAGAATTAAACTATGAAAAAGAGCAAAGACGATAGGACCGTTGCAGGATGTTGGAGTTGCGTTTATTGATATAAGGCATAGAAATATTTTGAAAAATAGGATTTTTCTTTAGCTAAAGTATGGGGTTGCTCATTTTGGTTTCTTTTTCCATTTTTTGTCAATGGATAAAAAATGGAGATTTGAGTTATAAAAAATAAAAATAAAATAAAATAAAATAAAAAGAGGTAACGTGCTGTCATGACCGACAATCCAGAGTATAAATAATATGATTTTCTACAGAAACAGGTATTATCTTTTTCATCAAATTGCATTCTCAACAACTTTATCGAAAAAAAAAAAATTTGCTTGTCCAACAAAATTCGTTTCGGTAGTTTGCTAACTGAAGTAAATATATGCATATATGTATATAGATATATTCAGGGAAATTAGGGCTAATTTTCTGAAGGCAATTGTAAGAAAAGACGTTAGAGTTTAGACTCATTAACAAGAGACGAATGCTAAACAAATTATCCGAGATCTTTGATTTCTTCTTTCAATAATTCAACAAACACTACCGAATTGATATTCGGGAAAGACCTACCGGTAAAAAACTGATTTGTGGTTCAGCAATAAGAATCTCCACAGAAAATTTCAGCCTAAAAATAGAAAGAAGTAGAGCAGAAAAGAAAAGATGTAAAAAGAAAGAAACCTTTGCCACCACGTCAAGACTCTATTTGGGCTGAAAAGCCATAAATCTTCCAAGATTCTATCCATCCAAACACCCAAAAAAAAAGTTTTTTTTTTTTTCTTAAATTACAAGTTCGTTAACTTCAATTTCTGCGTCATAGATCTCCCATCTTCCCCAAATCCCCTCTCACAGTACTTTTCACAAACACCATAACCGCAACACTTTCTTGTTAAAAATATTACCGACCCACTTCGATTTCAAGAAAAAAGAACACAAATTTCACAAAAGAAAGCGAGTAAAAGATCGGTAAAAGAACTTACATGGCTTCGGAAGCGGAGTTTCTTCCAAGTCGTTCCGAACCTTCCTCCGAGAAGTTACAGGCGCGTAAAGAGCTTCCGTTGCCAGTGCTTCATTTCCATTCGTCGCGGCCATTGTTTTCTCTCTCAAATTCTCCTTCTCTTTCTTCCTTTTTTCTACCAAGTATATATCTGTACATATACATATATATATATATATATATCTCTACAAAGAAGAGAATGTTTCTATCTCTACAGAATCGTGTGTGTGTGTGCATATATATAGAGAGAGAGAGAGAGAGAGAGAATTTGCATGCGATTAATGGCAAAAGGTTAAAGTACACGTGAATTTTATAAATTTGTCAGTTTGCTTAAGCCAATTAGATGCGAACATTCTTCCGCAAAATCGTCGGCCAATCATATGCATGGTTTTGGTGCCAATTTCACTTATGTCCCTTGGCTTTCTACACATATGAGAATATACCCCTGTTTTTCAGTTTGTTGCAAAAACAATCCTTCAATTGAAGAATTATTGTCATTTAGGATAAATTGCTCGTTTGTCCCGAATCTTTTAACAAAATTATGATTTGATCCCTAAACAGGCTAACAAAATTATGATGATGACTTAAACCAAAATATTTAGCAAGTAGAACGAGCATTCTACACTACTAACCCAACTAATGAAAATGAAAATTGACAGGCATAAAGATAACTTCTTGTATTAAGTCTATGCCTAATTGTCGTATCTTGGTGATATTTTTCCGTACAATGCGTATTGTTCATTCTGGGACTATGTGGGTGTGTTATATTTTAAAGTAACAGTTATTTGACGATCTTCCCAATTAATGTATGCAGTTGAATTTATAAATTTATCCATTTAAATTAATCTATAGAGGTCCACCCAAATAAAATTAATAATTTTTAGCCAAAAAAAAAAGATTATTAATAGTAATGTTTTTCAAAAGAGTATAAATAATTTCTTATTGCAAAATTAATGTGCGTTAATTTTGAAACACATGAGAAACATAAGATTTTACTAACTAGACAATATTTTCGAACATAACAATATTATGCATATTACTATCTAGACATTATTAATTTTGCATAAATATATTGATTTCTAACTATCGACAATATGATTACAAATGTGCCTGCAGAAGAGTTTTCACTATATTATTGCACGAGTGAGATATAGGAGTATAAATAAAGAAAATTAAAATTAAAAACTAGAGAAATAGAAATACTAATGCAACATGATAGCAACAATATATATATATATATATATATATATATATAAACGACATACAGGAAAGGAAATGAAGGGAAATTGAGCAACAGAAACATTAGTAAATAATAGGAAAAAGAACAACAACTAGGAAAATAACGAAAAAAAAAAAAAAAAGGAAAACTGCAGTGAGTAATTTATGAGATTTGATATATTGGGAAAAAAAATTATTGTAGAAAATAAATTCATGATTAGAGAAGTATGATTTAGTGAAAAAGAAGTAACCAAATTTATTACCTCTAGTTATTATGTTATGACTTCTCACCAAATTTTTACTATTTCAAAATTTATTATCTCTAATTGTTATGTTATGACTCGTCACTTTAATTTTTACTCTTTTGGGATTCATTATTTAATTATTCAACATACTAATTTACCATTCTATCCAAAAGTTTCAGCCTTTTTCTACTCTTTCCAACGACTTTATTGTGCGATTTCACCCACATGCCCTTAAATTCTTCATATTACTCTCACCCTTTTCTCACAACCGGTGGTATCCCCAGCCCTCAACCGGCAAAACCCGGTTAAATTGTGTCAACTGCCTACGCTCAGTAAAGGCCACGTGGGGACTGAGCTGGACCCCCAAAAAGGGTGCTGGTCCATAGAAATGGCCACCAATAAAAGATCCATAAATGCAGTAAAAACTTCTCATGTTTGCAAAAACTTGTTTTTTCGCGTAAAATAGTAAAAGTTTCCTTTATATAGAAATCTAGGACACTCCAAAAAATTGGGAATAAAGAATTTGCTTAAATTGATAGAAAATTTCCATAAGTAGAACTCCCAACACTTTCCAAAACTAGAAACTTTTCATAATGGATTGCCTTGTATCTCAAACGGAAAGAATTAATCTGCCTAATATTAACAACTTATTTCAATTTTATCTCTCTAACACTTTGTGAAAAAAAAAGGGAGAAAGACAAAAATATCCTTAATTTGATCAAATTTATTTCTTCGAAAATACTCTTTTTTTTTTTTTTCTTTTTTTCTTGAGAAAAAGTTCTATAGCATATTCTAAACATTTAGCAAAACATAAAATTCAAGTTTTTTTTTTTTTTTTAGAATCAAACTGTAACTTTCATTAAGTGGTCAAATCTACCACAACCACAGAAGCTAACCAAAGAGGTAAGATCTTTTGTTAAACATGCTTGGTTATTGGCTTACTCTTATTTTTATTTTTAAGTGCACTAAATGTACAAAACAGTCTTGACAAATTATTTAAACATATTTGTGATTACACGTATAGCCTAGCAGTAATACCATACTTGACTATATCTCAAGGTGTAGAGTTTAAATCCTCCATCCTAAGTTAATATATATATATATATATAAGTAATGAATTTACATAGCGCAGCTAATTAGTCTCGGATTCTTTGTAGAAACCAGGAAAAAAAAAAGCTTTTACAATACCATAGTAAGCAGTTGCAAGAGCATTATTGATCATAAATATATACGTGTTTAAATACACCTATATATATATATATATATATATATTAGTCCATTTTGGCTGGACCACCAGAATTCTTGGCAGCCAAATACTCGAACAAACTTCCGTCAAAAAGTCCCCTTACAGCTTCTTTAGGCAGAAAACTGCCTTCATCCTTGGCAATAGCATACAAACTTAGCCGCTCCATTAAATAAACAGAGACTGTCCGTAACGGAATTTTCTCGGCAATTAGATTTGCATACAAATGCACATTATATTGATGTTCCACACGCAAGAAATTCCCATAATGCTTATAAATAAGGTAATGTGATTTAGATAGGAAAGGTTCTAAGTTCAACATCATTCACTAGTTAGAGGTGGCCTTGATTAAATACTTCGAACTTCAAAGAAGTTAGATTTTCATACTTTTCAAACTACCATTAGCTTTAGCAAAATTATTTCTACATAAATAGCTTTTTAGCAAATAATAATAATAATAATTAATCTACCAATAGAATGTTTTAAACGTAAGAAATTCTTGTACCCAGATTCATATTCTTTAATTAATCAAAGTAGAGAGCTCGTAAAGTTTAGGAAAGACGGAACAAATTTACTTAAGATTGACCTTATCCAATTAATCTTCTAAAAGTTGTTGCTTAAGAAATTAAAATATTACCATTTTATCTTTTCTTCTCTGAAAACAAAGAGAACAAAACTGATAGAATTTGCAAATAACGAATAGTGAGTGTTGTTTCTTATAGTTTGTTAATTTATCTAGGGATTTGTGTAAGAGTTCTTAATAAACTCGAAACTTAAAAATGTTTTTTTTTTAATTTTATATAATAAGTGGGAGTTATAGACTCCACACCGTGATTTATTTTCTTATAAGAACTTGTTAATTACAACTTAATATCTCATATTCACTAATGATTAACTACCTTTTTTTTTTTTTTTTTTTTTCATAAATGGCCAAAGCATCAAACAGGAATTACACTGTTTTCGTATAAGAATTCAAGATATATTTTATATTGGTTAAATTCTTTAAGAATTCAAAAGCAGTCTTCAAGATCAGTACCATTGGAGATCATCAATCATTCTATATGTGAATATGAGTTTTGTGGTTTCCCCTTTTCCTATAGTGAGATACGATTTTATTTAATTTTTTAAGTCCCTTTTTTTTTTTAAATTCTTTCGAAGCTTGAGAATTTTTTCGTAAAAAGTTCCATTTTTGGACATTTGACATAGTTCTTGTAATTAAACATACGTATATAGAAAAAATGTAACGAATTTACATAGTACAACTAATTAGTCTCGGACTCATTGTAGAAACCAGGGGGGGAAAAAAAAGTTCGTACAATACATAGTAAGCAGTTGCAAGAGCATTATTGATAATAAATATACACGTATTTAAATACACCTATATATATATATATATATATATATATATATATTAGTCCATTTTAGCTGGACCACCAGAATTCTTGGCAGCCAAATACTCGAACAAACTTCCGTCAAAAAGTCGCCATACAGCTTCTTTAGACAGAAATCCCTCCTCATCCTTCGCAATAGCATACAAACTTAGCCATTCCACTTTACTCGCCAGCCTGCAAAAACCAACACCCAAATTATACAAACACATCCACATCCAAGTGTGCATATATGTATATATATCTGTGTATATATATATATATATATATATATCTAAAAACGACATCTTTCAAGGGATTCAAAAATAATGATAGTAATATATAATAATCCAGAAACTTCATTTTACATACCATCCAAAGATGTCAAATGGAAATCGATTGGCTTGAGTCATAACCCATATCTCTTTTAGTGATAATTTGTCAGGTTTTGTGCGAGCATACTTGCTGAAGATGTTCTCAAAATTTATTGGCACAAACCTGAAATCATTACATCTAATTAAAAGCACATGCATGTATATTTAGGGTCCGTTTGGTGAATGAGTTTGAGTTAAAAATTTTAAGTTTCAATAGTAATTTTTGTTGACTTTTTAAAAACAGATAAAAACTGAGATAAAAAAATTTGTGTTTGAATCAATTCTCCAAACATAACCTTAATTATACCCGATGGGATTAGCTCAGCAAACTGAAAGAAATATTTAGGATCTTAGTTCTCAGATTCATGCTTAATTACCTTCCTTCCGTGTCATATACTCCAGAATCGCTGCCGTGCTTGGCTCGATGAATGTTGGCAATGTACACAGGGAACAAAGGATTTGGTAACCATCCCTGAAAAATTGGCCAAATTATAATTTCCAACTTTGAAGTTTGAAGTACTCATTTTCATAATTAAATTAATTGGGAATATTAATTATGATAAGCAAATGAGTTTTCTCGAGCTTTGGGAACTTAATTAAGAATAAGAAGCATAAATTAACAATTTAAGAAATTTGAAAATTACGAGATTATCTATGATCATTCATCCTTTCATGACAATAATGTGTAAAATAAAATAACAATAATCATTAACATTATTAAAAGTGCGAATGGTTTTTATATAGTAATTTCGTCCTCTCTTATTTTGTTGTCACGTTTTTTTTTTTTTTTTTTTTTTTCTCTTCTCTTACTTTCGTGTTCAACGTGTATTCCTTTTTTTTTTTTGTTTTTTTTTTTGTTTTTTGTTTTTTTAAATTATGTTTTCTATGCATATTCAAACGTAAAGCAACCTCTATACCTATATTTTTTTCTTCTAAAGAGTTAATAGGTACTTGAAGTGACTGAGATGTGGACCACATATATGCCATATCATTCTCTTTTTTTGATATTTTTTATTTAAAATTTTTTAACGTTGTCTGCAATTTTTTTCACTATTTTTTTTAAATTAAGTTGTGTGATTTATTTTAGTTATCTAATCTAATAGATTATCAAACTTCAATATTTATTATCAGTAATTAATAACAATATAATAATATTAACTTACAGGAAGAGTTGAATAACTGAGTGACGAATTGATAAGCATGGCCAAAAAGAATGATGCAATAGGATTGAGTCCAACGGTACGCATTCCTGAAATATAAATGGCAACGCTAAACCAGAATGACTATTTAATACGCACACACATATATATATATATATACATACATTTTTAAAGGAACAAATAAATATATCAATAATTCAAAAAGAAAAAGAAAATTAGAACAATTTTTATTTTCTTATAAAGATTATATATTCATATTTAACTTCGCTATATTTATAATTATATTTATATTAAGTTATAATAACAATTTAAAGTCATTCCTACTAATTCAATGAACTTTAAAAATTATATTTATATTAAGTTAAAATAACAATTTAAAGTCATTCCTACTAATTCAATGAACTTTAAAAATTATCTTTATACATATATATATATATATATATCAAAATATAAAATAATTTATCCCAATCATTTTTAACGAGGAAGAAATTAATAGTGACTATATTCATAATTCAGAAGATAAATTGAGAATGTTTTTTAAAATTTGGTGATATAAGGAAAAGGTCTGAGAGACACGAGGTATTATACCGGTGTAAGATTCCCATGGATAAACGATTCCATTGTTGTCCTGGTCAAAAAACGCAGCGTGCTGCTGCAGAACACTCATGTTGTTTTGAGTGTGGCCTAGTGTTCCTTTTGGATGGCTTGAATCAACTGCTCTTCGCAAATCTGATCAATTGGCACCCACTACCGCATATTAAATTACACTATCACTACTACGCACAACTATAAATATATACACACACACACGAATTACAAAATAATTTTTCGTCGATGAAAATTCAAGTTCGTTGGCAAGTTGACGGTAAAATCTCGTAACTACAAGTTATTTTCCGATGAAAATGGATTCGAGTTAGGTTTTTTTTTTTTTTTTTTTTTTTGTAATAGTAAAAACACAATAGCCTTTTTGGGATAATTAAGAAGTAATATAGAGTACTACTACTTACAAGGGTTGGCAAGTGAAGTTTCCGAGTCAATTCGGACCTTTCTTTCAGAAGTCACTGGTGCACAACCAGCTTCTGTTCCCCCTTCTTCATTTTCCATTGTCACTGATCTCTCTCTCTCTCTCTCTCTCTCTCTCTATATATATATATATATATATGGTTTTGTCCAGGTCGCTAATAACCATTACTCTGCTTATATAACGCAAAGATCGCGTAGTTTTTAATTAACTTCTTACGTGCATTATTAATTTATAAATGTTATTTTATAAAGTTGGACACGTGATTCACACTTGATTAACTAATTTAGACCAAGTCCATGTGATGTGATTGAAATAATGACGCTTAGCTGTCAATATATATATATATATATATGTATGTATGTATACATATAACTAACTTAGGTATTATGATATGATTGGATAAAATAAAAATTTAAAAAAAAAAGTTTATTCATAACGTACTAAAATATATTACAACATATATCAATAATATTTTAGTTGAAGAGAAAATATCTTTAGTTTTTGGATTGGATGTGAATATAGTTTGAATATAATATAATCCCTTTGGAATTATGATCAATAGTATAAACCGCGCATGCAAACCATATGGCTTTTTTTTTTTTTTTTTTTTTTTTTTTTCATTTTTCAATTTGTAAACACCATTTTAATTAATCTGGAAATGATTGAATAGTTGTGAAGGACGAGAGAAGAAATTAAAGAAATCATGAGAGAAAGCAAAAGCATGTGAAAATAATGGTGATCACATATTATACTATAATATTTTTGTTTTAAGCAATATTATCTAATACAAACAGATTAGAAGAAGATATATACACAGAAATATGAAATGGAAGATCAAGTTATATCGTTGAACATTATATATTTATTTATTTATTTTGGATACTTGTAGTTAATCTAATGTATATGTTGCCATCCGTATTTTAAGTATAACAACCTTGGTCAAGTGTAGACATCTACGAAAGTAGATGGGCATAGTGGTTGGAGGCGCATAACTTTATGTAGGACTCGTTTTATAGAGTTTTTACTTTTCTTTCTAATTAAAAGAAAAGAAATAAAAGCTATAATTTTTTGGTAAGTGTTCAGAATCAAACGGCTTTTGAGGTCAAAATGATCTTTAAAATTTTTTATTAATTAGTAATAAAAATATTAAAATGAAGTATACATTGTCTAGTTACATTTTGTTTCAAGTTTTAATGTCTACTCAAAAAGCTTTTGCTAGAAGTCACATTTTTTGATTTTGATAGAAATCACTTCTGGAGATGGGAAATTATTCTAACAAATCATTCAAATACTGTCATAAGCTGCTTTGGTACCCAAGAAACTAAAAGCAGCTTTCAAAAATCTATATCAAAAAGGTCTATATTTCATATTTGACTACATTATAAGATGTAAAATTTATTTATTTATTATTATTTTTTTGAAACGGGCCAGTTTATTTACTATTCTAACAAATCATTCAAATACTGTCATAAGCTACTTTGGTACCCAAGAAACTAAAAGCAGCTTTCAAAAATCTATATAAAAAAGGTCTATATATCATATTTAACTACATTATAAGATGTAAAATTTTATTTATTTATTTATTTTTTTTGAAACGGGCCAGTTTATTTACTTTTAATGAAAACGATTGTTCTGATTAAAAAAAAAAAAAAAAAACGTAAAAGACTTTGTAGTTTCTACATACTTTGTTAGACATATATGTACACGTGTATGTTGGCGATTGTATATGCTTCCCGTAGTCATTGCCTTTTACATGCTATCTAACATCACTGCGAGTGTATACTTACTCGTTGTCAGTGCCTTTTACATGCTAGACATCACTCTTATTCAAAATTTACTATCATATGTTTTTTTTTTCTAATAGAAATACGTATATATATATATATATATTGATGTTATCTCACTTTCATCCTGAAACCTATCAATAAATAAAAATATATAGCCTAACCTAATTATGCTTGAAAGATGAAACTAATATTATCACATAAATTACATTATGAGATCCAATGTTATGCAACATTTTGATCTGATAATTTATATTGGAATTACTAAGTATCGAACTTGTAGTCATCTTAAAAAAATGAAAGATATTCTTACTTTTCTATCAATCTAAAAGAAGATGGAAAAAAGAGTATTTGAGTTTATAATTCTTTTGGGTGAATTAGGCTACAAAATTCGAGTCTTAGCATATCTTCATAAGGTTTAAATTCCTTCCAAAGCTGAAATCCATTGAAAAATTAAAGAAACAAAACGAATGGAAGTACCTAAACATAAGCATACTTTTTTTTTTATATTTCCAATAACATTGTATGATTCGTGGAATAAGGAGTAAACCTAACAGTCCCTTTTTCAAATGACCATAACTTTAGGATAATCTACCTGTATAGTCATTTAAATTGTGTATATTATATTATTTTGATTACTCTTCAAAACGAATACAAATGCCTAAATAAAAAGCATTATTTTTGTATTTCCAATAACATTTTTTTTTACAATCATATTTCCAGTAACATTTTATTAATTCCCAGCGGCTTTTTCCAAAAGGCAACAAATTTAGGATAATTAACCTGTTTAGTCCTTAAATTGTATATATTATGTTATTTTAATAGTTGAACTTTCAATTAAATTGTATATATTATGTTATTTTAATAGTTGAACTTTCAATATCGATAAATTAGTCTTTAAATTTTTTATTTTTTAGCAGTTTTGGTCTCTGTCACCAAAACTAATGAACTATTATTAAATAAAAGGAGATAAAGATGTGTCCATGATAGCACAAGATTTGTCACAAAATAGTCTAGTGTAGACATCTACGAAAGTATGTTTGAGTTTTTTTTTTTTTTTTAACAAATTATTTAAGCATATTTGTGATTACAGTCATAGTCTAATGGTAATGACTCACATGATTCTAGTTTAAGATGTAGAGTTTGTATATCCATCCCATGTTCAATATATATATATATATATATGTAATGAATTTATATAGCGCAGCTAATTAGTCTCGGACTTTTCGTAGAAACCAGGAAAAAAAAAGTTTGTATAATACCATAGTAAGCAGTTGCAAGGGCATTATTGATCATTAATATACACGTGTTTAAATACACCTATATATATATATATATATATATATTAGTCCATTTTAGCTGGACCACCAGAATTCTTGGCAGCCAAATACTCGAACAAACTTCCGTCAAAAAGTCGCCGTACAGCTTCTTTAGACAGGGGGGAGGGAGGGAAGGAGTGGGGGAGCCGCGGGCGTAGCCGCTGAAAATCATGGTGAAGTCTCCGAAAGTCGTGGCGAAGTCGCCGGACGTCGTGGTGTTACCACCTCCAACTCGCTGGCCTCGAAGCTGTCGTTATGGACCAAGCCGGAGAGATTGCAGGTTTGGTCGAGGTGGTGGAGTTCGTCGGAGAGATTGTAAGTGTTGATCCATTTGAGCTCCATTTGTTTTGCAGGGAAAGCTTTCTCTCGGCTTGTATCCCAGCCTATATATGCAAGCTCTCTCTTCTTCTCCCCATCTTATCACTGCCCTCCATTTTACATCCACAGGCTCGGATGAGCCGCCGTTCGTGTCCGGCGAAAGATGGGTGCCAGACACAAGAACATTCGGATATATACCTATTATCATCATTATTAGCTTTGAAATTTAAAAATAAAAAATAAAAATAAGTATTTAAATATTTAATAATACAAAGATAACAAAAATTATAATGATTGAATGAAAAAGTCTAGACATGAAGTAAAGAAATCAAATGCTAAATTTTAATATCAGTTATACCTGGTGAAAAATTTGTCATTAAATTTAGTTTAAGGTAAATCTGACATCAACTTAGAATTTTATCAGATAATATTTTTCACTCAAATATTAAAATTTATCATTGATAAAACAGTTAATTAGAAAAATAACTCAAACACTTTTGAATAGTTTTTCAAAAAAATTTATTAATAAGATGTCATCAGAATGATCGAGAACGACCAATAACGATCGTGTTTTTAGACTGTCGTTCCTATGGTAAAATAAAATCAGGTTATTTTATTAATTTCAATTTTTTTGAAGTCGTCATTTTAGTAAATATTCCGGCAAAATCAATTATCCGTTAAAAAAAAAGGGCACTCTAAGCTCTAAAGTAGGCTAGGGGCTAAGATGAAAAGGAAAAATGAGGCAGGGACCAAGGCGTTAATTTAAGCTGCCGTTTTGCCACTTTGTGGAAGAAAGATTGTCGTTTCCTCTTAGTTTGTTTGTTTGTCGTTTGACTCGTTTCATAAACAGGGTTTTCCCTTTGATAGGCTTTCGTCCTTGGAGGACTCTTTGCTCTGCAGTTTGCTAAAATATTTCGACGGTCTCTTCTTCTTCTTTCTTCGACGAATACTCTGCTGCGGCTTTCTCAAAGGTAAATTTATTTTCTCTTTCAATCTTCGTTTTGAATATTTATATTGTTAGTTTCTTTCAATCCCAGTTTACTAAATCTTAATTACCCAAAAACTGGGGTTTTGGAGATATTATTAACGATCGAAATGTAGCTAAATAGTTTCTGGTTTGCTAAAATGTTGGAATAAGTGAGACAAAGTTTTACTCTTCTTTCTCTTTGTGTATTGAAAATATTTTATTTTCTGAAAACATAGTACTTGATTGAATATCCCTGTTTCGGGTTTTTTTTTTTTTTTTTTTTTCAAAAGTTAAGTTGATTCCATTTGAGGTGACTTTAATGGGATCTGCGGTAAATGACCGAAATTTTGTAAAATTAGAAAATGAAAGTTTTCAAAAAATTGAATTTATTTTTATTATGGGTTTTAAAAACTGTCTGGAAAATTTTGGTAAATAAGCAGTTTTTAAATATTTAATTGAACAAATGGCATTTAAGAAAAAAAAAAAAAAAAAAAAAGGAATATGGCAGTTAATTTGCCCTTTTGAAGTCTTTTTATGATTTGGTATACTTAGTAAACTGCATATTCTACGTCATTGCCAAATGTTCAGAATTGGCCAAGAAAAGAAGAAAGGTGCATAAAGCAGCGAAATTCATGGCTGCAGATCTGATATCACAACTCCCTGATCATGTTATCCATCACATTCTCTCTTTTCTGCCTACCATTTATGCTGTTCGGATGAGCCTCCTTTCCAGGTGTTGGAGACGAATGTGGTACTCAATTCCCGCTTTAAAATTCAATGATAATCAGATTAAAGAAGAGTTGTTCTTCAATTTTGTGGAGCAATGTTTGAAGCACCGCCTGATGGGTATACGAGGGAATACAACTTCAGTTATAACTAGGTTTGAACTTGATATTTCCCATTGTCACATGGAAAGTTCTCAAGTGGATAGGTGGTTAAGTTTTGTGGCTCAACCCCATCTTAAGGAATTGCATGTCGAGATGGAAACTTTTTATTCTAGGGGAGGAATACCATACTGTTTGCCTCCGGTTGCACTTAATTTAACATCATTGACGATCCTAAACTTGGGCTACCTGGATTTGCAGGATTGTTCTCAAGTAAACCTTCCTTGTTTGAAATCTATGTCTTTAACGTCTGTTGATGTGGAAGCTGAAGTACTGCATAATCTAATTTTGGGTTGCCCCTCCCTCGAAAAGCTTTTAATAGTGGATGAGCTGTATTCCCCGTACAATCTTCAAATTTCAAGTTCAAACCTTAAGTTCTTGCATATAGAGGGTGCTTGGGACGTAATCCAAGTGGACGCTAGAAATCTTGAATCACTTGTGTATCTTGGTGGTACCTCCTGCGACTTTGATTTTGCTTCTTGCAAGAAACTTACTCATCTCTCAGTGGATGGTGGTTATTTTATTTGTGATGAAAGGTTTCAAAACTTCATTTCAGGATTTCCAATTCTTGAGAGTCTTACTTTAAAAGGATACGACCTGGTTGACATACGACATCAGTATCTCAAAGTCTTGGTTTTGGTGAAACTACAAGACTCGTCGGAAGTGAAATCTCAGATTTCAATTGATGCACCTAATCTTGTTTCCTTTGGTTACATCGGCGATGATGCATTGTTACAAATTGTTATGAACTCACCAAATCTGTTGGAAGCCAATATCACCTTCAATTCATATGAGAACGGTCATAGTATGGAATGGCACGTCAATTTATTAAATTTTCTCTCATGTCTCGATTGCTTCAAGAGTATGAGCTTCAATCTCCACTCAGAACAGGTATCTACCATTTATACAAGCTCAATTAGCTAGTTCACTTATTTTCACGTTTTCATTCATCTATTATTTGGTTGTGTTTTTATCAAACATGGTCCTAATTAACTTTTTCTTTTTTTCTTGCCTTTTTCCTTTTGTTGTGGAGGGTCTAATATTTCCCGAAAACTTAAGAAAGCTCATCCGCTCTGCCCCCTTGCCTAATCTAAAGCATCTCAAGGTAAAGACGTGGTTCAAATTACAGAAAGAATCTGAATTGGAGCAAGCCTTGCGCTGGCTTTCACCATCTCTGGAGACATTATCTATGGAGTAAAAATAAACGAAGATGAACTAACATGCAGTTCACCAGGTTTGTGAGTGAAGTTTGTCGATGTGAACTTGAATCTTTGTTCTGTGCTGCCTTTTTCGAGGTGCCGGAGGTTGAAAATTGTTCTGTTATGGTTTCTTGTCTGGATGGTAGCTTTGTAATTAATCGTTAATTTTCGTTCAAAAACTTGTGGTTTTGTGTCCTTGCTACTTAAGACAGCTTTTCAAAGAGTAGAGAACTTGGAAGTTGTTTCTCTGTTTATGGTACTTGAAACAATACACATAAGAAAGTTAGTTTATATATGCACGTATATGTACAGGTTTTTGAATTTGAAGTGTCAACAGTGTTGTCCAGGCATTAAATGGTGGCAGTTTTTTTCGAAGTTCATAAGCATATATCGGAGCCAAGAATATTTTTCAGTGGGCCCATACATTAATTTTTTTTTTCAAGATAAAATAAGTTTTGGTGGGAGTTATGTGAGAATTTTTAATTTGAATGGGTTTATATGAGGATTTTTAATTTTAGTGGGGATAAAGTAGTAAAAGTATAAATTTTTTTTATCGAATTAATATTAGTGGGGATTATGTGAGAATTTTTTTGTTTTTAGTGGGGATAAAGTAGGGATTATATGATAATTTTTAATTTTCAGTAGTGTGTTTTCATATATGTTGGATTAGATCATTTGATAAAAAGTGAGAAAAATATAAAATTTGTGAATGACTTTTTCAAAATCATTGATGGAGAATATGTACAATATATAATGACGTCTAATAATTCTACGAAAGGAAATAGTTAGAAAAAGGAAACTAAGGCACAATATTTACATATTAATTACAATCCCATATTTCACTTTTTTTTGGGGAGAATTATAGTTGACATTCTCTATTATGCCCCCTCAAGATGAAGTTCTCAGAGAGAACGCTAATCTTGACACGTAGATCTTGTAAACGTTGACGTGATAATGGCTTTGTCAAGGCATTGGCTAGTCGATCTGTGGAGTTGACATGAGAGACTCGTAGTTGACCATGCTAAACCTTATCACGAACAAAATGAAAATCAATCGCTATGTGTTTCATGCAAGAGTGAAAAACGAGATTGACACATAGATAAGTTGTGCCAACTTTGTCGCAATAGATGGTTGGTGTAGCCATAGGAATGACACCTAACTCATGTAGAAGAGATTGAATCCATGTTGGTTTAGCTGCCGTGGAAGCAACCACATGATATTCAGCCTCAGTAAAAGAACGGGCGACGAACCGCTGTTTTTTGGAGCTCCATGAAATTGCATTGGATTCAAGGAAAACAACATAGGCACTGGTAGAGGTGCGACCATCAACATTACCGGCCCAATCTGCATCAAAAAATGCATGAAGTGATAAAGGCGAATTCTTTTGAAGATGGAGGCCGTGAACTATAGTTCCCTGAAGACACCGCAATAATCTTTTGATTGCAGCCCAGTGACCGGTTGTTGGACAATGCATAAACTGAGATAATTTATTGACAGTGAACGAGATATCGGGCCCTGTAAGTATCAAATATTGCAAGGCACTAACTATTGACCTGTACTCAATTGCATCATTAAGAGAAGTCCCACCAAGTAACACAGGCACATTGCTTGGAGACATAGGTGTGGACATATCATTGGCATTTTGCATTTTTGTCTTTGTGAGGAGATCCTGGATATACTTGTGTTGAGAGAGAAGAATTCCCGTTGGCGTAGGAATAACTTCAACACCAAGGAAATATGACAAGGCTCCGAGATCTTTAATGGAGAATTTAGATGCCAATTGAGAGATAACCTTGTTAAGGATTGTGGAATCATTGCCTGTAATGATAAGGTCATCTACATACACCAACACAAAAATAGTAAAAATGCATCTAATTTAAGATGAATAACGAAGTGTCAGAGCGAGAATTAACAAACCCATTTGAGAGAAGAAATTGTTCTAACTCATGATACCATGCTCTCGGGGCTTATTTGAGTCCATAGAGTGCCTTTTTGAGGTGACGAACATGGGTAGGATGATTAGGATAACAAACCCCGGTGGTTGACTCATAAAACGTCTTAAATGAAGGTGTCCGTGGAGGAAAGCGTTGTTTACGTCCAATTGTCTAAGAGACCACCCATGTGAGATAGCAAGACTGAGAATGAGAAGTACCGTAGTGGGTTTGATAACGGGATTAGAAGTCTTATGATAATCAATGTCCGGCCTTTGATGAAATCCTTTTGCAACAAGGTGAGCTTTTTAGCGTTCAATTGTGACACCGGGATTTCGCTTGATTCAGAATACCCACTTGCAACCAACGAGATTATGAGATAAGTGAGGAGGAACAAGATCCCAGGTATTATTGCGAAGAAGTGCATTGAACTCGTCAGACATTGCATCACCACTTGCATGAGATGGACTTGACAATGGGAAAGAGTAAGAATGGGAAAGTGGAGGATTATGAGACATGCTGGAAGAGGTGGCAGATTCATTTAGCAAAATTTGATGTGTTTGACTTGGTATGGGATCGGTTTTTGAAGTTGAGGAATTTTGGGAAAGTGGAATTTGTGGAGATTTGATTGGAGAGCATGAATGAGCAGATTTGGTGGAGAAATAGGAATAGAAGTGAAGGGAATCCATGAGTTGATTGTATTCAAATCTGGACGGGGAAGATCGGACAATTGATGACCAAAAGGGAAAACATCTTCCACAAAAGTGACATGTCTTGAAAATGTACCCTTTTTTTTTTTTTTTTTTTTTTTTGTATCATAGCATTTGTAGGCACTTTGGGTAAGTGAATATCCTAGGAAGACGCCTGGTGTGGATTTGGGCTCAAGTTTGTTGGAGGAATAGGGTCTAAGCCATGGATAGCAAAGGCAGCCGAAAATTCAAAGTTTGGAAAGATTGGGAGGATGTCGAAAAAGTTTTTCAAAGGCAGACGACATGAAAAGATTGACCTTAGGCATGCGATTGATTAAATAAACGGCAGCTTCAAATGCAAAGGACTAGAAGGTAAGTGGAATGGGAGCATGATGGAGAAGAGTGAGACCCGTTTCTAAAATGTGACGATGACGTCTTTCTGAAAATCCATTATGTTCTGGTGTATGGGGTGGTATTGTAAGATGAGAAATGCCCTTTGTTGATAAGAAATTTCTTAAAGCGATATTCACCACCATTATCTGTGTATAATGTAATAATGGATTTTTGAAAAAAATTTATCGACAAAGGATTTGAAGCGAACAAAAACTTCGAAGACATCAGACTTGCACTTTAGAGTATAGAGCCAAATGTTACGGGTAAAATGATCAATAAAAATGACATAGTACTTAAAACTATCGTGAGAATAAACAGGAGAGCTCCAGATATCAGAAAATACTAATTCTAATGGAGCGGAACTTGTAAGAGTTTATTTAGAGAAAGGCAATTTGTGTGTCTTATTGCAATGACAAGAGTTGCGTGAAAATTTGAATTGGAAGGAGTAGACTAATCAAGATATCAAAATGAAATCAAATGGTGCAAAATTTTGGATGATGGGTGGCCGAGACGAGCATGCCAATGAGAGATAGGCGCTTTGATGATGGAGAAGGCAAGCAATAGTGTAGTGCCAGATTTCTGTTGAGGCCATTCATAAACACAATCTTTAGTCTTGCCTTGTAGAAGTATTGTCCCCATGCAAAGATCCTTCACATAAAATGAATTAGGTAAGAATTCAATTGAAGCATTATTATTAAGGCAAAATTGAGAAACGGATATTAAATTCTTTTTCATGGTAGGAACACATAGAACATTTGACAAAATGAAAGATTTAGAAGTAGAAGAGAGGGTTGTAGATTTAGTATGGGTAATGGAGAGGTCGGTACCATTACCAATCATGATGCCATTGGAACTAGTGTAGTTGGAAGGATGAAAGAGATTATTGAGATCAGTGGCGACATGGTGTGATGCTCCGGGATCAAGGAGCCATTGAGATCTTGATGGTGGCAAAGGAGAGGCATAATTAGCTTGAGGTGGCAGTTGGTAATCTCTTGGCTTGTATTTGAAGGATGGACATCGCTTGGTGGAATGGCCTTGTTGTTCACAAAATTGATTTTTGATGAAGTAGTTTCTTGGCATGTATCTAAAAGATAGGCATTGCTTGACGGAGTGACCTTGTTGTCTACAAAATTGACACTTCACATGGTAGGAATTTGGATTGGCATTTTTGTGAAAGTTGAGATGGGGTTGGTTTGTATTTTGAATGACAGGTCTGGCCATTGGTTTACGCCCGTGAGAGCTTATGAACGCTCTGATACCATAAAAAGTGAGAAGAATATAAAATTTGTGAATGCCTTTTCCAAAAATCATTGATGGAGAATATGTACAATATATAATGACATCTAACAATGCTACAAAAAGAAATAATTACAAAAAGGAAACAAACTAAGACATAATATTTACATATTAATTAAAATCCCATATTTCATTTTTTTTTTTTATTATAGTTGACTTTCTCCATTATTTGAAACCACAACTTGGTTCATAAATCTTGTTTCTTATGATGACAATTTCTTTAAATTTGGCAAAAATCAGAGTGATTTTGTCTATATCATCGCCTTCGTGATTCATTTTAGATTTGAAGCAAAATGGTTTTAAGTCCGTTTTAATAACATATGGCAACGCAAATTCGGCAGAGTAGATGTCTAGCAAGTTATTATCTTAGTGGTTAATCGAAAAATTAATCAAACCAATCGGGGCCTGTGATTTTCTGCAATTCACTCACGAATCCCTCTGCAACGTTCAAAGGAGTTCTGCATTTGGATGAGTGGTTGCTGAAAGAAAAACTCAAAAGTGTTTCTGATAACAAAGCATATGATTCACTCATTGATAAGATACATTAGCAAATCTTGTTAATTTTGCATTTTTATTCTTCAAGAAAGCACCTCAGCTTTGAAGTTGTACAATTTTTGCCCCCCCTTTTCTTTTTTTTGTTTTTTTGTTTTTTTTTGGAGCTGCTGTTACTTTATTCTTCTTCACATGAAATGCATTTTTATTACTGTCAACATGCACGAAAAACAATTTTTAGGTTAAAAAAACAATGAAAGGAGGTGGATATTCTAGTCCATCAGAAACTGTTGACGCTTTCCCTTGCTGGTCCTCAAAAATGAAGTGGAACAGGAAGTGCACAAAAAGTCCTGAACTTTCGGTAAATGAAAGGAGGTGAGTTAGCTTCACAATGACTTTAGTATATTCCGACTAGATCAGCACCTACATCAGCCAACTATCATTTGCTTCACACCTCCAAAACTATATTGGAATTTTATAACAGAGATGTACGTACAACTATACATAGAAAACTCATTTGGTAGAAAACTACAGGAAACAAAATGTATATGTGGGGGAAATTTCTCACATAGATTGAGATCATGACACATATCAGTCTAATTACGATCGAGACCAAAATATATTAAATCAAGAACTCGTGACCACTCTTATGGCTGATCATGAAAGGAATAAGCTTGAGAATATTATATATATATCTAAGAACCCCTAGAGCGTCCTTTGAGGATCCATATTGGTGATTTGAGGAACCCCTAAATATCCCCCTGGAGTGATAGCTCAAACATGTAAGAATTCATGAAATAACGGAACCGACATTATGAGCCACATGAGTACAAGATATGTCAATTCCATAATAACATGAAACTTTACAGAAATAATCACTATTAAAATCTCTTTAAAAAATAGAACATTTGGCATTTAAATGTAACAGCTTATTTAAGATTTTCAGTTACATAATAGGGATGTGATTATCATTGTTAAATTTTAAAATAATCTCTTCAATTTTAAAGTCAGGATCAAAACTAACCAAAAAAATAAAAGTTTATGGACAAATTTACCACCACTGAAAATTAAAAAACAAAGGGGCGGAATGTTCATGGCTCAGGACTAAACGGGCTAACTACCCCAAATTTAAAAGGAAAAATACTTGAAATAATCATCTAAAATATCTAATTTATTTTATACACGTCTAAAATATCTAATTTATTTGTAAAATCAGTTACAAATACTTTATGAAGGAATTAAATTTTGAAAATAGGAAAATTACCATTCTCAATGTGAATTAAATATCATTCAACATCATTTGGAGATGATGTTTTAAAAGTGAGGTTGAAAATGTGTGTTTGGGGGGGAAAAACTTTTGAAAAAGTTATGTGACATAGAAAATATTGTAAAAATTTGAAATGTGCTAAAAAAAAATACACAAAATAGATCCTTCCTTGTTCGTCTCGTCGTTATAAGCATTTTGATATAAAAATAATTTTCCTTTGATTTGAAATAGAAAAGTTATGGACTTTTGAAATTTGAGTTTTTTGAAAATAAAGATAAAGAAAGTTTTATTTAAAGTTGTGAATTTGATCCAGATAGTATAAATACCATCTGTACATCTGGCTCCAAATAAATTCTAAAATTGTACGAATTAAAATTTTTAAAAAAAATGAAAACAACAAAACTAATCCTTTTCAACTCCATGACAACCTAGCAGTGAAGATGGTCTAATATATATTCGTGTCAATTCTATATTTGTTATAAAATAATTTAAAAAATAAAAATTTTTAATACTTATACTCTAATATATTATGTTTTCTTTTCAATATTATATATATACTTTTTGTCTTCAATAACTTTAAAATTTATAAAAATAAAATTTAGTATTCGAATAATTTAGAAGTGACAAAACTATAATAATTAGATGAAAAAGTCGACACATGAACTAAAAAGAATCAAATACAAATTTTAGCATTAGTTATATTAAATGAAAAATATGTCATTAAATTTAGTGTAAGTGGTAAAGTTAACATCAATTTAAAAACATCAAAATTTAATATTGACAAATAATTACACCTTCAAAAAGTAATTAAAAAAAAAAAGAATAAGAGGAAGAAGCACTCTAGGCTCTAAAGTTTGGTAGGGGCCAAGATGAAAAAAAGAAAACGAGGCAGGGGCCAAGGCAATAATTTAAGCTGCCGTTTGCCACTTTATTGAAGAAATATTGTCGTTTCCTTGTTCTCTTTAGTTTGTTTGTCGTTTTCTAAAGGGGGTTTCTCTTTTATAGGCTTTGGAAGACTCTTGGCGCTGTAGTTTACCAAAATTTCTCTACAGTCTCCTCCTCTTCTTCTTTCTTCGTCGAATACTCTGCTGCGGCTTTCTCAAAGGTAAATTTATTTTCTCTTTCAATCTTCGTTTTGAATATTTATATTGTTAGTTTCTTTCAATCCCTGTTTACTAAATCTTAATTACCCAAAAACTGGGGTTTTCGGGATATTATTAACGATCGAAATGTAGCTAAATAGTTTCTGGTTTGCTGAAGTGTTGGAATAAGTGAGACAAAGTTTTGCTCTTCTTTCTCTTTGTGGATTGAAAAGATTTTATCTTTTGAAAACATTTTATAATATGATATACTTGATTGAAAGCCCCTTGTTTCGGTCACACACACACACACACACAAGTTAAGCTGATTCCATTTGAGGTGACTTTAATGGGATCTGTGGCATCTGATTCGATAGGTTCAAGCCCCTGTTGTCCGAGCTGGTTTTGCTATGTCCGGTATTAGTGATTATATTTGGGTTGAGTATCTGCCAAAAATTTCTTGGCTCCTTTGTAAGGGCTGATTTGGCCAAGTAAATTTCAATAATGTCCAACCCATTTTTAAAAAAAAAGATCTGCAGTAAATGACCGAGATTTTGTAAAATTAGAAAAGAAAATTTTTTAAAAATCATTTATTTATTTATTTTTGAATAAGGGTTTTAAAAACTGTCTGGAAAATTTTCGTAAATAAGCAGTTTTTAAATAGTTAATTGAATAAATGGCCCCTTTTTTATTTTATTTTATAGATTTAGGAATATGGCGGTTAATCTGCCCTTTTGAAGTCTTTTTGTGATTTGGTATATTTAGTAAACTGCATATTTTGTGTCATTGCCAAATGTTCAGAAATGGCCAAGAAAAGAAGAAAAGTGAAAATCATGGCTCCGGATCTGATATCACAACTCCCTGATCATGTTATTCATCACATTCTCTCTTTTCTGCCCACCACTTATGCCATTCGGATGAGCCTCCTTTCCAGGCGTTGGAGACGAATGTGGTACTCAATTCCCGATTTAAAATTCAATGATTATCAGATTAAAGAAGAGTTGTTCTGCAATTTTGTGGAGCAATGTTTGAAGCACCGCCAGATGGGTATGCAAGGGAATACAACTTTGGTTATAACTAGGTTTGAACTTCGGATTTCCCGTTGTTGCGTGGACGGTTCTCAAGTGGATAGGTGGTTAAATTTTGCGGCTCAACCCCATCTTAAGGAATTGGATGTCAACACGTATGTTTTTTGTTGTAGGAGTGGACCACGATACTGTTTGCCTCAGGCTGCACTTAATTTAACATCATTGACTATCCTAAACTTGGGCTACATGAACTTGGAGGATTGTTCTCATGTAAACCTTCCGTGTTTGAAATCTATGTCTTTAACATGTGTTGATGTGGAAGTTGAAGTACTGCATAATCTAATTTTGGGTTGCCCCTCCCTCGAAAAACTTTTAATAGTGGACGAGCAGTTTTTCTCGTCCAATCTTCAAATTTCGAGTTCGAACCTTAAGTTCTTGCATATAGAGGGTGATTGGGAAAGAATCCAAGTAGACGCTGTAAATCTTGAATCACTTGTGTATATTGGTGATCCCTCATACGACCTTAATTTTGCATTTTGCAAGCAACTTACTCATCTCTCAGTGGAGGGTGGTTATTTGGATTGTGATGAAAAGTTTGAAAACTTCATTTCAGGATTTCCACTTCTTGAGAGTCTTACTTTAAAAGGATACGACCTGGTTGACATACGACATCAGTATCTCAAAGTCTTGGTTTTGGAGAAATTGCAAGACTTGTCAGATGTGAAATCTGAGATTTCAATTGATGCACCTAGTCTTGTTTCCTTTGGTTACAGAGGTGGTGATGCATTGCTACAAATTGTTATGAACTCGCCGAATCTATTGGAAGCCAATATCACCCTCGATTCATATGAGAACGGTCATGGTATGGAATGGTACGTCAATTTATTAAATTTTCTCTCATGTCTCGATTGCTCCAAGAGTATGAGCTTCAATGTCCACTTGGAACAGGTATCTACTATCTATACAAGCTCAATTAGCTAGTTCACTTATTTTCATGTTTTCATTCATCTATTATTTGGTTGTGTTTTTATCAAACATGGTCCTAATTGACTTTTTCTTTTTCTTTTTTTTTCTTGCCTTTTTCCTTTTGTTGTGGAGGCTCTAATATTTCCCGAAAACTTAAGAAAGCTCATTTGCTTCTCCCCCTTGCCTAATCTGAAGCATCTCAAGGTAAAGACATGGTATAAATTACAGAGAGAATCTGAATTGGAGCAAGCCTTGCGCTGGCTTTCACCATCTCTGGAGACATTATCTATAGAGTAAAAATAAACAAAGATGAACTAACATGCAGTTCACCAGGTTTGTGAGCGGAGTTTGTTGATGTGAACTTGAATCCTTGTTCTGTGCTGCCTTTTTCGAGGCGCTGGAGGTTGAAAACTGTTCTGTTATGGTTTCTTGTCTGGATAGTAGCTTTGTAATTAGTTGTTAATTTTTGTTTGAAAAAACTTGTGGTTCTTAGCCCCAAGGGGTTGGCTCAGTGGTGAATCACTTGGACTTAGTTCCTCATGAAGCATTAGGTCTAAGGTTCGATTCTCGTTGAGTGCTAACATTTCCTTGGGGCTACGCCCGTGGCCCAAAGGTCCAAGATTAACCTGATCCTTTGGAAGGGTTGCTTTGCATGGATACCGTGGATTAGTCGGGCCAAAGTCTTGGACACCACGGTTATAAAAAAATAAAAATTGTGGTTCTTTATTCTTGCTACTTAAGACAGCTTTTCAAAGAGTAGGACTTGGAAGTTATTTCTCTGTTTATGGTACTTGAAACAATACACATAAGAAAGTTAGTTTATATACACACGTACATGTACAGGTCTTCGAATTTGAAGTGTACAACAGTGTTGTCGAGACATTAAATGGTGCCAGTTTTTTTCGAAGTTCATAAGCATATATCAGTATAGTTCTACGCTTTTTATACGAGGAGTGAGTTTTCATATACGTTGGATTGGATCATTTGGAACCACAACTTGGTTCATTAATCTTGTTTCTTATGATGACAATTTCTTTATATTTTGTAAAAATCATAGTAATCTTGTCTATATCATCGCCTTCATGATTCGTTTAAGATTTGAAGCGCAATGGTTTCAAGTCCGTCTCAATAATCTATGGCAATGCAAATTCAGCGAGTAGATGTCTAGCAAGTTATCTTAGTGGTTAATCGAAAAATTAATCAAACCGATCGGGGTCTGTGATTTTCTCCAATTCACTCACGAATCCCTCTGCAACGTAGAAGGGAGTTGTTCTGCATTTGGACGAGTGCTTGCTGAAGAAGAACTCAATAGTGTTTCTGATAACAAAGCATATGATTCACTCGTATGATTTTACATTTTAACTCTTGAGAAAGAGCCTCAGCTACGAAGATGTACAATTTGTGCTCCATTGTAGTTTTTTTTTTTTTTTTTTTGGGAGCTGCTGTTACTTTATTCTTTTCACATGAAATGCATTTTTGTTATTTTCAACATGCACGAAAAACAATTTTTTAGGTTAAAAAAACAATGAAAGGAGGCGGATTCCATCAAAAAGGGTTGATGCTTTCCCTTGCTGGAATAAAAAAGGAAATGGAACAAGAAGTGCACAAAGTCCTGAACTTTTGGTAAATAAAAGAAGGTGAGATAACATCACAATGACTTTAGTATATCCCGACTCGATCGGTATCTACAAAAGCTAATTATTATTTGCTTCACACCTCCAAAACTATATTGGATTATTATAACAGAGATGTACTGTAACGACCCAACTTTTCAGACCGTTATTTAACTAACATACTTATTCTTATTTAATTTAGTCTTAACATTCACTTACGTTTGATTCCGAAAATACATAAATTTTTTTTTAAAATCATATTCATACTACAAAAATTAGAATCACTAAAATTATTAATTGAGGAACTGAAAACCTCTAGCAACTAATTATCCAATTTAAAATCGTAGTTAGATGATATATAAACAAAAAGGTTATAACTTCATAAAAATTACCAAGAAACAGTCTAAGGTCTATTTTTGTAAAATACTCATACTAGTTTAGTGGCGCCAAAACATTGGAACATAATTATAAATATAGTTAATATAAAATAGTTTTACGAAATCTAAATGCGGAAATTTAATTCGTAGTGGTATCCCACTCCCGTCCTTCATCGCCTCCGCACAGCTTCGCCAGTCCATAGAACATCTAAGCAATGTGCTGCTTACCCGAGTTACCTACAGCACAAACACACAATGATGAGCTTTCGCTCAGCAAGTACAAACAATATCTCACAAATTATTTTCATAAAATCATATCATCACATGTAACATCATGAATGGTTAAAAAAAAATGCATGTGAACTATATGTGTTCAATTATGTTTTATTATTTACATATCTTGTCTACTTAAGGGCCCCTATGTCGTACTCATATGCGCGCAACCAATGGGGAGTTAGGGGAGCGACCCTCCA